>CM058233.1:53509645-54109645 GCA_030180135.1 Orychophragmus violaceus | reverse complement strand
CCAGATCCCGATAGCAGGAGCGCTATAGGAGGTATCTTTACCTTCATGAGTTGGGGAGTCAGGTATCGGATTCCTCTACTAGATCTCTGCAGGATCTACGGGTTCAGTACTGAGCCGAGGCGCATTGCCATGCCACTTGAGTGGGACCCCGATGAGGCTCGATCATTCTGGGAGTGTATTGGCAGTGGTCGATACAACTCCAGGACCACACCGGTGAAGATGATGAGGCATCATGTGCTGAGATATGTCTCGCGTATCCTGTGTTGGAGCTTGCTATGCAAGTATGAGTCCAACAAGAGGCGCAAGTATTAGATGGAGATGCTGTTTATGGGGCTGAGAGACCAATTTGCTGAGTCTGGTGTGAGAGATCCTACTAGGGGTCTCAACTTGGGAGCTGTCTTCGCTTTGCATTTGTGTGATCTGCAGACGAAGCCTTTTGATGGAGTCAGTACTGAGACGGTAGGGAGCTTGCTTACTCCCATTTTTATGCATTGCGGAATTCCTCTACATGGCACAGAGCGTGATACAGCCAGGGAGTTCCTAGACTTCAGCCATTTGCAGAGCGCTACATGGCTCAAGGAGGGGCGCATTTGGGTTTATCAGGACCCGACCACTGGGAGGTGTGGTATAGAGCTTCATGCTGTTAGGTGGACACGGATTGATACATTGGAGGCTCTGAGATTTCAGCCTCAAGAGACTGAGCAGCGTGGGATTCCTACTATGGCTCATCCGCTGGGAGAGCCTTCCACACGAGCTTCGACTTCTGCTGCCCCTGCGCCTGCGCCTGCCCCCGTCGACGATGTGGGTGACTTTCCCGAGCCTACAATGCCCTATGGAGCATATTCTGAGGTAGAGTGGAGAGAGATCTGATGGTATTCTACGGGTTGTTTGGAACTTCATGTGCACTTGCAGCTGCAGGAGGCAGCCACAGATTCATCAGCCCGTACCTGACAGACGTCGTCGACATCGATCTCCTGAGGATGCCAGTGATGCTGAGAGATATGGTGACATAGATGATGATAGTGAGTGAGCGTAGCTGTCATCTCTGGATTATCGGTTCTGTACTCTGATTTTCTTATCATCTTTTCTTGCACTTTTTCTTTTATTTTGCTACTATGTTTGGATGGTTCTACTTGATTAGATACATTTGTTGCTTCGGTTTTACTCTGTTTCTAGTGTTTTCAGCTTGCAGGATTCAAAAATGATATAACCCGACGGACTAACCTGCTAACTTGCTGACTGATCCGATGTACGCAGTGCATCGATCGACACACCATTGTGTCGATCGTCACAACACGATCGAAATCGCACTGCAGCGATCGTTGCGGTCCTGAGCAACGATCGACCCACAACGAAAAATCGCACAGTAACGGTCGATGCACTTAGTGCAACGATCGATGCCTGATTGCGACAGAGGTAAAACCCGAGAGAACTTAACCATTCCATTAACAAATTTTTATTTCTTTCTTTTGCCAATCCTTCGCTTGACACTACTGGGGACAGTGTGTCTTAAGTGTGGGGGAGGTTCTACTAACTTCTTTCTTTTGTTTTCTTAGAGTCAGTTAAAATTTTTCAAAATTTGTTTTATTGAGTCAAAATTTGTTTAAGTAAGAAACAATGATTTTTTGAGAAGATTAACAGCACTTGCAGGAACTTAAGTAACCATTGGGATGAAGCTGCAGATTATCTCTGACTATTAGAAAACCCAGACATGGATCAACCTACTGAGGACACCCACATCACTTCAGGTATCAGAGGATCCTTTTACTGACTTCACCCTAATACTGACTTAGATTTTCTCACCTAAGGGCTTGGTAAACTTTGTGTCGGATTCCCTTGTTAGTTCTGACACAGCCTGTAAACCTGTCCTATTTAGTTCCCTTCTCCCCTTCCATAAAAAAATAATAATAATAATAATAAACTGAGGATGAGTTAGTAACTCCGAAGTGGTCATGAGAATAGTAGCAAACACTATTATCTCTTATGCGATCCATAGAATGTGTCCAAAGTACACCCCTTAACGGGAAGAGCACTGATAAAAAAATAAAATGATACCCAAAAGGGAAAAATTCAGAATGCTAAGGAAGGGAAAAGAGAAGAAAGGGACTAGAGAAAGATAGTATGGTGGTCTAGAGCTGATAAGGTAAGAATCCATGTGCCTTTGATCGATACTCCTTAGGTGAGACCGCACTTAAAAACTTGCAGAAGTCAGTAGGGAGAATTTGAATGCTTGAATGTGATTGTGGAGTTTACTTAGGACAGTTGCTAAGTGTGGGGGAAGTATATGTTGGTCTTGATGTCTGCAGGTTGATTCTTTCATGTGGTTTACTAAGGGGAATCTGAGTGTTACTGCTTCTAGGATGAAAAGAGTTTCTGAAGAGTTTTCAAACCTCTTCACTACATTTTAGTTCTCTGTTTTGCTTGAGGGCAAGCAAAGGCTAAGTGTGGGAGAGTTGATATATCATGGTTTTTACCGGTTTTATGCCATGATATAGTTGTGTTTTTAGTGTCTTTTGTGTTCTTTTAGAGTCTTTTACAGGTTTAATCAGGTTTGGAGCTAATGTGGAGATTTTGGAGTATTTTGGGAGTTTTGGAGCATTTTGGCCGAGAGTTTAACTCACTGTCCGATTTGATGATCATGCATCGATCGACACACCTTTGGTGTCGATCGACACACTAGCGAGATGGGCCGAAATACGGCGGTTAATGAAGTTATGAAGATTTGCAGAAAAGCCCAGAAAAGTTCCAGTATTTACACAGAAGCCCCAGCCGAGATTATGCCTATATATTTAGGATTTTAGTGTTTATTTTAGACACGCTTTCATACTTAGAGCTAGGAGATTTTTAGAGCTTTTGGGGCTGATCTATTTCATGTACTTCATCTATTTTGGAGAAGATTTCGAACCCCTTTATCTATTTAATTTCTTATATGGAATCTATTATTTCTATGATTTCTGTTTCATTAATCATGTCTGAGTAGATTCATAGTTAGGTTTAGGGTTTCTCATTAAGGATTTCATGACTTGCTAGACTTGTTTAATTCAGTTAAGGATTCACATGATTAGAATGTTCTTCAAACTAAATTGTGCTTAATGCTAGTTCTAACCTGATCAATTAGAATCTAGATCTTAGGTTGCTAAATACGACACGAGAGTGTGGTTTAGAATCTGAACTATTTAGGTTGAGCAATTAAATTATTCGCAAAGAGATTTGGCTTAGTTTAATTGTGAACATATCGAACTTGAAATTAATGCTGGTTTAATCTGTTAGTAATTGCAAAGAGATTTGGATTACTGCACTTAGACTTAGAGGATTTTCGCAAAGAGATTTGGTTAATTCTAATTCCGTGATTTGAGTTCTAGAACTGAGTTTAATTTGATCCTGACTGATTAACTTGTCTGCTTGTCTGATTTCCTGAGAATTCCCTAGACTTAGCGCTTTTAGTTTATTGCTTTCACAACAAATTCCTGCTACTGATTTACTTTATTGCCTTGCTTTTATTTCATTCACCACTTGCTTTATTCTTAGTATTAATCTCTACGGTTCTGATCTATCGAGACCAGAGTCTATGTGGATTCGATACCCTATATACTACATTGACATTACTGTGCACTTGCAGTTAGTATAGGGATTAAAACTAGACCTATCATTCGTGTCTACATCTGCTAATCCTAGATACCAAATCTACCTCTGGGCTATCTTCTCCAGACTCCCATCCACATTTAATTGTATCCAAAAGGCCTTCTTTCCCCACCCACCGTTTATCAAATCGGAATTGGCCTCTTTTCCTCTGGATTTTCTCCTCAATATTTGCCAGAATCGGCCGGTGATCAGAACCTATCATTCCCAAATACTCGACGAAGGAACACGGGTATATCGTGTGCCAATCTTCATTAGCTAGTGCTCTATCCAATTTACACCTGATAAGTTGCTTTCCCCTCCGTCCTCGCCATGACAGTGAATCTCCAAGGGATGGAAATTCTATTAAACCACAATCCTTAATCATATTTTTAAAAGAAACGAAAGTCGACTCATGTCTTTCTGATCCCCCTTGCTTCTCATGATTTCCTGTAATTTCATTTAGATCCCCTATAATGAACCAGGGTTTTGTCCTGCTTAAACCGAAGCGTGTTAATCTCTCCCACACTTGATGTCGTTGTTTTTGTACTGGGTCACCATAAACAAAAGATAAGGAAACTATGTTTCCTTGTATATCCGCTTCCACATCAATAATTCTGTTACTGGAGTATATAATATCCAGATTATGTTCGTTTTTATAATATAAAGCTAGTCCACCACTAGCTCCTCTTGGTTCAACCGTAAAGAACTTGTCATATCCAAAGTGACCCATAAATTTTTGCGTAAATCCGAATTCTTGTTTAGTCTCAGAGAGAAATAAGATCTCCGGTCTATGCTTATGCCAAATCTCCCGTAAATAACTTATGGTCCATTTACTACCCAGTCCTTGACAATTCCAGCTTAAAATCCTCATTATAAATTCAATATTTTCCAAGTATAAGTTGATTCGGTTGAAACACCAGAACCAAGTGATAACCCCAGATGTTCAAACGCACTATTCCTTAATTTGATTACCAAAATATTTAAGTCCTCTTCCACATTGTGAATCCCATACTTTGATTCATGTCCAAGTCGTAAAGCAACTATACCGAGATCCCTTACAGGTGCGAATACATCTACAGACTCACATAAGCATATTTCCAAGCCATAATATAACACCAGCCACTGTAAACCCTTCCCCTCATTACTTATTTCTATCCATAAGATAAAATTTCCTACATCCAATAGTCCGAATCTGATCCACCTCCCTTGTTTCCGTTTCCTAGTTGTCCAAACTCTTGCCGCATGAACCTTCCACTTATCATCACATACCATAATGAACAACTTAAAATTCCGGCAGTCCGTCTGATTGAGTCCCTTAAGATCCGAAAAATCCCTTAACCATAATACTCCAACCTTGTTCTCCAAAACTCCTTCAGTAATAAGCATTCCTTCTTGTTGGAATTGTCCTGCCTCATTAACTAAATCCTCCAAACCTGTCACCTGTTCCACAATACATCCCCACATATGCCAGTATAAACTAGATAAATACCTGTTATACATCTCTAACAACAACTTATTCTTAAAGAAGTTCTGAACCCATCGTGATTGGATTTCCAGATAGTGTAACAGGCCAAGCGCATAACCCCAGACAAACACCATGTTATGAATAAATATTGTCTGGTCACTCAGCTGTTCGTCATCCATTTTGTTTAAAATTCCAGAAGGTATATTCAGAAACCAATCACATCCCTTACCACATATATGAGCCCCCTCCCCTTTGGCTTTATAATCATGTGAGGACCCTAACATCCCCACAGACCCTGTTCTATAGCAGAGAGCAATATCAAAGCTACTATTTGCCAAGTCCTCCCATCTAAACCTATCATACCCGAAGCAGAAATCCGAATTTAAAAGACTTACCTCTGGATTACAACTCTCCGTAAACACAATAACTCCTGTGTTTGTCCCAGACTCAGAAACATTTGAAAAATTAAAGCTAATGAGGATATCAACTTTCAGTATAATTAAGACCAAAAATCTATGCTTTATCAAAAACCTTGAACCATCCCAACAATGGAAGCACTCAAGCATGACTATGAAAGTCTCTCTGCCATTGAATTGTTCTCCATTCTGCTTTAAATCCTTGAAATTATAGACCATTGAGACCCATGGAAACCCAATTTGGTCGTGAATGATAGCAGAGTGTATAGTTATCGGGGAGCTTAAACCTTTTCTCATACTTTGCTCTCAAAATCTACACTCTAATGATCCATAAATAACCAGAGTGGCAATCGGTCTATTCCATTCATATACTAAGACCAGCATTCTTATTACGCAAACGCAACCAGGATAAGTGTACCTTTGACCTGAAGCATTAATTCCAGCATTAAGTGTACCTCTCAATGGTAGTACATCCCCGACTAAACTCCTGCGTCCATACTTTGTGCCCCCATCGCAAGAACATTTGTTGTAGACCATATTAGCATTGTTTCCTAGAAGAAAACCATCTGGCCAGCAAATTCTTATCCCAAAATAACCATAAGCATTTTGAACCAAAAGACCATAACTCTTATTCAAATAGAAGAGGCAGAACAAAAGAAAACAAAGCCAATGCTTCCAAGAGCATGGCAGACACAATATAAAACTGAAAAAAGAAAACAATGCAACCATAAGATTTATTGACTCCATAACTAGGACTTATTTTAGAAGAGCTTCTAGAAACTCTCACTCCGGCTGGTCTGTAACAGTACCCTTTCCAGCATTTGGCAAACCTGGATCCTTGTCCTCAGGCTTCCTCTGCATCTTACTCTTCTCTGTCTCCATCTTCTGAGCTGGTTTTTTCCTCGGTGATGTCAGAGCTAAGGCCATCCTTTTCTTAGCTAGACTCCCCATCAATCATGGAGCAATTGGTGGCTTCTTCTTTCCCCCAACCACTCTTTGGATTCCTATCTTCTTGTTCTCAGCTTGCGCCAATCCTGTCTCACCATCATTACCAGGCAGTTCAGCCTCCTTCACCTCTGCAATCACATTATCGTCCCTGGAATAAATCTTGCCATCTTCCTCCTCATCCATTAACTCTCCTAGAAAATCATCATTCTCTAAATCTACCCCCATTTCCAGAGCCCCATCGGTCGTAGATACTTGACCTTCCTGATCATTTGGCTCCATCAAAACCTCCTTATACTCATTGTCCATGCCATTACCATCTTGTATCCCTGAAACCTCCTCCACAAAATCCAATTTCTTTCTAGCCAGTGTTGTTGTCGTTCCCATCTTCCCATCCACCTTTGACAATGCTCCGTTTGGTGATCTCCCTGCTCGGAAAGCCTCTATTAATAGACGCTCCTGCTCAGATAAAACACCCATTTGATCATCCACACTCAAACTCCTCCCTGGCTCTTCTTTTTTCTTGTACTTCCCTGGTGAGACCGCCTTATATCTTCTTGAATAAGAAGAAGATGAACCTTCACGTGTCCATGACCTCCTGTTATATCGCGGTTGTCCATAGCGAGACTCCCTCCTGATCAAGTCCTTCTCCCTCTCCTTTTCTTCTGCTTCCTTGTTCTTTTCCTTATGCTGACTACGATCCTCATGTGATCTTCCAACATCCTTCATGTCCTCTCGGTGTTCATCTTTCTTGCCAAAGATCACAGCTCCCCTGTAGCTTAGAGGAGCCGGCACATCCGGGGGACCTACCGGGTCACGATCTCTTCTCCTTCGGGGGGCCTCTTCCATGGTTCTACTTCCCTCAAGCTGTGGACAGTATTCCTGATCGTGACACAGACTGTAACACAATCTACAAAAGCCGTGCAGCTTCTCATACCTAAGTTGAACCACCGTCTCCTCTCCTGATTTAAACACCACCACAGTCTCGAAAGCCAGTGGCTTAAAGCCATCCATGGTGACTCGTACTCTTCCATTATCAAGATCCACCTCGTCTGTCTTGCCAATTCCATCACCGATGTCCATAAACGTCTGGTCTGCCCACCAGTGCAGAGGAACTCCCATCACCTTAACCCAGAATGTTATCGCCGATGGGTACGACGTATCTATGATTGGCTCCCACCTCACCAGGGAGACCATCCAATGATCAAAGTGGAAGGGTCCCATGCTCAACACCTCCATAATGTCTTCCTCCAGATCAAAGTTGAATTGAAACCGGCCCAGACCTAAATCCGCTCCCGCTATCCTCTCCTCCATCTTCCAAATTCTAGGAAGCATATGGATTAGAGATTTTGTGTCTTGGCGCTTCGGGTTCATGCATCTGCCAATGAGGGTCTTGCCATATGCGCCAAGCAATGCAGAGTTATCAAATGGTTTGACCGAGATTTTCAACCTCTGTGAGGCGACAGCAACGTTCTTCCCCGAGCTTTTGGATAGAACAATGTGGCTCTGAGACATTTTGTGAAAGCTTTGTGAACTGTTATTTTTGAAACAAATCTTACTGATGATGAATTCCGTCACACCCCAGCATCCCCATTTATACCCAAAGACCATTAATTCCCTAGAATCATTCCTGATCAACCGCAATCTCCTTGATTGATATCCAATCCCCAGAAGTTTATCACAGAGATAGATATTAGGCGCTGAATAAGGTCTCGATTTCCAATTACCTCTCTTATGGAAAGAAGATTGGCTCCCAAAATAATCTCCTTCCATAATCTTGGTCTTCGCAGGATCCTCTACTCTGACATGGATAATAATCGTATATTTCCTTAATTCCTCCTGACTGATCCTTCCAATCCCAAATTCGTATAGGCTTCTGATAATACTCGCCATCTTAAACCAAAGACCAATACAAGTCGCCTTAACCAGACCCCAATAAACACTATCTTCGTAGATCCTGCAATCCCAAATCAGATATAAAAATATGTACCTTGATTCGCCTTTAATCGAATCAGAGATCCGCAATCATGTTTGCCCATCTGATGAATCATCCGTACTTACTTCCGCAGATCATATCGGATCGTATCGTATCGTATCGTATCGTAGACCTCTTAGTTTGTTCCTCCGGATCTTGTTTATTCGTTGCTAATCTCGTGTACGAACCACAATCGTGACCATAATAACCGAATCCGTGAACCCCAAATAGTTTGCACTCTGTATCACCATTAGAATCTGCCCAAATCGAGATCCATCTCCACCACGAAAGCATACCCTAGATCGCTGCTTTTTTCGCCATTCCCATCCGTTAATTATCAAACTTTTAAATGTATTTAAAATGGTTAAATAATTGTATGAATTTAAAAATATATCAATTGAAATTTGATTAATACATATTTTAAACATGTATTTCAATAGGTAAAGTTTGTTTTTAATAGTAGATATAATTGAAATTGGTTAATTTACTTTTAAACTCGTTTTACAATGGTCTAAATATAATTTTCATAGTTTTATTTTATAGATAAAAATATAACTAATATATGATAATCCTTTAATTTAACATTTTTAGATTGATTTAAGTTCATTTTATATAATTAAAATCGATTAATTCATTTTTTAACTTATCTTCAATGAACATAAATATTTTTAAATATTTTAATAATCAAAAACAAATTTATACTTCAACCCATATTAATAGTATTCTAAGTATTTTGAAAATTTGATAAAACAATGCTTTAAAAACTGTCATCGTAAAAAAATCAACCGTAATCAAAGTCATCATATATTTCAATAATATAATTATTAAATAATTTAATATTTTATCAAATTAAGAATATATCAATTAAAATTAGTTAATACATATTTCTAACCCATTTTCAAGTAGTAAAATTTTGTTTTTAATAATACGGATAATTGAAATCAATTAATCTATTTTCAATATGCATAATATTTTATAATGATGTAAATATAAACATTTTATGTTAATTTAATAGATTAAATTGTAAAATTATTTTTAGTAAATTTTAATAATAATATTAATTTAGTAATTATTTTTATTAAAAATAAAGAATTTAAAAATATTTTGTAAGATTTTTTAATAATATAAATATATATTCATATTTCAGTTAAAAAGAAGATTTGAAAGATATTATGAAGATATATTTGAATAAAGTCATAAATTAGAGGATATTTACATTACAATATAATTAAAAGTATTTTATAATAAATTTAATAATAAGTTCAAAATTAATTTTAAAAATTAAGAAATCGAAAAATATAATACGACTTTTTTCATTGAGATATAATTTTGTCAGATCCTTAAGAAATCATTGAGATATAATTCCGCCAGATCATTGATTTCTTTAAGTAGTATTCTATTTTTCATTGAGATATAATTCCGCCATATCTTTAAAAAGTATATGAGGTTTCCGGATATCTGCCATATAAAATCAGATATCCGCAAATATCCAAATTAAATCTAAATCCGAAAAAACAATTAATTATTTTTTTTACTTTGAGCTTCTTATATTGAGACACGTAAAAGGATAGAACAATATGGGCTATTTTGTCTAAGCCCAAGATATGTGTTAAATCAACAAACTCTACTCATATTTATAAGAGATTTTAAAGCTCTTGAGAACATCTTTTTCGATGTGGGACTCATTTCTATTTCAAAATCAGTGCATGTTTTATATTCTTTTATCCCAATTGTTAAAAAAAAAAATCAATTTTTAGATTGTGTTGTAAGTATGGGATATATTGATTTCCAAGTATATTCTCCATAAATTTATTAAAATTTTGAATGTGTAGTAAATACTTTCCTTCTATAAGTTTATTGAAAGAATATGCTCCTTTTACTTACACACACGTTTTTTTTTTTTTTGCAATGCTGTAGAATTTTATTTCCTTTTCTTAAACAATAAGATCATCATATTAATATTTGGGATGAAGTAAAATTTGTGGATCCAGCAAAATTAGATTTATGTATAACCAAATAATTTAATACCAATAATACCCTTAATGAAATTTTCAAAAAATAAATAAAATCAATGGCACAAAAAGTAATATCCTATGTAAAGTTAAGGGTAAATTTAAAAAAAGGTCACTTGTTTTAATAGTATAGATATCCAAAAAATACTGGCAGAACCACATTGACCGGGAGGGAGGCTGGACGCATATGCCCATCCCCCCCCCCCCCCCCCTTCTTTTAAAAATTTGCATATAATTTCTATATAAATTTTATAATATCTATTAGTTTTTTTTGTAATTTCATGTTTAATTGTTTAAGTAAATTCAAATATGGTCCCCATAAAATGGTTTCTCCTTCCGCTACTGCCAAAAAGGTAGATTTCATAAGAGCAAAAACATTGGTGAAACTCCTTTGGGGCTCTTAATATAATTTTTATTAATTTTTTTTTTTACAGATGAAAAAAAATCAAAAAAAAAGAGACCAATCACAGGCGGCCACGTCAGCGCATGTGGCTAAGAACCGGTTCTTAGCTTAGAACCTATCGTGGGAGAGTATCTTAATTTTATTTATTTATTATTCTTCTTGCATATGAATTCGAGCCAAAATCCCTCTAACAACCTCTGATGGAGGTGCTCTAATCGCTCTTAAGAATATACAATGCATGAAAGGGCAAATATGCATGAAAGATACCAAAACTATTTTCTTAACGTTTGGTAAATAGAATTAGGGGTTTGGATTCAAACTGAGGTTTTGTTGTGAATAAGCCTTAAATATAATTTTTATATTATAACCTGCCTAGTTTTCTTTTACAACTATAAAATCCATAGTTAAAATATTAACTAACAATATTTGAAAAGATTTATATTAGATTTTTATTTAATGGGTTTTATCAGAATATCTTTAGTTAAGAAGTTTTTCATTAAAACTATTCCAAATTTGTAATCATGTCATTCTTAAAAAAAAAAAAAAAAAAATACATGTCAGTTTTTGATATCTCAAAATGTGTAGTTTTGATTTAACTATATTATAGACGAGTTGGTTAAAACATTGAAGGACAATTACTATTATAGGACTTTTAGTAATGAGATTTATGTAAATAATTAGATTCTATAAATTGTAAATTTAATGATTTTTTGAATCATATATATAATTAGAGACTTTTTTACTTTTCTTTTATGCTGCCACGTCAGCCAACTTAGTAATCCTACGTGTTTTTTTTTTAAATAAAACAAACCCAAGATTTTTTTTTTCCCCTCAATTGATGGCCATTGAACCCCCCAAGCCTACTTAATGTTTTCCTGGGATAAGCCCAGCTTTCTTTCAGGGTCTACCGGAGATGTCGAGGCCCAAAATATTTCGTTACCGTCTTCGGGGGTTTGTTGTTGTCTGCACACCCTAAGCCGCCTTTGACAGCTCTGCGATCTGAAGACACTCAATCGACTGCCATTACTAACCTCCGTAGCACCGCTTCCCGTCGTCGACCACCACTCATAATTGTACCAAACATTATGCTCAGTAATTAGTATAAGTACGTTACCCTAAATCTGAAACGTTTCGACGTCCAACCGGAGTCACCTATAAATAGTGATTTCGCAGAGCCAGTTCACCTCGATTGACAACCGCCTCCTCAGCTAATAGCCGTTTCGGATGGCTGCCCTCGGTCCTCCATCGTCCTCGATTTCTGGCAAAGGCTCAAGTGGATCTCATCTCGATCCCCACATCCGATTAGAGGATCGGCGATTCCAATTGTCGTTTCTGTTAAGAGAATGTGGCCATTTGAGCCCGAGTCATTACTTCGTTGGGAAAGTCATCACTGGCTACGAAGACGAGATTGATCTTTACCTTTCCTGGGTTTAGGTGTGCTTTGATGAGCTTTTGATTTTATTTTATTTTTGCTTCTGAATTCTCACGTTTCCTGGGTTCATTATTACTCCTCTAAAGGCTGCAGCAACAAGGAGTCCTCAAGAGCATAACACGAGGATGGAGAATTTATGTGGGCGGATTTGGAATTTGGCTAGCCAGAAGAAGAAGGTTAGTCATTTCTTTTAGGACAGATTCATATTTTTCTGGTTTTTTTTTTGGAGAATTTGATTCTCAATCTGCTTTTGAGTTAATAATCATTATGCTCTAATTAGGCTGAAGCGAAGACTGCTAAGCATGCTGTTAAACGACATCTTGAGCGTGAAAATGCAAGAAAGGAAGGTACTCTGTCCATATGCAAATAGAGTTTGTTCTTGGTGCAGGCCATCAGTGTTAATGTACGAAATGGATATTGGTGATAGAAACCTCACCGGTCCTCGCTGCTCCGAGACTTATTTGTAATGTAAGCTTAACGTTTAAGTTCTCAACTCGATAAAATTTCCTTTTCAGATCATTGGAAGGCAAGCTCTCATCTTGCACCAAATGTTTGGGTGACATTTAGTCCAACAACGCTATTAAAGAATACGCCTAGGTAAATAGAGTTCGGGGCACATTACACTTCTCTCATATCTTTTCTGTTTCTATATTATTCACCATTTTTTGTGTATGTGTCTGTTTATTTAAATATGTCAATTAGTTAACATTGTATTTTGTACGTTTTGTTTATGAAAGTTCTTCGCTCAGTTGGGCATGTCATTAAAGATACAAAATTCAAAATTGTAGATATTCTGACACTGGGAGAAGAGCTCCTAAAATGAAGCGCATGTCCTCTGGGCGAAGAGATGTTACTGCCGAGCCAAAGTTTTTTCATCCTCAAGGACAGTCAACAACCCCTAATTGGCCAAGGACAAGGTCAAAGTCAAGAACATATAAAGGATGGATGGGGTTAACATCCGTGCAGGATCCTCCTACAACTCGATGTTTATGGGGGAATACCGGTGCTTATCTACTTTATCTGACGCGGGTATGATCTGGGATGCGGGACCCCAGATGGGACTCTAAACCAGCTGCTTGGGATGTAGAAAACTCGATCGAGCTGCCAGGTCCTCCGGAGGATATAGAGGCATGACTGAGTAAGCAAATCATGACACCAAGATTTGAAAATAAATGGGTTGCTAGAAAGGGACATTTCCTTGGCATCATGGTCTGTACCCATGCTTGTCGGACTCTTCAGAGCTCTCAAGTGGTGGCTCCCAAATAAGAACATGACGATGGTGAAGGATTATATGTTTTCCATGGTTCAATTCCCAAATTGCAACCTAGCACATAATCTTAAACAGATCTAGGTTCTTGTAATCGAATCATAAACACAAACCTGGTCATTACCTTTTAGATTGCAGCGGAATGATTGTAATGACGAGATCAGATTAGAACAGATGAATACATGTTCCTCCTTGGTATCCACACTCTTACAAGCAGGGAATGGCTGCTAGACCGGATAGATGAACAACAGAGAGAGAGGGTTGGAGAGAGAATGGAGCCGCGGCTTGCTCTCCAAAATCGCCAAAACATCAGCAAAACCTAATGTTGCAATCTCCCTCTTTGATCACTAATGGGCCCAAGTTTAATTAATTAAACTAATGGTCCATTAGACTTTTGGGCCCAAGACACAAATCAGACAAAAGCCCATTTGTTGTCTGCCCAACTCTCTGTACAAATACAGTAAATGCCTTAGCATCTTACCGTATTAATTCCATCTTAACTTTCCCGTTAGCTATGGTGTGTGACCCTTTGGGATCATACAATACTGGTAATAAGTCCTAAACTTATAGATCAAGAGCGGACTCTAGCAAGCCATCATGATCACCCAGTATTTATGACTTATGTCTGATCTCGACACTTATCATACTTTCTAGAGATAGCACGGTAGATTTCAGGACATTCCCAACAATCTCCCACTTGTACTGGAATCCTACATTCCCTAGTCCTTTTGTCTCAATATCTCGATCTGGCATAAGGCAAGATGCGTGTCATCCTTATATAGCCAGACCATGTTCATCGGACCAGATTTGATACTGACAATGCAAAGGACTTGGGCAAGTCCGTTTGGGAGTGGACACTCTCTTACCAGCTATCAAGTCTCCGATTGGCCTAGAGATATTACCTCCGTTAAACGGCAGGGACAAATCCCATCTTGTTCCATCACTATGAACTACACACTTCATAATACACCCAACCAAGGTCCTTATAGCTCCCAGTTACGAAACAGCGTTAGACAATGATCAAAGCGCATCACTCCATGTGCAGCCACATGCATGCGAACTCAGGTCTAAGGACTATACTCTATAGTCGTATATGAGAACCTCTTATGACACAGATATTAATATCTTGTAGAGTTCTCATCAGCGGGCCATGTCCGGTCATATGCTCCCCTACATATACCTATGTGTCGACTTTGATGCCGCGCATCTATGACCCCTCGAAACTTGGTCATAAGTCTCAACACAATCTAGTCTCAAGTGGTTGTTGGTGTTCCAATTTCAACAACCTTCGACTATGGACACTATGATTTATGTCATTTCGTTAAATATGGGGTTTCAGGATCAAGTCTACTCATGTACTTCGATGGCCCATATATAATGACATGAATCATTTTGGAACGATTATTTATATCACAGTTAAAATAATCCAGAAATCATAGATTTCATAAACATAAAATATTATGTTTACATGAACCTTTCAAAACAACTAAGTAAAGCCCTTTACCAACTCCCACTGAAATTAAGACTACATCTTAATTTCACTCATCCTACAGCTACAGTCCGCGACTCGTGCTTAGGCCTAAGGAGTGGCTTCGTTAATAGATTAGCAACGTTCTCATTCGATGAAACTTGCTTATCTACTTAACATCTCTGTCATTTATCTCACGGAATAGGTTATACCTATCCTCAAGGTGTTTGGATCTCTGATGTGCAGCTAGTCTCATCTACGCTGGGAATCACATCAAGTTCAGTGATGAACTCTTCTTTCCAAACAACCTCTTTCGCCGCTTCCCAAGCTGCGAAATGTTCAGCTTAAGTCATAGAGTCAGCAACAGTGCCTTGCACCGCCAGACAGACACAAGATATAACCGGACTGTGACCGGAAATCATCTTTGTCTGTTGGAAACTTGCCTTTCAGACTCTACCGACTTGTAGCACCTCACTTTCTCCGTAAATCAAGAACTTATCCTTAGTATTCCTCAAATACTTTAGGATATTCTTTATGGCAATCCAGTGATTCTTTGCTGGATTTGACTGGTCTTTACTTGTCTTGCTTAACATTAAAGTAACATCAAAACAAGTACGTGTCATGGCATACATGATAGATCCAATTGCCGACGCATATGGAATCTCATCCATGCATTCAAGCTCAGCAGATATCGTAGGATACTGTTTCTTGCTTAACATATTGCCATGTGACATTGGCATAAAACCCTTCTTGGAGTGCTGAAAACGTGTAGGACTTTGTCAATTTAAGAATCCTGACTTTGTCCTACCAGCTCTTTTGAATCTCTATCTTTAGATCCAAAATCCAAGAACATGCGTGGCTTTACCCATGTCAATCATAAAACCAACTCCCAAACTAGTCCTTTACCGACTGCAGCATTGGGACGTTATATCCGAGAATCAGTATGTCATCGACATACACTATGAGAAATGCAATATTGCTCCCACTTATCTTTTAGTAAACGCACAGTTCCACTTCGTTCATGTTCAAGTCAAAACCTTGACTACTTCAACAGAACGAAGATTCCAACTCCGATATGTTTGCTTCCATCCATGTATGGATCGATGAAGCTAACTTACACAAAATGTAATTTTTCGGAGTCCGGGCTCACTTTCGCTTCTTTGAATTTCGCAGATTCGTCGCTTTCAATGATCATCAGATCATGCGAACTTTCAATGATCATCAGGTTCAACTAATGACGAGAAATCACTCTCGGATTAGTGACTGATGAAGGATCTTTGGTGTTAATCCTGATTCAATTCATCAGATTACTTGATCCTAAACATGCCAGATCTAGGTTCTTCTCAGAATAGAAACATAAGTAGATCTCACCTTTTACCTGTTTTGCAGCGGAAAGAGAGAACAGGTCAGAGATCAGAGAGCCACCGAGTGATAACTCCTCCAGAGGTTCACACACGCACACCAATCAGGAAGCAGGCTGCTAGGCCACTGGGAGAAACCGGCGCAGGGGAGAGAGAGAGTTGATGGCTCAAGTCTTAGGGTTAATCAGTCTGAAACTCGAGTTTTATGACACAAAACTCGTCCCGTTCCGTTTGGGCCATTTGGCCCAAATACCAATTAACTCGTCGGTGTTTGCGCACTGCATCGATCGTTGCACCTTATGCATCGATCGATGCACAGTGGCTAAACCTTTTATTCTCTCTAAGTACAGTAAATGCCTAGCACTTTTACTGTACTTCTGCTAAAACCGTTCCTACATATTTTCCTGTTAGCTTAGGCGTGTGACCCATATGGGATCATATAATAAAGGCAATAAGTCCAAGACTTATAGATCATGAGCGGACTCTAGCAAGCCATCATGACCCCCAATATTATATGACTTATGTCTGATCATTGACATACTCTTACTTTCTAGAGACAGTACCGAGATTACTGGACACAATTCCAACAATCTCCCACTTGTACTGGAATCTCTGTATTCATAATCCTTTTGTCTCAATATCTCGATTAGTCATAAGGCAAGATTAGTGTCATCCTTATAAAGCCTAATCTTGTTCATCGGACTCTGATTTGATACTGACAATCCAAACGACTTGGGAAAGTCCGTTTGAGCATGGCCATGCGTTTTCCAGTATTCAAATCTCCGATTGGCCTAGAGATATTCACTTCATTTATATTGGAGGGACAAATCCCATCTTGTTCCATCACTGTAAACTACTCATTTCATGATGTACCCAAACAAGGTCCTTATAGCTATCACAGAATGATAGCGTTAGACAATGATCAAAGTGCATCAGTCCATGTGCAGTCACATGCATGCGAACTCAGGTCTAAGGACTATACTCTATAGTCGTAGTAAGAATCTCTTATGACACAGATATAAATATCCTGAAGAGTTCTTATAAGCGGGTCTTGTCCGATCGTATGTTCCCCAACATACACCTATGTACTGACTTTGATGCCGAGCATCTATGACACACTGAGACTTTGTCATAAGTCACGTACCAATCCAGTCTCACACGGTTGTTGGTGTTCCAATTTCAACAACCTTCGACTAGGGACAGGATGATATAAAACATTTATCAAATATAGGATCTCATGATCAAGCTAAATGACTTCGATGACTCAAGATCAAATCATTTACTTCGATGACCTATAAAATGGTTCATATCATTTTGGAACGATTATTTCATCACAGTTAAAATAATCTTGAAATAATAATTTCATTATCAAACATCTCAAATGTTTTACAAGAACATATCAATAACTAAATAAAGCCCTTTACTAACTCCCACTGAAATTAAGACTACATCTTAACTTCACTTATCCTACAGCTACAGTCCGTGACTCGTGCTTAGGGCTAAGGAGTGGCTTCGTTAATAGATTAGCAACGTTCTCATTTGTTGAAACTTGCTGATCTACTTAACATCTCTGTCATTTATCTCAAGGTGTTTGGACCTCTGATGTGCAGCTAGTCTCATCTATGCTGGGAATCACATCAAGTTCATTGACGAACTCTTCTTTCCAAACAACCTCTTTCGCCGCTTTCCAAGCTGCGAAATGTTCAGTTTAAGTCATGGAGTCAGCAACAGTGCCTTGCACCGCCAGACAGACACAAGATATAACCGGACTGTGACCGGAAATCATCTTTGTCTGTTGGAAACTTGCCTTTCAGACTCTGCTGACTTGTACCACATCACTTTCTCCGTAAATCAAGAACTTATCCTTAGTATTCCTCAAATACTTTAGGACATACTTTAGGAAACTTGATTCTTTGCTGGATTTGACTGGTCTTTACTTGTCTTGCTTAACATTAAAGCAACATCAAACAAGTACGTTTCATGGCATACATGATAGATCCAATTACCGAAGCATATGGAATCCTATTCATGCATTTAAGCTCAGCAGTTATCGTAGGATACTGTATCTTGCTTAACGTAATGCCATGTGACATTGGTATAAAACCCTTCTTGGATTGCTGAAAAACGTGTAGGACTTTGTCAATTTAAGAATCCTGACATTGTCCTACCAGCTCTTTTGGATCTCTATCTTTAAATCCAAAATCCAAGACTTTCGTGGCTATACCCATGTCATTCACAAAACCAACTCCCAAGCCAGTCCTTTACTGACTGCAGCATTGGGACGTTATATCCGAGAATCAGTATGTCATCGACATACACTATGAGAAATGCAATATCGCTCCCACTTATCTATTAGTAAACACACAGTTCCGCTTCGTTCCTGTTCAAGTCAAAACCTTGACTACTTCAACAGAACGAAGATTCCAACTCCGATATGTTTTGCTTCCATCCATGAATGGATCGATGAAGCTAACTTACATAAAATGTAAATTTTTTTTCGGAGTCCGGGCTCACTTTCGCTTCTTTGAATTTCGCAGATTCATCGCTTTCAATGATCATCAGATCATGTGAACTTTCAATGATTATCAGGTTTAACTAATGACGAGAAATCACTCTCGGATTAGTAACTGATTCATATCTGCGAACTTCAGGCTCCACAGGTGTAGATTCTACAGAAATCTGTAAATTCTTCCGCTGCTCTCCCTCAATAGGTTAAGCAGCCTCCTGTATTTCTCGAATTTCTTCGAGTTGTACTTTTACTCCCTCTGTTCTTCTTTGGAAAGTAACTTCCCTTCTTAGAAAACAGAATGGTCGTAAAAATACTTTTTACTCCCACTGTTCTTCTTGGAAAGTAATTTCCTTCTTAGAAAACAGAATGGTCGTAAAAGTACCGAGCCTTGGTTTCCCTAAGAAAACTTCGAGTTATGCTTTTACTCCCACTGTTCTTCTTGGAAAATAACTTCCCTTCTTAGAAAACAGATTGGACGTAAAAGTAACAAGCCTTAGTTTCTCTAGGACAACCAGCGAAGTAGCACAACTACAAATACTCAGTAAAGACAAATTTGGATCGATTCCAATCCACATTAACGTGGTGTCTTTCAACCGATATTTGTGGAACTATTTCAGCGTAAACTTAGATATTTTAGAGCGTTATTCTTAAATAATATCATGGAAGATTCGTGTGACTCATCTTTAATCATTTCTAATAAGATCTGATTCTTTCTCACAGAAAACATCTTCAGGTTTTCAGGAGAAATGAGCTGTGAAACGATTTCACACTCATTAAGATGATCACACAATCAATGACTTAAGTATTCTCACTCGTGATTTGATCCAGAGTCTTAATACTTTTGTCATTCAGATCCTATACTTCATTCTGGAACTCTTTCGACCATGTCAAAGAATTCCGACTTGTGTCTCATCAAATGAACACAGTCACACTCACTGAAGTAATCAGTAGAGACAATGAAGTACAGGAAATTTTCTCTGGCATTACTGCTCATTGGGCCACATACATCAGTATGTTCCAGGTCCAATAAGCCTTTGGGATTTTCTCTAGCTCGGCTAAGATAGGCCCTTTACCTTTTGGTCTAGTAAACAGAATTCAAGTCTCATAAGATATTTTATCAAATGAGCCCAACAGTCCATGACTATGGGATTTCTGAATCCGACTTACTCTATGTGACCAAGACTTTTATGCCAAGAAAAATCAGGTTTAATTCATCAGATTTAAACCAATTCGGTATTTATGTTGCATTTAGGCACTCTTTGGTTTAAGATATAAAACCCATTCCATGAATAGGGTGCTACAATTAATATTTCATTAAGATCAAAAGAACAAAACTTGTCTTTTATCAAAACGAAAAACATTCAAATTCTTACAAGAAAATGAAAGACTACTCTGCTTTAAAGCAGGTACATTGTAGCAATTACTTAATACAAAACCAAGCCTCAAAGGGATCTATAAGTGAAAAACCCTACGGCTGAGGCAGCATCCCAAGCTCCTTCCAGACATGTAGTTTCACTTGCCCTTCCTTCAACGTTCTACTGTTGCTTAGGCTCTGCATATTATCACAAATATCAGTGCCACAACCAGTATCCAATACCTTTAAGGTAGAACTTGAAGTAATAACATGAATACCTGAGGAAGTAGTCGCATACATCGACTTTAACTCCTCATCATCTTCCATGAATTTAATGCAATTTCTCTTCCAATGCCCTGTCTCCTTACAGTAGCAGCACTTACCAACGTAAGAGGTATCTGACTCGGGCTCAGAAGACACACGCTTGCCATGATTCAAAATCTGGACAACTTTGTCTTCACCCTTGTCAGCATTAGGTTTAGCAAACCTACCCTTCTCATTCATGAGATTGTACAAGGTACTCTTCACGTTTGGCTCAACTGTCTTGAGCATTTCATGCAGTTCAGTCAACGTCTTCGTTAAGCCTTTCTTGATATAGTTCCTTACGAACTTATCATAGCTTGACGGCAGTGACTGCAGAATGATCTCAGTTGCCAATTCCTGGCTAACTGGATAATCCAGTTCCCTCAGGTTATCAATGTAACCTATCATTTTACTGACATGAGGACTTACTGGATGATCATTTGGTAGCTTGCAGCTAGTGAGAGATTTAACCAACCGGTATCTCTCCACTCTTATCTGCTCCTGAAATTTCAATTTCAGGCTGCTGATCATCTCTATTGGCGACTCCATGTTCTCATATTGCTTCTGCAAGTCTGAATCCATGGTAGCCAATATCAGACCACGCATATCTACCGCATCATTATAATGCTTATTCCAAGCATCATATACTGCATGAGAAGCATTGGACCCGATCCTCACGGGGAGAGCTCTCTCAAGAACATAGTCCTTTCTCTCCTGCCTGAGGACTAGCCTCAGGTTCCGCGACCAAGTCAAGAAATTTGATCCGTTCAGCTTGTCCATCCCAAGGATAGACCGGATCGAGAAAGTGTTTTGATTGTTTGTGCTAGTCATAACTGAAATTTAAGATAAAAGGATTTTAGTTAATATGTTCAATATGATTAATCTCGTATTAAAATTAATATGATTAATCACGCATTATATTCAATAACATAAGTTACCCTCAATAGAATATAATGATTCCAAGATCCACATATAACTAAGATTAAAGTGGGCCACTGGCCGTCACCCAACCTTAGCTTATATCGGTAAGCCCTGAATCGGCTAATTATATCCGTGATATAACTCTTGGTTGTGAATCTGGGCCCGAGGCCCAATCCACTCTGATGTCTCAAGGCCCGGGACTCCCGATGGCCCAGTCAAGAAAACCAGACTATACAGTCATGTAATCATTAATGTCTGGGACTCCCAATGACATTTATGAATCACAAACTGTCTTACCCACGCAAAAACAGACATCCTCACACTGTAAGGCCATGAATGCAATTGAATGGGCTTTGACAGCTGACATAGAATGGACAAGACATCCAACGCTTGATATTATTTGAGGTTCATAGGTTTATTTAAAAATCATTCCCAAAATAGAAGATTACTATTTCGGGAAACTTTTATTTTTGGAAACCTACTATTTTTGGAAACTTTCTAAAAAAAATGGAAACTTTCCTTAAATCCAAAACATGCAAATTCAGAAACTTCTATTTTAAGAAACTTTCTAATTTCAAAATTTGGAAACTTTAATTTAAAATCGACTTTATATTCTTTATAAAATAAATTTTAAATTAATCTGAAGAAAGACTCAAATAATTGGCCCAATTGTTTTAACTTCTTGGCCCGAGGCCCAAGAATTGGTCCATGTCCAAGACATGACCCAATTGTCCAATTAAATGACATAACCGGTCTGGTTCTTTAAAATTGGTCTAACCATATTTTAATTACTACGATGACCACAATTGTCAACCGGTTATTTACTAAACCGGATTTTCTCAATTTATTTGGTCCAACCAAATCAAATTAGAAAATCCTGGTTTAGTCACTAAATCCAATAATTCTTTCGACATTGGATTTCTTATCCCGGTTTAACCAGACTTAATAAAAGTATTAAATCTGTTTATTAAACCGCGACGATTATAATTTTAATAAGATTATTAAACCGAGCCTTAAACCAACCATGTCGATTGATGAACCAAACGCATCGATCGATCCATCAACCACATCGGTCGATGCTCTTAGTATCGTTCCTGCATCGATCGTGCATCGATCCTGCATCGATCGATGCTCTCACGCATGCACGGAACCGAGCCAAAAACCTAACCGTGTCGATCGATGCACCAACCGCATCGGTCGATGCACCAACATCGAACCTGCATCGTTCGTGCATCGATCCTGCATCGATCGATGCTCTCACGCGTGCACGAACGGTTATCAGATTTGGCCGAGAGATTCTCGCGAGATCCACGCGATCGTTTGAACGATCCATGCGATCGCAGTCAATCTCTCGCGACTGCAACGATCGATCCTTGCATTGCATCGATCGATGCAATGCGATCTCAGTCGATGCAAAAACAGTTTAGATCACATACCAAATCAATATAGTTTGGTCATGCGATTTTACAACTGTTTGTTTAGGATTCAATTCTTGTTTCTTAAGTGTTTTAATCTTATCAGTAGATTGATTCAAAAACACCTCTTTAAACAATCCTAAAAATGAATCTAAACAAGAAGAACCAGAACCTGGCTCTGATACCACTGAAGGATCTTTGGTGTTAATCCTGATTCAATTCATCAGATTACTTGATCCTAAACATGCCAGATCTAGGTTCTTCTCAGAATAGAAACATAAGTAGATCTCACCTTTTACCTGTTTTGCAGCGGAAAGAGAGAACAGGTCAGAGATCAGAGAGCCACCGAGTGATAACTCCTCCAGAGGTTCACACACGCACACCAATCAGGAAGCAGGCTGCTAGGCCACTGGGAGAAACCGGCGCAGGGGAGAGAGAGAGTTGACGGCTCAAGTCTTAGGGTTAATCAGTCTGAAACTCGAGTTTTATGACACAAAACTCGTCCCGTTCCGTTTGGGCCATTTGGCCCAAATACCAATTAACTCGTTGGTGTTTGCGCACTGCATCGATCGTTGCACCTTATGCATCGATCGATGCACAGTGGCTAAACCTTTTATTCTCTCTAAGTACAGTAAATGCCTAGCACTTTTACTGTACTTCTGCTAAAACCGTTCCTACATATTTTCCTGTTAGCTTAGGCGTGTGACCCATATGGGATCATATAATAAAGGCAATAAGTCCAAGACTTATAGATCATGAGCGGACTCTAGCAAGCCATCATGACCCCCAGTATTATATGACTTATGTCTGATCATTGACATACTCTTACTTTCTAGAGACAGTACCGAGATTACTGGACACAATTCCAACAACTGATTCATTCATATCTGCGAACTTCAGGCTCTACAGGTGTAGATTCTACAGAAATCTGTAAATCCATCCGTTGCTCTCCCTCAACAGGTTGAGCAGCCTCCTGTATTTCTCGAATTTCTTCGAGTTATACTTTTACTCCCACTGTTCTTCTTGGAAAGTAACTTCCCTTCTTAGAAAACAGAATGGACGTAAAAGTAACAAGCCTTGGTTTCCCTAGGACAACCAGTGAAGTAGCACAACTACAAATACTCAGTAAAGACGAATTTGGATCGATTCCAATCCACATTTACGTGGTGTCTTTCAACTGATATTGGTGGAACTATTTCAGCGTAAACTTAGATATTTCTAGAGTGTTATTCTTAAAGAATATCATGGAAGATTCGTGTGACTCATCTTTAATCATTTCTAATAAGATCTGATTCTTTCTCACAGAAATACCTCAAGGTTTTCAGGAGAATTGAGCTGTGAAACGACTTCACACTCATTCAGATGATCACACCATTAATGACTCAAGTATTCTCACTCGTGATCTAATCCAGAGTCTTAATACTTCTGTCACTCAGATTCTATACCTCATTCTGGAACTCTTTCGACCATGTCAAAGAATTCCGACTTGTGTCTCATCAAATGAACACAGTCTTACTCACTGAAGTAATCAGTAGAGACAATGAAGTACAGGAAATTTTCTCTGGCATTACTGCTCATCGGACCACATACCTGAGTATGTTCAATCTCCAATAAGCCTTTGGGCCTTTCTCTAGCTCGGCTAAGATGGGCCCTTTGTCTTTTGGTCTAGTAAGCAGAATTCAAGTCTCATAAGATATCCATTCAAATGAGCCCAAAAGTCCATAACTATGGGGTTTCTGAATCTGACTTACTCTATGTGACCAAAACATTTATGCCAAGAAAAATCAGGTTTAATTCATCAGATTTAAACCAATTGCGGTATTTATGTTACATTTTAGGCACTCTTTGGTTTAAGATATAAAACCCATTCCTTGAATAGGGTGCTACAATTAACATTTCATTAAGATCAAAAGAACAAAACTTGTCTTTATCAAAATGAAAAACATTCAAATTCTTCACAAGAAAATGAAAAACAACTCTGCTTAAAGCAGGTACATTGTAGCAATTACTTAATACAAAATCAAGCCTCAAAGGCATCTACAAGTGAAAACCCTACGGCTGAGGCAGCATCAATAGCTCCTTCCAGACACGCAGTTCCACTTGCCCTTCCTTCAACGTTTTACTGTTGCTCAGGCTCTGCATATTATAACAAATATCAGTGCCACAACCAGCATTCAATACCTATAAGGTATAACTTGAAGTAATAACATGAATACCTGAGGAAGTAGTCTCATACATCGACTTCAACTCCTCATAATCTTCCATGAATTTAATGCAATCTCTCTTCCAATGCCCAGTCTCTTTACAGTAGCAGCACTTACCAACGTAAGAGGTATCTGACTCGGGCTCAGAAGACACACGCTTGCCATGATTCAAAATCTGGACAACTTTGTCTTCACCCTTGTCAGCATTTGGTTTAGTAGACCTACCCTTCTCCTTCATGAGATTATACAGGGTACTCTTCACGTTTGGCTCAACTGTCTTGAGCATATCATGCAGTTCAGTCAGCGTCTTCGTTAAGCCTTTCTTGATATAGTTCCTTCTGAACTTATCATATCTTGACGGCAGTGACTGCAGAATGATCTCAGTTGCCAATTCTTGGCTAACTGGATAATCCAGTTTCCTCAGGTTATCAATGTAACCCATCATTTTACTGACATGAGGACTTACTGGATGATCATTTGGTAGCTTGCAGCTAGTGAGAGACTTAACCAACTGGTATCTCTCCACTCTTACCTGCTCCTGAAATTTCAATTTCAGGCTGCTGATCATCTCTATTGGCGACTCCATGTTCTCATATTGCTTCAGCAAATCTGAGTCCATGGTAGCCAATATCAGACCACGCACATCTACCGCATCATTATAATGCTTATTCCAAGCATCATATACTGCATGAGAGGCATTGGACCCGATCCTCTCGGGGAGAGCTCTTTCAAGGACATAGTCCTTTCTCTTCTGCCTGAGGACTAGCCTCAGGTTCCGCGACCAAGTCAAGAAATTTGATCCGTTCAGTTTGTCCATTTCAAGGACAGACCGGATCGAGAAAGTGTTTTGATTGTTTGTGCTAGTCATAACTGAAATTTAGAGATAAATAGAGTTTTAGTTATTTAGTTCATAAAAGAGTAATCTTAATAACTTATAAGAAAACTCGCATTGCATTCAAAATTTCTTTGTTTAACCTCATAAGAATGCAATGATTCCGAGACCCATGTTCAACCAAAACCAAAGTGGGCCACTGGCCGTCACCCGGAATTAGCTTTACTTGGTAAGCATACACACAGCTAGTTATATCCATATAACTCTCGGTTGTGGATTGGGCTCAAGGCCCAATTCACCAGATGTCTCAAGGCCCGGGACTCCCGATGGCCCAGTCAAGGAAACCAATCTCTTACAGCAAAATAATCACTAAAGTCTGGGACTCTCAATGAAATTAGTGACTATATACTACTTTACTTACGCGAGAACAGACACCTCACACTGTAAGCCATATCTGTAATCGAATAAGCGTTAAGTAGCTGACAAGATTGGAAAGACATCCAAGCTTGATATTGGTTTTGAGGATTTTTAAGTTTTATTTCCAAAAATAGAAGATTACTATTTTGGGAAACTTTCTTATTTTAGAAACTTTCTAAATTTAGAAATATACTAAAAATAGAAATTTCTAATTTAATATTTTATAAATATTTTGGGATTGGGTCACAAATTATAGGCCCAATTCTTGGCCCAAGACCATAGAATTCCAGTTGGCCCAATAATTTGACATAACCGATTCGGTTTATTAATTCTGGTCCAAGACCAAATTAACTATCAAAACCATCGGTTATTTACTAAACCAGACCAGCTCTAAATTATTTGGTTCAACCAAATCAAACTTAGACCAGCCTTCGGTTTAGGTTAAAATTCAATTTTGAATTTCAATCCGGTTTAACCAGAAATTAAATAATACCAATTGTATTAAATAATTTCCAGCAAACCGCGATTTGGGTTAACCGCTTGAACCACCAATTAAATTGGATCGGTTCAGTTAAGTCAAATACCGGGAAGAAACACCTAGTGTTTTAGCCAATTTGACCTAACTTGCGGTTTAAGGCTTTAAAACACTCGATTAACCGCCAATTAAATGGACCGGTCTAATCGGTGCGGTTTGGGGTAACGAACCGCGAAGCTCGGTTTAACCGATTGACTATTCGCGGGACTTAAAATTTAACGGGCCAAACGATCGACCACGGCCCATGAACATCACAATCAATCCACGATCGTTGCGTCCAGCCATGGCCGATCGATCCTTACCCATCCGTGATCCACGATCACACAGCCTCTCGACTCTCGGCTTGCTATCGATGCCGATCTATCCATCACGATCACGATCATATGTGATCGATCACACGGACGATACACGGCCATCGATCGTATCAAGCAATACGATCCGATCGATCGATCACTCCCGAGAGCCGATCGCACACGGCCGCAAAACCCACGCATCACTCGGCCCATCTCATGATCGATCATGAGATCACACGGCCAATCGATTGGCTCATCGTCACACGGCCCTCTCTCGGCTTGCGCATCACTCGGCACACGATCAATCATGATCGGCCGAGACATTATGCAAAAACGATCGATACACACGCATCATTTAATGGATCAGTACACATGATCCAAGCCAAGCCGAGACCATAGCCATATGACACCAAGCGATTAGGGTTCCTATCTTGCTATGCAAGAAATCGATTGCAAACAAATGATCCGAGACCATTTTTGCTAGCCGATTTAGGGTTTATTATTCTTAATCAATTTTAACTCTTAATTGATTCTTAAACCTTTTAATCAGCCACTTATAATCCAATTTACAAGAATCTAATGAACCTGTGCTCTGATACCACTGAAGGATTATATGTTTTCCATGGTTCAATTCCCAAATTGCAACCTAGCACATAATCTTAAATAGATCTAGGTTCTTGTAATCGAATCATAAACACAAACCTGGTCATTACCTTTTAGATTGCAGCGGAATGATTGTAATGACGAGATCAGATTAGAACAGATGAATACCTGTTCCTCCTTGGTATCCACACTCTTACAAGCAGGGAATGGCTGCTAGACCGGATAGATGAACAACAGAGAGAGAGGGTTGGAGAGAGAATGGAGCCGCGGCTTGCTCTCCAAAATCGCCAAAACATCAGCAAAACCTAATGTTGCAATCTCCCTCTTTGATCACTAATGGGCCCAAGTTTAATTAATTAAACTAATGGTCCATTAGACTTTTGGGCCCAAGACACAAATCAGACAAAAGCCCATTTGTTGTCTGCCCAACTCTCTGTACAAATACAGTAAATGCCTTAGCATCTTACCGTATTAATTCCATCTTAACTTTCCCGTTAGCTATGGTGTGTGACCCTTTGGGATCATACAATACTGGTAATAAGTCCTAAACTTATAGATCAAGAGCGGACTCTAGCAAGCCATCATGATCACCCAGTATTTATGACTTATGTCTGATCTCGACACTTATCATACTTTCTAGAGATAGTACGGTAGATTTCAGGACATTCCCAACATATGGTACAATGGACATGATATTGGTTCATGGGTGTGGGAGGCTGAGGTTGACGAGGTTTTTTATGCTTCTGCAAACCGGTCGACACCTTTCGCTTCCCAATGTGGAATGTGTAAAGGTAATTGCATCAGGTGAAGTCGGGGAAGATAAAGGCGGGAAAACAGACGCATGACAGTTGTGTTATAGTCAGGGAGCTGTTTGCATTGAATAGAGAAGTGAGTTCGACTATGCTACCGGAACAATGCAGATTGATTGGTAGTGCTCCTGAAGGACATTTGTAGTTAAATTAAAGCTCATCAAAATCATGTAATAAAAGTGATTGAGTTTTGGTGTCTATATCTGGAATTCTTTTTTTGTGGTTTTTGTAAGAGCACGATAAGAGAAATCACATGAGAAAATGAAATTGTTGTGATCACCATCCTTCCTTTTGTGCCATAACGGTAAAACCTTTTGTCTATTCTTTTGCCTTTTTTCATGTGTGTTTTGAATTATATATGTTAGATCAAGACAGAACTTAGCTATGAGTAAACCAAGTTAATAGGAGTCTCCTGGATAGAATAGTATCCCTTAAGACCCTGTCAGTCTGCTTGAAAAGAGCTGGTAGTAGCAGGAGCATTGTGTTTTCGGTTGTTTCTCTCCCTGAGATAGATATTTGCTTGGAAAGCTAGCTTTTTAAGGACCATAACATTTTGTCCAAAAAAAAGGGACCATAACATTAATCATACGTTGGTTTTTATATACTTGGGTTGTATGTAAATGAATCACCAATGTTTAGATTACGTCTTGATGCGTTTGAGCATACATAGAGGCAGTGATCTCATTTGCGGTTAAAACTCATTACCACTTGTGACATAGATAAAGAATTGGTAAATTGCATTTACTAATGCGATGACATAAAATTTTATCAACCAAAAAATTCTGCTGAATGCAAAACAAAACGCAAAAAATGCAAATTTACGTTTTCAATGGAAATTATAAATAAAAAATTAAATACGCAAAATATTGAACTTACGTTATATTATTTGTGGAATTAAGGCTTTAAATAGTAATTTTGTGGACCGGAAGAATTGTGTTTAAAAACAAGATTTCATACATATTGTTTTAAACATAATTCTACTTTTCCACATGTTATCAATCAAATAAATAAAAAAGTTACATGAACAATTTTCTAAAGTTCCCTTTTTCTACATAATGATTTTGTGTATTTTTCCGGTGAAAACACAAATTTGCATTTTAAACATTTTATTGTGCCTTAAGAAAAAAAATAAATGGTAAAAACATGTATAAACGTTTTAAACGCAATTTCACTGTTTAACAAGTTACCAAACAAAATGTAAGTTTTTACATTATTTTGAACAATATTATACTATTGAAAGAAGTACAGAAATATAATTTAAATAAAATAATTACAAAACTAAAATATAAATCTGAAATACAAAAAAATATAAATACCAATATTTATTTAAGTTATATTAAAGAGGAAAACCATATACCAATTTACCACAAAATATAAAATATCAAACTTTTAGGTAAAGATAAATAGAAAATAGTTACAAATAAAATAGTTAGGAATTTTTTCACAAAATTATTAAAAAATGAAAATAGCAATGTTATTACGGAAAAATATAGTTTCAAAATAAATACTAATAAAATTCATATGACATGTGCGACTCAACCCCTTAAAAAGTGGCTAACAGCAAACCTTTCAATACCATTATAAGATGCCCAAAAACAGAAACTACGCCATTATATAGCATTTAGAGGATACATAAAAACATCCAAATAACCAAACAAATTCCACCAAAACCAAACTATATCTCGACCCCTGGCATAAATAAACAAATAAATTCCAACAAAACTAAAAAACCATCCAAACCTCCGCGCGTGCGCGGGGGGGGGGGGGGGGGGGGGGGTAAGATTACTAGTAAATAACAATAGCAGAGAGTAAAATTAATGATTTTGTAGAATTAATGAATAAATTAATTAATTTTAATAAATTAAATGGTTTTTAATACTTGTATATGTAAATGGAGAGAAAAGTTGGTGATTATCGTAAAAAAATGGAAATGCTCTCGCATTTGGCGACTCCAAAATGCAGCTTCCCAAAAATGTATTGCTTCAGTTGCGTCTCTCCGTCTCACCGGAGAGTGGTTGTAATATAATGATTTAAAAAATTGAGTCAACGGGCAAAAGAAAAGTAAATATGGGTAAAATAGTAATTTTCAGAAGTTGGAGGATATTTTGATAATTTTACCAAAATATGAGCCGGAAGTCGAGACGGGCCAAATTTTTTTCTTTTTAAATAAATAAAATATTTAGAAGACTAGAAATAGAATAAACCGAGTTTAAATGGATTTTCGGACTATCGGGAATGGAAACCGATAGAACCGAGAAATCTTGTAAAATCCATAACGGAAGCTACGGGTATCCAAATGAAGTGATTCGAGTTGCTAAATTCATCTAAAATCATCAAGAAGATAATTTTGGGATTGGAGGATTTATGAAAGCATATAAGGAGTTTTTAAAATATTAAACGCAAAAAAGGCTAAACCGAAACAACGGAACGAAACGGACTTAAGAAACGGTTCATGCTGATTGGTTAATTGGAATTGGTCATAATGAACCCTCAGAGGACAAATGTAACCTCTCCAGAGTCTCCACCTCTCTTTTCCTTGGTGCAATGCATGGTTTTTGTGTGCATTGGACTGTTTTGCATGGAATCATCTATCATGTCACAATTAAACTAACCAAAAACTCCCATCAGACCATCTCTCTAGCTCTCCCTCAGTCTGTAACACTTCTCTCTATCCAAAATCACCCAAAAACCCAGCCACTCTTTGAAGATTCAAGAGATTTCTCATGAGTTCTTGAAAGTTCTTCATTTCTTGAAAACCAAGCAATCCCAAAAACTCTCAAACCAGACCTAAACTACTCAATCTACCTAGTTCATCTTGTTCACCATCTTCTCCTCTTGAACCGCAGCTGATTCTCCGGAAAACTTGCCGAAGAAGCTACCGCCAGCGAGTCATCATCATCTCTCTCTTCTCTTCAGTTGGTTTTAAGCATCTACTCTCCTCTCTGAAGCTTCTTATCACTCTTATAAGCACTCTCAGTCGCCGGAGCTCCTCCCTAGCCGCCGGAAAACCCTTCTCCTCTCCGGTCAACACCGGACCACAGTTGGTCAACGCCAGAGTTTGGTCGTCGGTAAAGCCCTCCGCCTCCTTTCTCGTCCGGTTTGATTGGAAGTGGTATGGAGTTGGTTCTGATTTTAATTGGAGTTGGTTAGGCATTGTGATTGGTTTAGTTAAACCGGTTAAACCATTTGGTCAAACCCGTTCAACCGGTCAACAGTTTGATTTGGATCGGTTTAGCTAAACCGGTCAATTGGAATTGGTTCAAGGTAGTTTAGTTGGTTCAAGGAAATAGTCAACCGGTTCAATAAGTTAACGGTTGGAGGTCAACGCCGGTCAACGCTGTCAACGCCGGAGATCGAGCCGGTCAACGCTCGGTCAACGGCCGTTCCTTGTTTCCGTAGTTCAGTGTTCGTGTCGGGGTTCGAGAAGGTTTGGGATTCAGCCGTTCAGTCTTGGGATCCTTCCATCTGTCCATCCGCATTTCTCAATGTGAGTCGGCTAAACTGTATCGTAGATAGTTTATCATATAGACTGGGAACCAGAAGCCGTAGACTATGATTGCATGCCCATTAGATAAGTTGAATTAATTGATTAATGATGACTATCAGTTAATGCTGAATTGGTTAGGCTAATTAAACGCATGCTAGGTGGCTAGAGTTAATCCGTTTAATGTATGTTAGGTTGGTGGTATTGATTGAATGTTGCATTAATGTAGCTGATGCATATTAGGACATATATGCATATATATACGTACTAAAGAACGGTATTAAATGAATCTATATACGGTAATTAAGACGACACTAAAATATGGATTAAAACAGTTATCGAATGTATAGATTATAATAACAGGGTGGGTTAGGTTTAATAGACGGGTTAAGGGTTAATGAATGAAAGTTAAATTGATAATGAGATGTCGGGGAGTTAGTTAGTTACTAACTCTAAACCGACAAATCGAGGAGTTATTAAAAGATACTTAGGAAATGGTTACCAAAAGAGTTGTGTGATTGGTGAGCCGTCTATGGGTTAGCAATCCGCTAATCCAAGGTAGCAGACTAAATGAGAATAAAAGACATTAATGAACATTAAAGGCTTGCGTAATTGATTGTGTGCGTGTTGTTGCTTTGAAGTTGTGTGTGTTGTCTGCAGGCATGTGCTTAGACTACTCCGGTGTAGGGCCGGGTAGTCGGTTGCGTGTTACTTATGTCGGTCATGGACCGGGTAAGTTTGTAGTTGCTCGATTCAGTATAGCACCGAGTGGGATTGATGGTGGTGGTGTTGGTTTAGGACTTGCGAGATAGATCGGTGTTGCTTTAATCTTTCTGTTGACCTTGACGGTCTTGTGTTGTGTGTTAGAGTCCCAGTGAGTCTGCGTGTTTATTTTATTGCACTAGGACTCTAGGGTGCGTTAGATCCCGCAAGTCTAGGTTTGAAAGCGATCCGGTACTTCCGACCTGATTGGATCCTCGGGTGGTGACCTGACTGTTTCACATTGTGATTCTGGTTATGGTGTGAACCTACTGAGTGACGCCGGTGTTGGGATTATGTTCTGAAATCACATTGTACTCACTCTAGAGATAGTTGTATTGTCGAGATCGGACAATTCATGTGATACTGGGTAATCATAATGTTTTGCTAGAAACCGCTTATGACAAATGAGTTGTAACTTATTTCCAGTATCGTGTGAACCTACAGGGTCACACACCTAAGCAAGTTGGACATAGTTCGTATGGGATTGATCATTGGCATATGATCTAGTCGATGTGTATCCAATACACATTGAATACGAGTTTTAATGAGGTGTGTCTATCGACACCATTGGGTGCGTCGGTCGACACAAGATGTGTGTCGATCGACACCACTAAGTGTATCGGTCGACACAAGGCCGAAACCGAAACTGATGTTTCGGTTTATGTCAAGGTCGACATATATAAGTGAGCTTATGGATTTTTGACCTAGATGAGTGTGAGCCGCCTGTGACAGTGTTTTCTCAGAGAGAAAACACAGAAACCTCTTTGAAACTCAGTTCCCAGGAGATCCGAGCCCCGGTACTAGCATCCCGGCGGATTCCAACTTGTGTGCGTGTGGACTGAGGTAGAGGCGCAACATCTGAGGCGCTCCAGAGATCTCGTACTACTTGAATCTTCCGCTGCCAATCTCCAGGTAAACACGAGATCAGATCCTTGATTCAATTAACTAGACCCTAGATCCTAGGCTATCTGGAACCTGACAGCAATTCTGAATCCGGTAGAATTGGCTCGAAGTTCCAACAGTGGTATCAGAGCCTTAGGGTTTTTCCATTGAATCAACCTGTCTAAATGAATTTGATGATTTAGATTCGCAAACCAGGTTGTTTGGTTAGAACAGGTGAGATCGATTATGATCGAAAATCGAATCTGTGATTTTGCACTGTGTCGATCGACACAGAGTGGCGATTTCGACAGAGTCGGCGGCTAGGGTTTTTCGCGGAGAAAAACCGAAAGCCTACTGTGTCGATCGACATAGGTTTAGTATTGGTCGACACAGAACAGATTCGGTCAAGTGTCGATCGACACAGGTTAGTGTCGGTCGACACATACCTAGCGAATGGTTAATCGGTTCAATTGGATTGGACCGGTTATCATGCTTGGTTAAGTCCGAATAGATCGATTTGAATTGGATGAATTGGTTCAATTGGATTGAACTGATTATCTCAATTAGCATGAACTGATGGGTTTAATCAGTTTGATTGGATGAAACGGTTCAATTGAATTGGACCGGTTATCGCAATCAGTTGAAACTGGTTAAAACGGTTTAAAATTGGATGAATTGATTCAATTGGATTGAACCAGTTATCGCAATTAATATAAACCGAATTGAATGGTTAAGATCAGTTCGATCTGATAAGTCGGTTCAATTGGATTGAACCGGTTATCAAAACTATCTCTGGTTAAGGTTTATGTCGACCGTCACACACGGGTTGTGTCGATCGACATGACCGGTTCGATGAACCTGGTTAATTGGATTAACCGGTTATTGAAGTCCGGTTTTGTTTGGTGGTGTCGATCGACAGACATAGTCTGCGTCGATCGACACAGTGCTCGAAATTCTGGTTATTGAACCTTGAATTTGCAGAAACCAAACTCGACCTAAACCTAGATCAAAGCTTAGCTTCAATATGGTCAACTGTCAAGACTCATTTCGTTGTGTGATGGTCTAGCCAAGAGCTTGGTGTCCACAATTACGTGAGTAAGGCAGATAGTTATGTTGATGGATTTGCAGTGCTAAACATCAGCAATTACATGACCTAAGAGATTGATTTGCTAAACTTTTGGGTTTAATTTCCTCAACTAAATATCAAGTAACCTTGATGTCTTGCCCAAATCTTCTCTACTGTCAAGACTTGTGTCGCTTGTTGGATAGTCTTGTAGTCCTTGATATCCACTGCAACATGAGTAAGGCAGGTGGTCATTGACAGACTTGCAGTGCGACTGTCAGTGATCACAAGACAGAAGAGATTGGTTTTACTTGACTGGGCTATCAGAAGTTCTGGGCCCAGAGACATCAGAGTGGATTAGACATAGTTTGTCTCATCCACAACCAAGAGTTGTACTGGGTACAATTAGCAATGATTTGCTTACCTAGATAACTAAAATTTGGGTAATGGCGAGTCGCCCACTCAGATTTTGGTGAAGTATGGATCTTGGATCATTATATTCATAGAGGAAACATTGTTTGAATATAATGCGAGTTTTCTTATTAGATAAGATTTCTCATCATATACATAACTAAATCTTTGTTTTTCTTGGATTTCAGCTTATGTCTATGACTACTTTCTCATTGCGATCCGTCCTTGAGAAGGACAAGTTAAATGGATCGAATTTCCTGGATTGGTATCGGAATTTGAGATTCATTCTCAAGCAGGAGAGCAAGGACTATGTTCTTGAAAAGGCTCTTCCAGATAGGCTTGGGACCAATCGCTCGAATGCAGCATATGATGCTTGGAATAAGCATTATATTGATGTGGTAGATGTACGTGGTCTGATGTTGGCTACCATGAACTCGGACTTGAAAAGTCAATACAAGAACGTGGAGTCGCCAATATAAATGATCACCAGCCTGAAACTGAAGTTTCAGGATCTGACACGAGTTGAGAGATTCCAGATGGTGAAGTCTCTCACTGGGTGCAAGCTACCAGAGGATGCTCCAGTAAGTCCTCATGTCATTAAAATGATGGGTTACATTGATAACCTGGGGAAAATGGAATGTCCTGTCAGCTTAGAGTTGGCCACTGACATCATTATGCAGTCACTGTCGTATAGTTATGATAAGTTTATCAAAAGATATATCAAGAATAACTTGACGAAGACGTTGACTGAGCTGCATGGCATGCTCAAGACAGCAGAGCAAAACATCAAAAGGGGTAAAAGATTTGAGAAATCTTGTAAAGACAAGGGTGAAGGCAGGGCCGTCCAGATTTGGAATCAGGATAAGCCTGTGTCATCTTATAAGCCCAAGTCAGGCCCATATGGTGTTAGAAAATGCTTCTACTGCGATGAGTCAGGGCATTGGAAGAGAGATTGCATTAAATTCTTGGAAGATTCACAAGAGATGAAGGTGATGTATAGTACTTCTTCTTCAGGTATTGTGTTATTAATTCAAGTTCTACATAAGTATTGGATACTAGTTATGGTACTGATATTTTTGAAATATGCAGGACCTAAGCGACAGTAGAACGTTGAAGAAAGGACAAGTGGAATTGCGCGTCTGGTTGAAGCAATGGTTGCTGCATGAGCCGTAGAGATTCTCCACTTGTAGGAGCCTTTCATACTTGGTTTTAGAAATTAAGTAATTGCTACTATGTATCTGCCTTGTGCAGAAATGTCTTTCATCTTCTTGTAAAGAATTTGGATGTTTTTCATTTTGATAAAAGACAAGTTTTGTTCTTTAGATCTTAATGAAATATCATATGGTAGCACCCCATTTGGAATGGGTTTTATGTCTTAAACCAGCAAAAGTTTGAATATAACACAAATACTAAAGGTTTAAGTCTGATGACTCGAGCTCGACTTTTCCTTGGCATAGTCGTTTAACCACATAGAGTGAAGCGGATTCAGGAGTTCCATAGTCTTGGACTCATTCGATTATTAATCATTTGAGATATGAATTCTGTTCACTGGATCAAATGACTAAGGCCCTTTTAGCAGAGCTAAAGTAAACGGGCCAGAGGCTTATTGGGCCTTAAACATACTGATGTATGCGGCCCGATGAGCATTAGTGCCAAAGGAAATCTTCTGTACTTCATTACTTTATTGATGGCATCAATAAGTATGGTTGTGTTCATTTGATGAGACACGAGCAGGAATCCCTTGAGGAGTTCCAAGATGAAGTGTAGAACCAATTTGACAGAAGTACTGAGATCCTCGATTGAATCGCGGAGGAAAATACTTGAGTCAAGAATTGGGTGATCATCTAACAGAATGAATCGGATCTTATTAGATATGCTCCGATTGATGATGAGTCACAGGAATCTTCCATAATCATTTAAGAATACGTTCTAAAATGTCTATGTTTACGCTAAACAAGTTTCTATCAGAATCAGTAAAAAACACCACATTGGATGTGGACCGGGTGATTTCCAAATTTATTTTTCTGATTAATTGGGATTGCAAGGTTTGTGTAAGACCGTAGTCAACAAACAAACTTGAACCCATATCTGATAAGTTCTACCTCGCTGGTTGTCCTAGGGAAACCAAGGCTTACTACTTTTATGACCAATCCGAGGACAAAGTTTTGTTGTTCGGAACTGTGTCTTTTAAGAAAGATCATACTTTCCAAAAGGAACAGTGGGAGTAAAAGTACACATCGAAGAAATTCGATAAACACAGGAGGCTGCTCAACCTGTTGAGGGAGAGCAGTGGTGAGATCTACAAAGTGCTGTAGGACCTACACCTGTGGAGCCTGAAAATCGCAGATCCGAAAGGATCCGTCACTAACTCGAGAGTGATTTCTCGTAGCCGATTGTCGTGATCTATTGATCATTGAAAAGTGACGAGCATGCAAAATTCAAAGAAGCGATGGTGAGCCCCAACTCCGAAAATTGGCTGGGTATGCATGTTAGCTTCACTGATCTATTTCTGGATTGAAGCAAACATCTTGGAGTTGGAATCAACATTCTGATAATGTGGTCAAAAGTTTTGACTTGATCAGAAAGAAAAGAAACCATGCGTTTACAAGAAGACTAGTGGGAGCGTAATTGCAATTCTCACACTGTATGTAGACAACATACTTAATCTCATAAACGACGTTCCAACGCCAAAGTCTTATCAGGATTTGGGTCGGAAGTCAAATTTAACGATAGACATTGGAGAAGGCCGTGAAAGTTCTTGGAATTAGGATCCATTGGAATGGATCAGAAAGGCTAGTTGGATCGTGTCAAAATCCTTATGTTGATAAGGTATTGGACAGTTCCAATATGCATGATTCCAAGAATGGCTTCATACCAAAGGTCTTATGGCAATAATCTTAGCAAGATGAAGTGTTTTGGACACTTGCTGAGCTATTATTAATGAGTGTGATTGCTAATGCTGATGCAATAGAATCCATCATGAATGCCATATTTTGCGCTCGTCTAGATGCAGCTTACGCATAAAGCATGATGAGAAAATACCAAAATGTTCCGGTAATAGTCACTGAGCGGTTACCAGAAATATCCCAAGTGTTTGAGGAACTCTAAGGATAGTTTCGTGGTGAACTGAGGAAGTGACGAACCAGTTGAAAGTAGTTAGACGGACAAAGACGATTCCCGGTTCCCACCTGGTTATGTCTCTTTGTCTGAATAGCGGTGCTATCTGTTGGAAAGTCTCCAAGTAGTGGACCGTAGAATAGTGCTTTTATCTGAATGGCGGTGTGGTTTGTTGGAATTGTTTCAAGCAAAACACCGCAGTCTCTCCCACAACCTAAGCACGAAATTTATTCTGTTGTTGTAGGTATAAGATATCTGAAGAGATGATCTTGATTCTAGTGGGAGTAATTTTAGTTATGTTATAATCTTTACATAGACACGCTATGGTAGTGTTTATGTAAGTTAAACTGACATCAGTATTATTTAATTATTGGATAATTAAGTAATGGTCCCAAAGTATTTTATGTTCATTTTATAGGTCATCAAGTTGAGGACTTGATCATGAAACCCTATAAGTAAAAGATGACATAAAATATGATTGTCCCTAGTCAAGGTTGTTGAAATGGGACACCAATAACCGCGCGAGACTAGTATGTGAGGTGACTGTTGGACTAAGTTTCATGGAGTCAATGATATGATTATCACAGTCAGTCACACAGATATATGTTGGTGAACATATGATCGGATATGACCCGCTTAATGAGAAATCCACAGGATAGTTATATCAGTGTCATGGGATTTTCTCATTACGACTATAGAGTATAGTCCTTAGACCTGAGTTCATCATGCTTTCTAGCATATGAATTGGTGCGTTTTGACCTTGTCAAACGTCGTTCTGTAACTGGCGGCTATAACGGCATTGCTTAGGCATATCATGAAGTATGTGTAGAAACAGGGATGGAACAAGATGGGATTTGTCCCTCCTGTGTAACGGGAGATAAATATCTCAGGGCCCATCGAAGATTTGATACTGAGAAAATGCATGGCCGTGCTCAAACGAGGTGATTGTCAGTCGTTTGTTTTATCAGTATAGATCAGGAATTCGATGAACATGATGTTGGCTATATTAAGGATGACACAGTCTCTTGCCTTATGCCATATCGAGATATAGAGACGAAGGGATTGAAGGAATAGGTGATTCCAGTACAAGTGGGAGATTGTTGGGATTATGTTCTGAAATCACATTGTACTCACTCTAGAGATAGTTGTATTGTCGAGATCGGAGAATTCATGTGATACTGGGTAATCATAATGTTTTGCTAGAAACCGCTTATGACAAATGAGTTGTAACTTATTTCCAGTATCGTGTGAACCTACAGGGTCAAACACCTAAGCAAGTTGGACATAGTTCGTATGGGATTGATCATTGGCATATGATATAGTCGATGTGTATCCAATACACATCGAATACGAGTTTTAATGAGGTGTGTCGATCGACACCATTGGGTGCGTCGGTCGACACAAGATGTGTGTCGATCGACACCACTAAGTGTGTCGGTCGACACAAGGCCGAAACCGAAACTGATGTTTCGGTTTATGTCAAGGTCGACATATATAAGTGAGCTTATGGATTTTTGACCTAGATGAGTGTGAGCCGCCTGTGACAGTGTTTTCTCTCTGAGAAAACACTGAAACCTCTTTGAAACTCAGTTCCCAGGAGATCCGAGCCCCGGTACTAGCATCCCGGCGGATTCCAGCTTGTGTGCGTGTGGACTGAGGTAGAGGCGCAACATCTGAGGCGCTCCAGAGATCTCGTATTACTTGAATCTTCCGCTGCCAATCTCCAGGTAAACACGAGATCAGATCCTTGATTCAATTAACTAGACCCTAGATCCTAGGCTATCTGGAACCTGACAGCAATTCTGAATCCGGTAGAATTGGCTCGAAGTTCCAACAGCCGGTAGGTCTGTGGTCCGGAGAATACGGGTTCATGTCCTAGGATTGGATTGCATGGAAACTTAGGTTACCGTGGGGTAGCCAGAGTCGTTGTTTATCGATGGACAAAGAAAAGTGTCCTAGGTCGTAGGAATTCGTGTTTACATCTAGGAGTCATGGGTTGTTTTAGTTACCATGTCGGTAGCTAAGTGTTCCCGTGGAAGTTACCGAGTTTGCATGGTGGACCCAGTGGTGTTAAGTTTGTGGTGCGCGATAGATATATCGAGTCTAATCGAGGGCATGTGCCGCAGTGCCTTCGATTTCCGTAGTCTTTCTTTTTTTTGCAAGTGCTTGTGTGTTGTGGTTTTATCACGTCGTGGTGGAATGTGATAGATCATTTCTTTGTTATGATTGTTATTTTGGGTTTTGGGGCGGGAATTGTAGTTAGATAGACTAGAAGTTGTTAGTGGGGAGCCGACTCGCTGGATGATCTTAGATCGCTCATTAGACTCTTTTGTGTTTTCAGGTTTAGCAGCGACGGATGCGGGAGTTCCTCGGTGTAGGTTCGTGATTGCTTGTGAGCTGTTGTTCTTGATTCGATGATTTTGATTGTGTATTTCGGTTCGACTTTATGGCGCCTATTTATTTGTGTTTATTTTGTGATTAGAATCTAATAGACAAATTTTTTTTTGTATAAACGTTATGTAAACGTTTATTTACTTAGAAATGAATTATTGGTTTAGTCCAAACCGACACAACTCGCGGAAGCAATACAGGTTGAAAATCTTTGTATTGTGGAAGCAAGGTAAACGGGGTCAAGGACGGTTTGGTGCGAGCTTGTGTCTCAAACCGAACTGTCCATGGCTTCGTATTGTGACGAACATTTCCTGTTTGACTTGCCCGGGTTCGACTTGGTCATGTTCTTGTTTGATTGTTGACCGGTCAGCTCGTCGGTTAGCGGATAACGGGAAAGGGGTGTTACAGTGGTGTTTTCCGGTCAACGGTATGCTTATCAGCCTTGATAATTATCTGGCGGTTATAGATTTTGTAACTGTCAATCTCAAGCTTCTATTTAAGGCATATGTTGTCTCAGTTCAACTATGTGTTGACAAAACAAAAACTAAAGATTTTCCCTTGTTCCTTCTCATTATGGCAGATAAATTACAAAGGAAATTGCAAGATGTAGTCATTAGTCTTCTGATTGATCTATGCGACGAACCATTGTCTAAAACTCGACTATCACTAATGGTCAAACCTCTGAACAAAAGGAAACAAAATATGTGTGAGCTAATGTCTTCAATGCCTCGCCTTTGGGGAGTTGGAGATGAAGTCACCGGCTGAGTTATATAAAATTTGAAGGTCCAATTCATATTCAATTCCTCTGAATCTTTGCTATTTGTTCTCAAGCGAGGGCCATGGTCGTTCAATGATTGGATGACAGGACCAAACGGATGAAGATTTGAAATTCATCACTTTTTGGGTACAATTGCATGGTCTCTCTTCAGTACTTAACTACACGAATTGTAGTTCGTATTGGCTATGTTTTGGGACAATTCGTTAAAATATACTTCGGCGGAAGCGGCAACCAATTGGTTGATTATGTCCGATTATGCCTCATTTGGAACACAGATAACCCACTCCGCTTTCAAAGAGTCTTTCAATTCGGTCAAGAATCAGTCATCATTAAAATGACTTATGAACGCCTAAGAGGACTCTGCAACATTTTCGGAATGATGTCCCATGAAGCGTCGATTTGCCTCTCCTCTGGATAGGCTGCACCGGAAGAGGACCAGGATGACGAACATGATGACAATGAGGATAAGGATATTCCTCAATCGGATCGTGAAGCGAACAGTACTGAAGATGAAAATAATAATATGCGGGAAGTCTACGGATTGTGAAGAGCGTGATGATACAACTGTATCTGCATCAAATAGAGAAAAAATGGAGGTACAAGATCCGTCTTCAGAAATATCAAGCGTATACAAAGACTCTCACCATTCTCATGTCACGGATGATTTGGAGGAGAATCTCTTTACTAGGAGAAGAAGGATTCAAGTTGAATCTTGTGATGCAAGGAATTAGATCTGTCGCGCAAGGAGTAAAGAAATTGGGCTATCAAATTCGTCAGGCTCGGGACTTGGGAATGGTCGATCTCAACAACACATGAACATGGACGGTACGATGGACCAGAAACCAACAGAGCCAAGATGAATACAATATTTTGAAACTGTCGAGAGTTGAAAGGGTCTCTGGTAGTTCGACGCCTCAAAGGGATTAAGGAAACTTATTCCCCGGGCGTACTCTTTATGATCGAGACAAAGAACCCTGATGATGTTGTGAAAGATGTGGCAATGCAGTTAAATTATGATAATGTACGATGTGTTTCACCATTAGGCATGGGTGGTGTTTTCGCTTAATGTGGAAAATGATATTGATGTCGACTTCATCTCCTATAATTAAAGAATGATGGATTGCAATATTATGAAAAATGGAATTTCATTTTACTATTCTTGTGTTTATGGCCATCCGATTAAAGATTTAAGATATTCTATGGGAGATATTGGCTGTCAATAGAGCATGACCTTGGTTAATGTGCGGTGATTTCAACGAGGTCTTATATCCTCATGAGAAAATCAGCGGCCGAGTGAGAGAACAATGGAGTCTTGTTCACTTCAAAAACATGGTAAGCCATTGTCATGTTGAAGACCTTCCATTTGTGGATTCCAATATGACGTGGTGTGGGAAAAGACGAAGTTATCAAGTTGAATTTTGGCTGGATCGGGCTTTGGCAACGATGAATGGTGAGCTATCTCCCGCTTCTAAAGTTACATATTTGAAATTGATTGAATCCGACCACCGGCCAACAATTATACAAATTCGTCAACGAGCGGATCATGGAAGGAAAAAATTTTGGTTTGATAGCAGACTTTGTAGCCTTGAGGAGACACGTAATATGGTTGAAAGCGGTTGGTCCACGGAGAATAATGATGCTCTTATATCCATTACAACGCGAGTTCGAAACTGTCGACATAGATTGTCTGGATGGAAGCAAAATTCAGGTACCAACTCAGCCAAGTAAATAAAAGAACTCATAGCTGAGATTTATCGGGCACATTGTGATCCTTCAATTCATGTGATTACGACTTCACAAATGCGATAAGAACTGCTGAAAGCATACCACAAAGAAGAGAGTTATTGGCATTTGAAAAGTCGAGTACAATGGCTTAAAAAAAGAGATCGTCATACGAGGTTTTTTTTTCCTCAACAAGAAATAGGAGAGCTCGGAATAAACTAACGACTCTACAAGATGAAATTGGCTCACATTGTGGGCAACAAAGAAATTTCAATGGAGACACGGAGATATTTCACGGCCTTATTCACCTCCACTGAGCCAAGGAACTTATATGCATTCCTAAGTTGTGTTAAGAGGTCTGTTACTTATGATATGAACGCGGTGTTAACAAGAGATACAACTTTTGAAGAAGTGAAAAAATCAATGTTCGCGAAAGCACCTAGAACCGATGGTTTCACAGCAACCTTTTACCATGAATATTGGGATATTGTCTGCAAGGATGTCACAAAGGAAACACATCAGTTCTTTATGACTTCGACTGTGGCACCAGGTGTAAATCACACAAATCTTTATCTTATTCCTAAGCCAGAACAAGTTAAGACATGAAGGATCTTCGGCCAATTGCGTTGTGTAATGTTCTTTATAAAGTCATTACAAAAATTCTAGCTTTCCGACAAAGAAATTTTGCCAACGATTGTCTCCGAGCAACAGGCGGGATTTATCACCGGCAGGAAAATCACGGATAATTTACTTTTGGCTCATGAGGTATTTCACTCTCTCAAAACTCGACAATGTTTCTCAAAATCATATATGGTTATTAAAACAGATTTAAGTAAACCTATGACGGTATTTAATGGTCCTTCCTAGAAGCAGTGATGAGAAGAAAAGGTTTTTCAGAATTTCGGATTAGTTGGATTATGGAATGTGTGATTATGGAATGTGTGACGTCGGTTTTCTTCTCAGTTCTCATTAATGGGAGTCCTTATGGGCGTTTTTTTCCTTCTAGAGGAATTTGTTAAGGAGATCCTTTGTCGCCTTATATTTATATTATGTGTTCGGATATACTGAGCTCACTCTTAGAACAACCGGAGAAAGATAGGAATCCGATTAAGCATTGGCGGACCGCCCATTTCGCATTTACTATTTGCAGAGGATTCCCTCTTTTTCGTTAAAGCGGATGTCAAGAATAATCAGAACCTGCAGACCATATTTCACCAATACGAAAAGGCTTCAGGGCAACCGATCAATTTAGATAAGTCTTCTATTACTTTTGGGAGTCATGTTTTTTATCATACTCGGGATCGAATTATGTCAGAACTTCATATACCAAATATTTAGGGTGGAGGAAAATATTTAGGATTGCCAGAACAGTTCAGGAAACAGAAAAGACATGTTCAACTACATCAAAGAAGCGGTTTAGACGAAGATGACGGGTTGACAAAATAAGTATTTATCACCGTCCGGGAAAGAAATACTCATTTAAACAATAGGTTTAGCTATGTATGTATTCTCTACGAACTGTTTTAAAGTTCCACAAGAAGTCTGTACGGAAATTGATAGTCTATTATATCAATTCTGGTGGGGAACTCGCAATGGCCATAGAAAAATGGCATGGACTTCTTGGAAGAAGATGAGCTTCTCAAAAACAGAAGGTGGTTTAAGATTCCGCGATCTTCATCTTTTTAATCAAGCTTTACTAGCAAATCTAGTATGGAAGCTTTTACAAATACCGACTCGTTGTTATATAGAGTTCTTCAAAGCCGTTATTTTCAGAAAACATCATTATTGGAAGCGACAACAGGTTCACATAGCTCGTATGGTTGGCAATCATTATGTTTTGGCATGGATCTATTGAAGCGTGGATTACAAAAATGTGTGGTAGATGGACACACGATAACATTGTCTGAAAATTGGCTACCAACGATTCCGCCAAGGGCTCCCCGTTTGCTCCCCTATACCAACCCACTATTATCGGTCTCGGCATTGAAAGACCATGTTTCACAACAATGGTCAGACACTCAAATGACCAAACTCATTGAAGCCGATGATCACAAACTGATCCGTCAGGTATTTCTACCTCCTTTACCGCTAAAGGATTACCATCTATGGCCGTATCTTTCAACATGAAACTATTCTGTGAAGTCTGGATATTATTTTTCCAAAGATAAAGATGAACTGACCACAAAACCGACTTTAACAAAGGCCATTTGGAATACACCAATTCTGCCAAAACTTCAACATTTCCTCTGGCGTGTAGCTCGCGAATAATCCCGGTCCGAGCTAACTTAAAACACCGCCATATTATTAATGATGTTGCATGTCCCCCAGTGATTCCCATGATGAAACGAGTGATTACTTGTTGTTCAATTGTACTTATGCTCAAGCCGTATGGAGATACTCCAGCATACAAACACCAGCGATGACAAACCCATATGTATCTTTCTAGGACAAGATACAGCTTCTACTACATTTGAAAATAGTCACACGGACACCCCCAAGACAAGCGAATCCTTCCTATGTGATTCTATATCGATTATGGAAATGTCGTATTGATCTCATTTTCAGTCGTACGATGTACTCGGAATCGAACATCCTCTCTAAAGCACTAGAGAATACAATGGAATGGGTCAAAAACCAAGGGACTAACTCATGTGGTCAAGTAAGCAATTAACATTATTAGGAGTTCTCGTTGGGTGAGTCCACCTTGTCGGTGGTTAAAATGTAATTACGATGCGGCTCATCGACAAACACCACAAGATTCTGGACTAAGCTGGATTTTGCGAAAGAGTGGAGGAACACTTTTAGAAGCAGGCTACATATGATTTCAAGATCAACGACTATAGAAGCCGAATGCTCGACACTCATTTAGACAATGCAAGCTTGTTGGTCAATGGACTACGACAAAATTGAGTTTGAAGGTGATTGTGCGACCCTTATAACCACCCTTAATAATGCACAACCAAACCTCAAGATATACAATGATGAAAATCCATGTTCCGAGATATACATTTTGTGTATCGTAGTAGGAAAACGAATATGGCAGCGAATTGCTTAGCCAAAACAGCAGTGGCATCATTTATAAACTATGCATTGTATCATGTATGTCCTAACTTTCTTGGAAAGTATCGCAACAAATTGGTGATTATTTTTTTTATTAAGACCGAAAATATATAAGATTATTAAATATTAACGCCATTCTAGTAAAATATAGAATTTACAAGGTTCTTATAGCAAATCTTGATTATCAATATCCTAAATGTAAAAGTAAGGCAAAGCAAAAGCTGGGTAGGGCGGTTGATTGAACCTCTCTGTCCCTTGGCCTTTAAGCAAAAACATCGCCGTCCACATCTCAGATCTCTCTTCCTCTCCTTTTTGGTTTCTCTCTGATAATTTTGTAGGAAAATTAAGAATTTGGTCTCATATCATCTGTATCTATGGAGGATATTACGATGAAGAACGTCGAAGTACAGGAAGAAGAAATCTCTGATAAGTTCCTCTGCTGCGTTTGCCTGTAAGCGTTGTCTCTCTGTACGGAATTTGATCCGCCCTCTTACACGATTGCCCTAACCTTGTTAGTGATTGGGGGGGGAAATTGATTTGGGGTTTTGGTATTTGCGTGTTTTATCATTGGTAAATTAGAGCAGCTAATTCCAAATACAATTATTGGGTTTGTAGATTCATTGTCTGGTTCTGTAATTGATTTTCGTTGTTTCAAGAATTTGGATTCGTAAATCTTGTCTGTTATATATTCATTCATCGTTTAAATGATTGTTCATTCTGAGATGAGGAAAGTCTTTAATCACTCGAAATGGACTTGATGTTGATTCATTGGGCAGGGAACTTCTTCACAAACCAATTGTGCTATGTATGTCTCATGACAATCTCAACCATTTTTTCTCTCTCTCTGTTTAATATTTTAAGTTTCTGATGTGTACTATTTTGGACTACAATACAGCATGTGGTCATCTATCGTGTTTCTGGTGCGTACATACGTCCATGAATAACCAGCGTGAGTCTCATTGTCCCATATGTAGAGACCCATATGTTCACTTTCCGGCTGTCTGCCAAAAGCTTCATTTCTTGCTAAAGAAGATATACCCACTTGCGCATAAGAAGAGAGACGAGCTAGTTCTAAGTGAGTTCTTTGCTTACAGTTTCCTATCAACTTTCTCTATGTGTAGGTGTTGATTATAGTTTATTAATGTCATGTTTCAGAGGAGGAACAAATACTAGGTTGTTTTTCACCTCAGATCGATGAACCAAAGGCTAAGGATGAGTCTGTATGTAGTGGAGGTTCTCTAAATGTCTCTGGTCACACATCCTAAAAAAAAAATCTCAATTTTTGCATTCTAATAAACAATTCTATGTATTATTTAGATGAGCGGAAGGGGGAAGAGTGCTCTAGTGCAACAGGGTGCAATGAAGAACCCAAAGATGCAAAAGCTGTTATAGTTCATGAGAATGACTTACCTAAGAATAACCAAGTCAGTAAGCAAATTTCAAAAGATGATTTGCTCTGTTCAGCATGTAAGGAGCTGCTCTTGCGACCCGTGGTTCTCAACTGCGGACATGGTATCATCTCACATGTTTGCCTTTTTCATAAGTTTTTTTTTTTCAAATTTCGGCTGCTTGAGAATTTTCTTATGTGCTAATATCCTCTCTCAGTGTATTGCGAAGGATGTGTGGTGGATATGTCTCAAGAAAGCGAAAAGATCAAATGCCAAGAGTGTCATGTTTGTGATCCGAGAGGATTTCCGAAAGTGTGTTTGGTTCTTGAGCAGCTTTTGGAGGAAATTTTTCCTGAAGAATACAGTTCAAGGAGAAGTGGTATTCAGAAAAAGCTTGCCCAAAGTAAGTTGTTGTTGTTAGAATAGAACACGTGAAGAATCTGTGAACAGGGAGGGGCTCATAGTTTTTGTAATCATAACATGTAGACATTCAAAGCTATCACAGAGAAGGCACGTCCTCATCAGTCGACAACAACAATGATCTCCCCTGGTGGCCAAACCCTGAATCTAATGTTCACGTCGGAGCTGGTTGTGATTGTTGCGGAGTAAGTACATTATTCTAAACGGATTGTTATTAGTATTAAAACCAAGATGATATGAATGTGGTTTTGCAGGTGTATCCAATCATAGGGGATCGATACAAATGCTTAGACTGCAAGGAGGAAATTGGGTATGACCTTTGCAAAGACTGTTACGAGACTCCTTCAGAAGTTCCAGGGAGATTCAACCAACAACACACTCCAGAACACAGGCTAGAGCTCGTTGAGGATCCTCCGGTTCTGGTCAATATCGATTCTGTCGGTTTCCTTCTAGGACCGATGCTTAATGAAGGCATGAATGCAGAAGATAGTGATGATAGCGAGGAAGAAGTGGCTCCCGATTCCAATGGGTTGTTATAAAGCAGTCAAGTTTTACTGATATGGTGTGTACTTGTTGAGCGAATGTGGTTTGTGTTTGAATATTAAAAAAAAATACAGTATTGTTTTAAAACAAAGTTCATTTGGTATCTGGATCAAAGGACCCACCAGTGAAAGATTCGCCTTTGAGTGCGTGAGAGGCAGCTACGATTTGATTGGTCGTAGGTGGGACACGATCTGCTGTTGCGTCGGAAATCGCTTCTCGGGTTCTTCGTATGCTTTTTCAAAAAAAATATATATATACTGTATTTCACTGCGAAGGTGTAACCTACACGCGACTAGGGCGTGTCGAAATATATTTTTTGGCGCCATAAGGAAAACGGGCGGGAGGACGTGAACAAGGCTATGGCATGTGCTTTATTTTTCTGTCCTTTTTCCTCAAATAGAGTAAAATAATTTTTTAAGAGGTTCGGTTGAATCGAGATTTGAGCCCTCTTGTTTCATGATTGCCCGAGTCATCGCACGTATGCGTTTCATCTATATCTTATAAAAGCAGAAAATTAACTGTGTTACATAAATGTTATATTTCGAAAATTGTCTTTGATATTGTTAAGAATTGTATTTTTTCATTAAGAGTAAAAGTGGATTTTTTGTAATTTTGTCACGCATGGGATGCAGATTCGGACCGGATTTTGCTTTCTCGCAGATCTTTTCTCTTAATCATGACTGTCTATTTGCATGTGTTCTAATCCAACCGTCCGTTTAATATTTCTAATTTATGTTTTTGTCGCATTTGAGGGCAATAACCATCAGATCCTAATCGGATATAGCGCGGATCCTATTTTTAAATCTTCGCCCTTCATTCTTAATGTTTTAATCTAGCCGTCCAATTATTCGCGGATATCAAAGTAAAAAAGGAATATTCACCATTAAATCTTTGTATATCCATCATATTACAGATTAGGAAACTTAATAAATTCAAATTCAAAATGTTTATAAGATCAGTTATAATAATATTCGATATCAATCAAAGATACATCTACTATATATTATTTGCGAAGAGCCATGAGAAAAAATGATGAGTCATTGATGACATTGATGAATCTCAATCAATAACAATTATGACATCATCGATGACATGGCTTAACTGAAAGGTTTTGATTGGTCGAGAGCCTTTTTGACATTAAAAATAAATCAAAATTCGTTTACGAAATTTTTGGATTAAAAAAATCAAAATTAGAGAATTAATCTAATCTCGAAAATTAAATATGTTTCCTAAACTTACGAAATGTAATCTTAACTTCTTCCCATAATTTTAGATTACAGTTTATATTTTTTTTTTCAAATGTTATTTCCTTACTTTTCAAATTCAAACTAAATTCGACACTAAAATATAGTAACTAATAAATATCGACATTAATTGTCAAATTTGAAGAAAAAAAATATCCCAAAGAATATATTAATCTTCTAATAGAAGCTTTCGAAAACTTTGTGCAACCCTAAATATGATGATCCTATAAATACAGCCTCTACCAGACACATATCACCCACATCTCGAACCATTCTTTTGTTTTTATTGTTTCTATTGTTCTAAATTCGTTTTTTTATCATTAGCCATGGGAATTTTCTTCCGGATCATCAAAATTTTGGTCAAATGATCATTTTCATTTCTATTGCTTTCTTTTTCTTATTGGTTTTGAAATGATTTCTATGTTTTTAGTTTTTTTATTTTGTTTTGTTCGTTTGGTCTCATAAAAGAAGAGGATAAAGTTTAATGATGTGAGATGAATCATTGAATCTGAAAGTCCGAGTAAAGGTTGTTGCACGATGTCCGATTAATCCCACGAGTCCCGATTGTCCGAAAAAGGTTGTTAGTTACTATATGGATGGATTTAGAACGATGGATTTGGAACGATTGAGTTGGTAAATATGGTAGAAAAATTCAAAATACTTTACTACTCTTTATTTTTGGGATGACTATAGATACGGTTGGCTAAATTTATGTAGAGTAAAATTAATTATGGTTTTGTATTTGTTATTCATGAAATTGAGCCTCTGTTTACATAAACATAATCATGATCTCGTCTACAATAACGGAGCCATGTACAACGTTGTTGTTGACTTGAAATTTAATATATGCTCATATGGATTTGAAATGAGCCAGAGTGGAACGTACATTTGCAGGAATATGATGTAAGCTCATGGACTGAGCTGATCAAACAGAACCAGGGGAGGATCGAGGAGGAGAAATTGGATAAGATTATTCGGTAAAAAATTCATACACCAAGAGTTAAAGAGTAAGGTAAAATACCAAAATGCATGAAAATAAAATTTCCTGTCTCTGGGTAGTCCGTCAATATTCCCACACATATAATTAAAGATGACCCATGACATGTAAAATGCACAGAAACAGGTTATAAATTTGATTAAATTCGACAAGACTTCATCGCCATTTTCCTCTGTCAATGGGTAAATTCTTGGATTTGTCAATTTCGTTTTTTTCTTTCTTTTTATTCATCTTTCAGTTCTCAAATAATGGATGTCATGACAGACATATATTAACTTAAATGTCATGGGTCCGCAAAAGAATAATTGGCTTATGTAATTTTTTTAAATGTTTATCGCCATTTTCCTTTGCTTTTTGTTAAAGAGTTTTCATATTTTTGATTTATGAATATTTATAGTTATTCCTAAATATTTTTGGAGCCTAATTGAACCAGATAGTAAACACGCGAAAACCCAATTTTTGAGGAGACGCATTAACCTCCTTAGTGACCAAGCCTAATTGAATTTTAGTCTCTATAATTTTATTTTTTGGTTATAAATGTTAAGATAATGAACTCTAGATTTGAGCACTTAAATGATAACATAAGCTAAAAGATCACTCAATCCAGATTTTTGAGGAGACGCATTAACCTCCTTAGTGACCAAGCCTAATTGAATTTTAGTCTCTATATTTTTATTTTTTGGTTATAAATGTTAAGATAATGAACTCTAGATTTGAGCACTTAAATGATAACATAAGCAAAAAGATCACTCAATCCAATAAATGTGTATTTAGATGATAAATCCACTCTAAAACTTCAGCTAAATTACACACCATTGAAGTTGAGTTAATTAATAATGATCCACGGATCAAATCCGACGTTACATTACAGGTTATAAACAGCTCACGGTTATCTAGAGCAGAGGCTTTAGGCTTCTAGATTACGGAATGGAGGAGATCAATCACTTAATAAGTAGTTGTTGTACGATTAGTAGTGGAAATAGCTTGTGGTTTTTAAGAGTTTTAATGTTATTCAGAAAATCTTAGTGAATATCTTAGTGAATATCTTATTTAATATATCACAAAATCTTAGTGAATATCTTATTTAATTCGATTTTATAACATGAAATATATTAACTTAAATAACCACTTTCTAAAAATGATCTTCTAACTTAAATGTCAATTAATCTTAACTAAATAACAATAATAAATATAAAAATATTCAAATTTCATATAATTTTCATCTAACTAATTGTTTTATTTATTTGCATGAACTTAGAAATGTATTCAACCATAAAATAAGTTTAGTTAAAAAAAAAAGATCTTAACAACAATAAATTACGCCAAGCAATATAATCTTTAGATTTTAATCGAATTGGTTAAAACAATTATAAGTTGGACTTTAATAATCTCACTTTACTAATTTAAATGGTTGTATTAATTAGAGCAGTTGCCTACGAAGTAGGGGTGGGCATTCAGTTTAGTTACGGTTCCGTTCGGGTTCAGGTTCGGGTTCGGTTCGGTTAATTTGGGTCTAATAAAACTTTAACCAAACTAAACCAAACTTAGTTCGGTTTGTTTTGTGTTTAGTTTGAATTTATTTCTGTTTGGTTTACTTTGGTTCGGTTTATTTAAGAAGAAGAAGAAAAGAAGAAGAAGACTCGACCGAGTTTTAGAACAAGACATATATCTAAAGTGTTGATGATTTTTCATAGGATAATTTCTTTATAAAAATAAAGATTATAATGATGATTTACATCGATATTAGTAACAATTTGGAATATGATCTATGAATATAGAAATTTTGAATTCATAATCGTAGAATATCAATGAATAATATATTTATATGAATATATTTTATTATTAGTTTTAAAAATTAATTAGTAATATATCGTAAAAGGAATATGCCAATAAAGTTGTTATTATATTCCATATTTGTAGTCATTAAAAAAGATTATGAAGAATGATATTCTCCCACATCGAAAAAATGCAAATAAAAGATTTGAGTTTTATAAATAAATACATATATTGATTGATTATTGTAATTCTCACTGGACTTTAGTCTAATAAAATGGTATAAACTTTTTCACTTATTTTAACAGCTATTTAGTTGTTTATTTTAAATAATATTCTATTTTACTGTTTCTCTCTATTTGTTTATTATTCTTATTTTTATTTGTTATAAAATCACGATTCAATTCAGTTTTGTACGATTTCTAATATTCATATATTTTTTCCTACAAAAATGTAAACAATCATCGACAAAATCATTCATCCCGCACAAGGTGCGGGCAAGTCATCTAGAATTTCATTTAAATTATAAGTTTCTTTTTATATAAAATCATGCTTCATGTACAATTTCTATAGTTTCAGATACTTGACTACATGCATCATAACTAATTTAATTAAGCAAAAAAACCTTCTAAGTTAAGTCGTCCCGCACAATATCGACAAACATTTTATATATTTTATACCCATAAACTTACATCTTATAATATATTTTAAATTAGAAAATTCCTAAACAAAACATAAACCATCGTCACCAAAAAAAAAAAATCCACCCCGCACAGGGTGTGGGAGAGTCATCTAGTACATTTTTAAACTATAAAACGAATATGCCAATAATATTCTAAACAAAACTTGACCTAGGAAATAATCTATAAATACCAATGTCCATCAACCACACCTTCATAGTCTTTCTTACTTTACATCGTTGCGGGAAAAGTTATTGCTGATCTTTTTCAACAATATTTCATTATCGAATTGTATTCGTGTTTCTATATTTTTGTTAATGTTTTGGTTTGATATATGGACTATTGTTTTCGTTTTTTGTTTTTGGTTTTGGTTTTATACATGGATTATGGTTTTGGTATTAAAAAGATGCAAAACATTAGTCCGGTGATAAGTTTTGGTTTTGGTTTTGGTTTTTGTTTTATATGATCTCTATTTTATGGTTTTTCGTAGTATACTAATGTTGGAGATTTAAGAGATGCAAGCTATAGTCGATTATAGGTAGCCTCCAAATTAACCAAAACAATAGAGCTTCGCAATACTACAATTGTCAACCCTTAATGAATATTTTCAAACATTAGGGTTGGGCTATAAGCAGTTACAAAATTTATTCGGTAAAGGCTGAAACGTCTGGAGTTATGGTTTTGTATTTTCATGGTTTTGTATTAAAAGTGTCCTCCAAACAATTTGGGCTAAGACAGTTAAATATGCCAATATAAGCGGTTATGGCCCAAACGTTTTTACTGAGCTAAGGGTTTTCATTAAGTGAATAACACCTTTTCCTCACCACTTTTGGAAACTATTTAAGTTTTCAACCCTAAACCCTTCAGTTTCTTACTGCTTAACCAAACAATAACTTCATTTCTCGGTAATTTCTACGAAATTTCTACGATTTTCAAACAGGGCTCCACAGATTTTTCAAAAAGTCTCCCAAATCAACAACTTTGTTCCTTGCATCTGGGACTAAAAGTTTTGCTTTTGCGAGTTTGGATGTGTTCAACACACGAGTTGGGAGATGAGCGTATCAAGATGATCTTGGTCGATGAGGAAGTAATTTTTTTTTTACTCTTTCATTTGTCTGTTTAATGTTATTGCATGTTTTAGCTAAGAAATTTCTTATATCGATTTAGGGTGTGAAAATAGAGGCTATTGTTCATGTCCCTTATGTGCCAAAATTTTGTTTCTCAACATGGTGTGAGGGCCGTTGGTTTAAGATTGCGAATGCTCGGGTTGTACAGTTACCGGAATATGGTTCCTTGACTCCTCGCGACTTCAAGCTCATCTTTGGTGAAAACACAACTTTCTGCCTAGCTTACGATGATATTCCTGGTGGTCATTTCATGCAATTTCCATCAATTCCAGATATATTGGATGAGAGAGTTGCTGATGAATATCCTAAAGATAACTTGAATATGCAGATTTGTGATATTGTTCTGATCATAATAAAGAAAACGTGCATATTTAAGATATAGCTGTCTAAATTACTGTATTATTCTGTGTAAATGTTCTTGGTGTTGTTACACACGTTGGAAACGTGCAACCTTATTGGGTAGGACCAAAGTTGCATTTTACCATTCGTGACACGAGGTTAGTTAATATGCAAGTCTCATAGAAAATTGCAAATATATTGGATATGAGACATGAATTTGTTTGTATGGAATAATATAACTTGGAAATACTTTGTCTAACAGCCTCCGGAGTCTTCAGTGTTTGATAATCGGAAAACTGCCCACGAGCTCGTAAGAAGGTTTTGGAAGGATGCTGATAGGAATCTCTTTGTGATCCTCTGGTGCTTCTACATTAAGCACGAATCTAGTAAGAGTAGATATGAAATGTTTTTATGATTAAAGCGATTGTATGATTATTACATATTGTGGTTTATGTTTGATTTAAACTTGATATTTCTTTGTTTTGTAATATAGATGTAACTTGGCTAAGAGGACAGGAGCCTATTTCAGCAATTATGTACGATCAAATTGAGAATTCAGATTTCAATGGACTCCTCAACAGGTTGTGTTCATATATTTGATTCATGTTTTCTTGTTTAATGCTTCAATAGATTGGGAATTGTTTTTTACTGATTTAAGAAATATCTTGAGTAGTTATTAATACATTATTTTATATTATGTAGCTTTCCAAATCCCAGTGTCTGCTCAATATCATGAAAAAATCGACCTCTCATATTTTATATTTTAACTGATGTATCTATGTACCACAAACTTGTGTTTTTTGGAAAAGAGGATGATCATGATCCTCTATATTTTGTTTTAAAAACTGAAGTCTTGTATGTTTTTTCTGTAATTGTAAGATGTGCATGTTAAACTTTATATGAAATATCTTATGAACGAAGATTAAATATTGTTGGTAGTTATTTTTGATTCTGTTTTATTCTTTATAAAATACATGTTTTTTTTACTAAAATTGATTGTTTCTAATTCATGAGGTAAACACAAAAATATCAAACAGAAAATTTGCCAATATTTCTTTCGTATTTTCTCACTTCGAAAATTTTAGATATTTGAAAAACAGATCTAAGTTATTAACAAAGTTAAAAAAATAAGATGATTAATACGAATATTCGAATGAAGTTTGTTATTAGAAACAATTTTGAATGCAAAAGTACAATATCTTTTAATGTAGAAGCAATATATTCACTTTGCAATTTAATCTGTTTGTATATATTTGTGAGACTTGCATATTAAGTAAAATTATTTTGCTTACTTATTTGATATTAGACAGATATGATAGTCAAACGATTATGGTTAATTTTACAGAATATCCGTTTAAGTAGTTTGTGGAAGGAATTTAAGATACTGAAATAATGATTTCTTATTTGTAGCAGTTATACTAGATTATTTCAGAAATTGAAGATATTGAAATAATACTAGCAGTTATACTAGATTAGATCGATATCTAATCAACCGATATTTTCGCTGTTTAAAATATTCTCTTAATTATAAAATATGCTACAATCTATTCGAATATCCAAATCAGATTGTATGTTAACTAGCAATGGATTTTCATACGACTTAATATGTGAAAGATATCTTCATTATACCTAAATTTCGTATTATATATTTAACGTTCTTTACATTTGATAAGAATATTAGTGCAAATTATACAAATGTTTTTATTTTGGTGCCGCTTCTAATATACAAATTTTACGAAATGTTTTGACATTAAACTTAAACGTATACTTACTAATCCTTCTGTTGATGAAAGAAGCAAAACGAACCATAGTATATCCATTCCATTGAGGTTTCTCACACTATATGCATCGGGTTTTATCTCAGTAATTGCACCATTAACAAAATTTTCTTTAACTATTTTTATTAGATGTGTTTATTCATGTTTGAATCTCTATAGTTTTAAAATTCACAGAATGACCAAAACGAAAGAAGATTCTCTGTGTTTCATGGAAGAACAGTAAAAGATAAGCAATCTAACAACTACAATCATGCTGAAACTGAACTATGTTCTCTTCCAAATTCTATGATCAGCCAGGAATCAGTTTCAATAAGCTCTATTTTTAATAGGGTTCTCCATTATGTAACAAATGCACCTCAAAGTTCATGCATAGTATCATCAATAGATAATCCTTCTCAATCACTAGTATTTCCTGCGAGCAAAGAAAATTGATTTCAGGTTATCAAGATCCCTAATGTGTTATCATTATTGTAACGATAATTCTAATTTGTCTATATCCGCTGTTTGTTTTCTTAGATACAGGCAGAGAAAAATCTGAAGCTACTAAAAGACGTCAAAATTATTCGAGTTTATGTTGTAAGTTTGTAGTTACATGTAAGATTGCAAAATCCAATATTGGAGAGATAAAAACTTTATTGACATGTTTCAATTATTAAATTGTCATATTTTGAACAACAAACACCAGTACATTGTTGAACACAAACGATTCAGTGGGAGAATCCAGTAGAAACGAAAGAATTGTTCTTGGTGATATAACTAATTTATCAGGACAAAGAAACGAAAGTAACATTTGTCATGCTGATCATCTTAACAAGGAGGCTAATGATGTACAAGTGTTTCCTGCGAGCAAAAGACAGATGATTTCAGACATAGAAAATGTTGAACCTACTAAAAGACGTCGAAAAAATCTGAGTTTTAGCTGTAAGTTTGTACTTACATCTTTGTTTTTGTATTAACTTTACTGACAATTTTCAACATTCAAATTTGAATGTTGAGTACAGCAAACACCAGTACATATTCAGCAGGACAATCCAGTAAAACCTGAAGAACTGTTATTGGTGATATAACTAAGCAGCCAGGACCAAGAAATGAAAGTAACGATTATTCTGATAATAATCATAGCATATTTCCAAATGATGAACAGAATAGCGGAGATGATAATTCGTGTTCTGAATACGAGTATTCTTCTGAAGGTACTATTGTTTAACAAAATACGCTATTCTCAATATTAAGTTGTTACATGAAATCAATAAAATAATATTCTAATGTCTTTTGTATTTTTATATGAATTATATTCAGTTTATGCATCGCTTTTATATGACCCTAAACGATTTTTTAGGGGAACAACATGATGCTCAAAATTGGGACTGTAGTAGTCATGATAGTTCTGATACTGAGCATACACAAAATGTTGACGAAATTGAAACTTCTGAGCAAGAAACCAATGAAAATCAAAGCAGAATTACATCAATGACAGCTATGTATTACAAAAAAATTTAGTGTTAATGTCACTTATCCCAAACAGGGCTGTAATAAGGAAGAAGGTAATTGATAGAAATTTCTGCTTTTTTTTAGACGTCCTTGCATCTATTTTGCTTCTTTAATGGTTAATTTTCAATATTATTGATATTTGCAGAGTACTTAGACGAAGGGGATCCAATTTATTCTTGTGGTGATTGTGGAGCTATGATGTGGTATGGAGAACGAATTGGTAGACACATAAAAGCTATTAAACATGTATTTTTGTTGTGTTGTATGCAAGGGCAAGTGCAGCTTCTTTATCTAAAGAAACCTCTGGAACAACTAGAAAACCTATTTAACGGAAACGATCAACTCAGCAAACATTTTCAAAGAAACTTAAGACCTTACAACATGTCCTTCTCATTTACTTCCTTTGGTGGAAATGTTAATCGGTCAGTTAAGAAAGGGAGAGGACCTAATATGTTTCAGATGCAAGGGGAAATTATCATTTAATGGGAAGTATTAGACCACTGCAAGGAAAAGAAGCAAAGTTTGGACAGCTCTATATTGTTGATACAGAGAATGAGACTCAAAACAGAGTCAATGCGCTGAGGTATATATTTATTAAATCATATGTTTTTAATCTGCTTTCAGTACTGATTTTATATTTACTTTTTTCTTACAGCAAATGCAAACATAGCAGTGGTTAGGGCTGGGCATTTTATCCGAAACCCGAATCCGAACCCGAACCCGACCCGAAAAAATCTGATCCCGATCCGAACCGATTTAAAAAAAATACCCGAATGGGGCTTAAGTCAAAATATTTCGGGCATCGGGTATACCCGAACCCGAACCGAACCCGAACGGGTACCCGAAGTAACCTAAAGTTTAATCTAATTTCGGTTAGTTCTGATACTTTCGAGTATTTTTGGCTAGTTTGTGTAGTTTATGTTTTTATATTTTGGGTAATATATATGTATTTTTGAGTAATTTTGAATATTTATAGGTAATTTAAGTATATGTTTTTATGGAAGTTTTGGATAATTCAAATATTTTTGAATATTATGAGTAATTCAAATAATTTAAGTATATGTATTTTTGAGTAATTTTGAATATTTATAGGTAATTTAATTTCATGGTGACTTTGGGTACCCGAACCCGACCCGAACCCGATACGTCCTGAACCGAACCCGATCCGATTTTAAAAAATACCCGAATGGAGCTTAAGTCAAAGTATTTCGGGTATCGGGTAACACCCGAACCCGACCCGAATCCGAATGGGTACCCGAACGCCCATGCCTAGCAGTGGTCAGAAATCTAAGAAGGATGGATTGAAGGATCAAATTATCAAGCAATTAATAGAAATATTAAATTCGGTAAATCCATAGGTTTCTAAGTTTAGATCAGCTCGTGATAGGTTTAATTCAAATCCAGAGGACGCTTTCACCATGAGGATGATCACTACTCGTGTAACGGATGGCAGAACATATAATGTTCCCACTGCTTCCAAAGTTGCTGCGTTGATTCCAAATGATTTTCAACTTAGAATGCATAAGAGAGATATTTTGTTGGAACAACAATCAGGAAGTCTTAAAAGGATCAGCGAAGTTCATGTTTCATATCTCGCCCTTCAGTATCCGCTTATATTTGTTTACGGTGAAGACGGATTTGGACCTAGGATTAAAAAACGTGACTCAGATGCTACAAAAAGTTGAAAAGGATACGATAAGTATGCGACAGTAGTATGCATTCCGGATTCAAGATCGAAAACATGAATCTGACACTCTACTTCGATCAAAGAGATTTTTCCAGCAGTTTTTGGTTGATTCTTATACAACCATCGAGTCTAGCAGGTTAAGGTATTTGAATCATAATAAAAAAAATTTGCGTTCTGACAGTTATGACTCTATCAAACAGTCTGAGAATTATGGGGTAGAGGATATGAGTGAACATGGACAAGAATTTATGTTGCCATCTACTCATACAGGCAGTCCTAGATATATGAGGAATTGCTACCTGAATGCAATTGCCATTTGTAAACATTTTGGTTTCCTTGATTTGTTCATCACATTTACATGCAATCCAAAATGACCTGAGATAACAAGACACCTGGCGGAACGGCGTTTGAACTTTGATGACATACCATATATTATTTGCAGGATGTTCCATATGAAACTTGATCGGTTGATGAGTGATTTAACAAAGAAGAAGTTATTAGGAAAGACGGTTTCAGGTAATTCAAACCTTTGATCTCTTAAGTATATTATAATTTTATAACTAGAGTCTATATTACTAACAGTCGTATATTTTTCGCTTTTCAGCTATGTACACAATAGAGTTTCAAAAGAGAGGACTACGTCATGCTCACGTTCTGCTTTTTATGGATCCTACTTCAAAAATTGTCACTACAGCTGATATTGACAAGATAATTTCAGCTGAAATACCAGATAGGATTAAAGAGCCGAAGCTTTATAATGTCATTAAATATAAAATGATTCATGGCCCTTTTGGAGCTGCTAACATGAATTCACCATGCATGGAAGATGGTAAATGTTTGAAGTTATTTCCCAAACCTTATGCTGAGAAAACTACAATTAACAGAAAAGGGTTTCCTGTTTATAGAAGACGTGAGCAAACATGTTGTTTTGTTGATAAGAATGGTGTGAAATGTGACAACAGATTTGTTATTCCATATAACAAGAAACTCTCCTTGCGTTATCAAGCTCACATAAATGTGGAATGGTGCAACCAAACTGATTCGATCAAGTACTTATTTAAGTATATAAACAAAGGAGCCGATCATGTGAGTGTCGTTGTTGAAGGACCATGAACCAGTGGATCAGACAACGTTGTTAATGGTGAAGCCGGTATTCAGAAAAAGAGATGAGATAAAAGAGTTCTTCGATTGTTGGTACGATTTGTAGTTTCTAAATTAGAGATGTGTTACTGAAACGTTGGCTTACATATATTTATATAACTGACATTTAAAGTTTGGATTTTGTAGATTTGTTTCTTCATGCGAAGCTGCATGGAGAATTTATAAGTATCAATTACGCTATCGATCTACGACAGTACAAAGGCTCTACTTCCATCTACCAGGAAAACAAAGTGTCTTATTCAAAGGGAATGATAAGTTAGAGAAGGTAGTCAGTCGTAAGCTCATAGAAAATACTATGTACTTGGCGTTGTTTGATCTGAACAAAGTAGATGCATTCGCCAACACTCTAACTTATGCTCAGATTCCAAATCACTACACCTTCGACAAAACAAAGAAGAAATGGAATAGAAGGCGAAACAAACAATTCAGTGTTGGAAGGATTAATTATGCTCCCCGTAAACAGGAAGATTCTTATTATTTGCGTATATTGTTAAACATTGTCAAAGACCCAGAGGTTATGATCATATAAAAACGTTCAATGATGTTCTTTACAAGGAGTATAAATAGGCGTGTTATGCTCGTGGGTTGCTGGATGATGACCAAGAGTATATTGATGATATCATTAGACGTAGTTACGATGGCTCTGGAAGATCTTTGAGACAACTTTTTGTTGTTATGCTTCTTTCTGATACTTTGTCTAAATCAGACGTTGTTTGGGAAAATACTTGGGAGTTTCTATCGGAAGATATAAAGCACAATATGAGGAAATATTACAATAGGCTAGGTATGAGTATTGGAAACCTCTTTCAACTTATTATTGTTATATTTTGAATTTGGAATGCTAATGTTGAATACCTTTTCGTGTAGAACTTAAACTAAGTGATGATGAGAAGAAGTACGCTCTGGAAGAGATACAGAAGGCTATGAGACGGTGTGGAAGCACTCTGGCTAGGTATACAACCATTCCTTATATACCTCCTTTAAATCAGAAGGTTAGAAAATGTTTTGATACTTGATGAAAGAATCTATGATCGTGAAGAATTGTTGGCCATTCATGAGAGAGATATTCTAAAGTTTACAGATGAATAGAGGAAATTATACGAAGAGATAATTGATGTTGTGGTAAATGACAGAGGCAGCTTGTTTTTCGTTTATGGATTTGGTGGTACTGGGAAAACATTTATTTGGAAGTTACTTTCAGCTGCAATTAGATGTAAATGAGATATTGTTCTTAATGTTGCCTCTAGCGGAATTGCTTCACTGTTGCTACAAGGTGGAAGAACTGCTCATTCAAGGTTTTGAATACCTATTAATCCTTGCGAGTTTTCTACGTGCAACTTGACACATGGAACATATCAAACTAATTTAATCAAGGAAGCTTCTCTAATTATATGGGCTGAAGCACCTATGATGAGCAAGCATTGTTTTGAATCACTAGATAGAATTTTGAATGATATAATTGGGAATAAGGGCGACAAGCCTTTTGGTGGAAAGGTTGTGGTGCTTGGAGGTGATTTAGACAGGTATTTTATGTTATTCATGGCGCTTGTAGGGCTGAAATTGTCTTGGCTGCACTAAATTCATTGTATCTTTGGGAACATTGTAAGGTTCTTGAACTTACGAAGAACATGCGGTTATGTTCTAATAATCTTACCGCTGAAGAGGCTATTGAATTTGAAGAATTCTCAAATTGGATATTAGTTGTTGGCGATGGAAAAATTGCAGAACCTAATGATGGTGAGGTTCTAATCGATATCCCAGAAGAGTTTCTAATTACAAATTCAGATGATCTAATTGAAGCTATAAGCAAGGAAATATACGGAGAATCTGCTTTGCTTCAAGCATCTAAGGAACCAAAAAATTTTCAAGAAAGAGCTATACTATGTCCAACAAACGAGGATGTCAATATGATTAATGAGCAAATGTTAGATAAGCTTGATGGTAAGTTAAGAATTATTTCTTTAAATTATGCGAAATTATTTTTATACAGATACTAATCTTTCTTTGAATTTCAGGTGAGAAACGGATTTACTTAAGTTCAGATAGTATAGACCCGTCTGATAAAAGCTCAGCAAACAATGAAGCACTAAGTTCTGATTTTCTAAATAGTAATAAGGTTTATGGGCTACCAAACCATAATATAAGGTTGAAGATTGGTTGTTCTGTGATGTTGCTTCGTAATATTGATCTTACATGTACTAATAGTCTTCGAACCCTATTATTAACTTCATATACTCTTTTAATATATTCTGCTACGTGCTTTAAACAGGGGCGTTAATGAATGAGACAAGACTTCAAATTACCCAGCTATATGATTTTATGGTTGAAGCAAGAGTTCTTAATGGAGAAGGAGTTGGAGATAAAGTGTTCATCCCTAGGTTGTTGATAACACCATCAGATACAAAACTACCATTCAAAATGTGCAGGAGATAATTGCCATTGTCAGTGACTTTTGCTATAACAATCAACAAGAGCCAAGGACAGTCATTATCAAAAGTTGGATTATTTTTTACCAAGACCTGTGTTTTCACACGGACAACTCTATGTGGCAGTATCTAAGGTGACCTCGAAGAAGGGATTGAAAATTTTGATTGTCGACAAAGAAGGCTAACCTCAAAAAAAAAAAAAACTATGAATGTTGTTTTCAAAGAGATTTTTAGTAATCTATGATGACTATATTTTATATTTATTTTCATCTTTCGATTTTAGATAAACTATTCGACAGTATGCTTAGGAAATATGGTGTAATAAACGTTAACAGTAACATATATTGTTGGAATTTTAGAGATTTTTTAGTTATCTTATATCTTTGAATCAATTATATAATGTTTGAAAAACAAATAAAACAAAATCAAATTGCTAGAGTCTGAAACTGATTCTCTAACTAAACAAAAAAAAATCAGATGTGAACGAAAACGAATAAAACAAAATCAAATATTTTCTAAAACTCATTAAAAAACAAACACAAAATATCTATTTAACATCTAAAATTTAAACAGACCAATAATTAGTTTACTAGCTAATATGAATACTAAACAACAAATATTAACATAGATCAAATGTTGTATAAAACACATTCAAAATCAAACTAAAAAATAACTGCTTGGTAATTAAAATTATAACAAACCAATAATTAGTTAACTATCATATATGAATACTAAAAATTCGATATTAACAAAAAATTTAAATTCGACCAAAAAACATAAATTTTATAAATCAAAAAATTGTAAAATGTGAATAAAAAGGAAAAAACATATGCACACCCAGTGCGAATCAGACTCTAGTCTACATTATTAAAACATAAAGATTTTTTGAAACTAACATTCTCTTGACGTGTTATTTACAGGATATGCCATTAAAATTAAGAATAATTAAATAGATTCATTAAGGGCAAATTTGTAAATAAATTTTAACTAATTAATCATAACATCTTTGAAGGAATTTCTAGCAGTTCTAATCAGGATTAGCAACCCTAGTCTGAATTCCGAGCCTAGGATCTAAGGTTCATGTAATTGAATCTATCAGATCTTGAGATTACCTGATGAATATGCAGCGGAAGTGTTTGCAGATAATCGAGATCACGAAGCGCCTCAAATGTTGCGCCTCTACTGGTATCCACACGCACACAAACTGGACCGCAGGGATGCTAGTGCCTTACAGAGATCTAATCTCCAGAGAGGTCTGTTTCTGTGTTCTGGTGGCTGTGAATTAGGTTAGGGACGAGTTTAGGTCGACCATATATCTTATATATGTCGGCTTAAACCACAACGGAATTAACCAACGATTAAACCGAATTAATCTGATTAATCCGCGAGTGCATCGATCGATGCACTAACTGCAACGATCGACACTCCCCAGAACATTGATATCGAATGCATATCAAATATGCATTCATTGGATCATTACATTAATGATCAACCTCGTCTATGACGCCCAGTTTGCTTAGGTGTGTGACCCTGTAGGATCATATAACACTAGCAATGAGTTCTCAACTCATTGATCATAAGTGGCTTCTAGCAAAGCGTTATGACTACCTAGTGTTATGTGATTGTCTCATCTCGACTATACGACTTTCACTTAGAGCAAGTACAGTAGATTTCAGGACATTCCCAACAATCTCCCACTTGTACTGGAATCAACTATTCCTTTAATCCCTTTGTAGCTATATCTCAATCTAGCATAAGGCAAGCACTGTGTCATCCTTATTCAACCAGATTACGTTTATCGAATCCCGATTTGTACTGATAAAAACAAATGACTGACAATCACCTCGTTTGAGCGCGGCCACGCATTTCCAGTATCAAATCTTCGATAGGCCCAGAGATATTTAACTCCTGTTATATAGGAGGTACAAATCCCATCTTGTTCCATCCATGTCTCTTTCATATTTCATGATACGCCTAATCAGTGTCTTTATAATCACCAGTTACGGCTGACGTTTGACAAAGTCAAGACGAACCAATCCATATAAGAGAGGACATGATGAACTCAGGTCTAAGGACTACTCTCTTTAGTCGTAATGAGAAACTCTTATGACACTCATATAACATCTTGTAGAGTTCTCATTAACGGGTCAAGTCCGATCATGTGTTCTCTAACACATATCTATGTGATTGACTTTAATACACTTATTAATGACTCCATGAAACATGGTCATCAGTCACCACACATACTAGTCTCACGTGGTTGTTAATGTCCCACGTTAACAACCTCGACCAGGGACCATTATAATTTATGTCATTTATTGCTTATAGGGTTTCATGATCAAGTCACATACTTGATGACCTATAAAATGTCATAAATTACTTTGGGACATTATATACATTTAATTAACACAATTAAATAATGTTGAAACAATTTCATTAAAATAACATAACTATTATGTCTTTGTGAACATCATGTCATAACTAAAACAAATACAACTCCCACTGAAATCAAGATCATATCTTAAGAAATCTAATGCCTATAGCAGTGGTATGAAACTCGTGCTTAGGCCTTGGGAGAGGCTTGGTCAGTGGATCAGCAACATTCTCATCCGTCGGGACTCTGCTGATCTTCACATCTCCTCTATTCACAATATCACGGATAAGGTGATATCGCCTTTCTATGTGTTTGGATTTCTGGTGTGATCTAGGTTCCTTTGCTTGCGCAATGGCTCCATTGTTGTCACAATACAAAGCCACTGGCTCAGAAATGCTAGGAATCACACCAAGTTCAGTGATGAACTTCTTGATCCAAACAGCCTCCTTTGCCGCTTCAGAAGCAGCGAGGTACTCAGCTTCAGTTGTGGAATCTGCTACAGTGTCCTGCTTGGAACTCTTCCAGCTGACTGCACCGCCATTCAGGCAGAAGATGTAACCAGATTGCGATCGGAAATCATCTTTGTCTGTCTGGAAACTTGCGTCTGTGTAACCACTTACTACCAGCTCATCACTTCCTCCATACACCAAGAATTTATCTTTAGTATTTCTCAAATACTTCAGAATATTCTTGACTGCTGTCCAGTGACTTTCACCTGGATCCGATTGGTATCTACTCGTCATGCTTAAAGCACAAGCAACATCTGGACGAGTACAGAGCATGGCATACATGATGGATCCCAACGCCGAGGCATAGGGAATCCGACTCATGCGATCTCGCTCAGCAGGTGTCTCAGGACACTGCTTCTTGCTGAGACTTATGCCATAAGACATTGGTATGAAGCCCTTCTTGGAATTTTGCATTCTGAACCTGTGTAAGACTTTATCGATATAAGTGTCTTGACACAGTCCAATCAACTTGTTTGATCTATCTCTATAGATTCTTATTACAAGAATATACACGGCTTCTCCCATGTCTTTCATTGAAAAACAACTTCCGAGCCAAGTCTTAACAGACTGTAACAACGGAACGTCATTTCCGAGAAGAAGTATGTCATCTACATACAACACGAGAATGCAACTGTGCTCCCACTAGTCTTCTTGTAAACACATGGTTCTTCTTCGCTTCTGATGAAATCAAACTTTTTGACTGTTTCATCAAAACGAAGATTCCAACTCCGAGACGCTTGCTTCAATCCATAAATGGATCGATGAAGTTTGCATACTTTCCTAGCTGCATTTGGATCGATGAAACCTTCGGGTTGTGTCATGTACACATCCTCTTCCAGAATTCCATTAAGGAAAGTTTTTTTCACGTCCATCTGCCAGATCTCATAATCATAATGAGCAGCTGTTGCTAGGAGAATCCGAATGGATTTAAGCATGGCGACAGGTGAATAGGTTTCTTCATAGTCAATACCATGAATTTGTTTGAAACCTTTTGCCACTAGCCTTGCTTTATATATCTGAATATTTCCATCCACATCAATTTTCTTCTTGAAAATCCATTTACACTCAATGGGTCTTGCACCATCGGGTAAATCAACCAAAGTCCATACTTGGTTCTGTGACATGGATCCCATTTCGGATTCAGCGGCTTTCAGCCACTTTGCGGAGTCAGGGCTCATCATTGCTTCTTCGAAATTCGCTGGCTCGTCACAGTCAATGATTAACAAATCATGACAATTGGTTACGAGAAATCCATATCTCTCGGGTTCGTGACGGATCCTTTCGGATCGGCGAATTTCAGGCTCCACAGGCGCGGGTTCTACAACTCTTTGTAGATCCAACTGTTGCTCTTCCTCTACATGTTGAGAATTTTCCTGCGGTTCTCGAACTTCTTCGAGTTGTACTTTACTCCCACTGTTTCTCTTGGAAAGAAACTCTCTCTCAAGAAAAAACGCAGTTCCGAGCAACAAACACTTTGTTCTCGGATTGGTTGTAAAAGTAGTATGCCTTGGTTTCCTTAGGATAACCAACGAAGTAGCACTTGTCTGATTTGGGTTCGAGCTTATCTGTAATTAATCGCTTAACATAAGCTTCACAACCCCAAATCTTCAGGAAAGACACACTTGGAACATTTCCAGTCCACATCTCATGTGGTGTCTTTGCAACTGATTTTGACGGAACCCTATTAAGTGTAAACGCATACGTTTCTAGAGCATATCCCCAAAAGGATAATGGAAGAGTTGAGAGACTCATCATTGACCGAACCATATCTAGTAAAGTCCGATTTCTCCTCTCAGACACGCCATTTCATTGTGGTGTTCCAGGAGGAGTGAGTTGTGAAACAATTCCACAATCTCTCAAATGATCACTGAATTCTTGGCTTAAGTATTCTCCTCCACGATCTGATCGAAGAGCCTTAATACTTTTTCCTAGTTGATTATGTACTTCATTTTGGAACTCTTTGAACTTTTCAAAAGATTCCGACTTATGTCTCATTAAATAGACATAGCCATACCTGCTGAAGTCATCAGTGAAGGTAATGAAGTATCGAAAATTTCCTCTAGCACTTGTGCTCATTGGGCCGCATACATCTGTATGTATAAGGCCCAATAGGTCACTGGCCCTTTCATTTTGTTTGTTGAAAGGCGCCTTTGCCATTTTGCCTAGTAAACAAGACTCACATTTCTCACATGATTCATAATAAAATGAGCCCAAAAGCCCATCACTATGGAGCTTTTGAATCCGTTTCTCGTTTATGTGGCCCAAACGACAATGCCAAAGAAAAGTCTGATTCGTGTCATTTGATTTGAATCTCTTGGTGTTAATGTTATAGATTGGTGCAGTTTGGTTTAAAACATAAAGCCCATTCTCTAATGGGCTGCTACCATAAAATATATCATTGTAATCAAAAGAACAACATTTATTCTTAATTGAAAACTGATATCCTTCCACATCCAAAACAGGAATGGAAATAATATTTCTGCTTATAGCAGGTACATAGTAGCAATTATTAAGCTTTAAAACCAAACCAGAAGGTAAAGACAAGTTATATGTTCCTACGGCTAATGCAGCAACTCTTGCTCCATTCCCCACGCGCAGGTCCACTTGTCCCCTTTCCAACTTCCTACTGTTGCTTAGGCCCTGCATATTTGTACAAATATGAGCACCACAGCCGGTATCCAATACCCAAGAAGTAGAACCAGAAGTAGTAACATTTACTTTTATAACATAAATACCTGAAGATGAAGTCTCGAAAGTCTTCTTCTTCTTCTTCTCTTCCAAGAATTTGTTGCAATTTCTCTTCCAATGCTCAAGCTCTTTACAGTAATGGCACTTATAAGTCTCAGATGGGCCCGGCTTGGGCTTTGGGGCTGGCGCCGGCGTGTCCTGGTTCTCAACCGGGACTGCCTTGCCCTTTCCCTTACCTTTGCCAAGTTTCTTAAACTTCTTACCCCCTTGTACCATAAGTACATTAGGAGTGCCCTTCTTGATATTTGGCTCAGCTGTCTTGAGCATGCCATGCAGCTCAGTCAATGTCTTTGTCAAGTTATTCATGTTATAGTTCATAACAAACTGATCATAACTTGACGGCAGTGACTGCAGAATGATGTCAGTAGCCAACTCTTGGCTAATGGGACAATCCAGCTTCCCCAGGTTATCAATATAACCCATCATCTTAATGACATGAGGACTGACTGGACTGTCCTTTGGTAGCTTGCATTCAATGAGAGATTTAACCGTCTGGTATCTCTCAGTTCGTGCTTGCTCCTGAAACATACTTTTCAGGCTAGTGATCATCTCCACGGGCGACACCACGTTCTCGTATTGCTTCTGCAAATCCGAGTTCATGGTAGCCAACATGAGACAATTCACATCGACCACATCATTAGAATGCTTATCCCAAGCATTCCTTTCTGCATGTGGAGCATTGGCTCTCGGTTTTTCAGGGAGAACATTTTCAAGGACATAGTCCCGCTTCTCCTGCTTGAGAACAATTCTCAAGTTCCGATACCATTCGAGAAAATTCGATCCATTTAACTTGTCCTTCTCAAGGACGGATCGCAGGGAGAAAGAATTGTTATGAGTAGCAGTCATAGCTGAGAATCATAGAAAAGAAAAGGTTTAGTTATGATGTTCAAGAAATGAGAAGTCTTAACTTTTAAGAAAACTCGAATTATATTCAAACAATGTTTCCTCAGATGAATATAATGATCCAAGACCCATATTTCACTAAATTCAAGTGAGCCACTGGCTATCACTCAATTTTAGCTATCTAGGTAAGCAACAACCTTGCTAGTTATATCCAATATAACTCTGGGTTGTGGATCGACATCTTATGTCCAATCCACCTGATGTCTCTGGGCCCAAAACGATTTTGATGGCCCAGTCAAGTAAACCAATCTCTTCAGTCACGTAATTGTTGATGTCTTGCACTGCAAGTCCATCAACACGATTACCTCTGCCTTACTCATGAAATTGTGGACATCTTGCACTGCAAGTCAATCACACAACTAAATGGGTCTTGACAGTTGACAAGATTGGAAAGACATCAAGTACACTTGATATTTGGTTGAGGAACGGAACCATTTAAAACGTTCAGTTTTACTATGTTTTAATTCTTATAATTAATTAATCCGCGATGACCGATCAATCCAATTGATCCGGTTTTGAATACCGGTCAGTGTCGATCGATGCTACGTTAGCATCGGTCGATGCCAACCTTATCAAATCAATCGCCATTAAACCATTCACAGTGTTCGACCATCTTTAACCAAGCTCGATAACCGGTCCAATCCAATTGAACCGATCCAACAATCTCGCGAGGCTGTGTCGATCGATGCAATAATTGCAGCGATCGATACTAGGCGAAAACTATGTTTATTCGGGTTTTCGCCCTGCATCGATCGTTGCCGGATTGGCAACGATCGACACCATGCGAAAAACCCTAAATTTATTCGGGTTTTCGCTCTGTGTCGATCGATGCCCGATTGGCAACGATCGACACTATGCGAAAAACCTTAAAACGTTTTCGAACAAAAACCTAAACTAGGTTACTTTGATCAAAACGAGTTTTAGCATGCTTGTATCAATTATACAAAGATCTAGATTCAACTAATCTAATCATCATGCTACAGATTCAATGGAACCCTAAAGCTCTGATACCACTGAAGGAATTTCTAGCAGTTCTAATCAGGATTAGCAACCCTAGTCTGAATTCCGAGCCTAGGATCTAAGGTTCATGTAATTGAATCTATCAGATCTTGAGATTACGTGATGAATATGCAGCGGAAGTGTTTGCAGATAATCGAGATCACGAAGCGCCTCAAATGCTGCGCCTCTACTGGTATCCACACGCACACAAACTGGACCGCAGGGATGCTAGTGCCTTACAGAGATCTAATCTCTAGAGAGGTCTGTTTCTGTGTTCTTGTGGCTGTGAATTAGGTTAGGGACGAGTTTAGGTCGACCATATATCTTATATATGTCGGCTTAAACCACAACGGAATTAACCAACGATTAAACCGAATTAATCTGATTAATCCGCGAGTGCATCGATCGATGCACTAACTGCAACGATCGACACTCCCCAGAACATTGATATCGAATGCATATCAAATATGCATTCATTGGATCATTACATTAATGATCAACCTCGTCTATGACGCCCAGTTTGCTTAGGTGTGTGACCATGTAGGATCATATAACACTAGCAATGAGTTCTCAACTCATTGATCATAAGTGGCTTCTAGCAAAGCGTTATGACTACCTAGTGTTATGTGATTGTCTCATCTCGACTATACGACTTTCACTTAGAGCAAGTACAATAGATTTCAGGACATTCCCAACAATCTTGCAATATCTTTCATTACTTTAAATATAAATGCATATTTCCTTTTTATTATACAAAATCTAACAAAAAACTTTTTAATCCATTTTATTTTTAATTGACTAATTAATTACATAATTGTATTATATATTTATATGTAATCAATAATGATAAGTATAATTAAATAAATTAATACACCATTTATGTTTATAAATTATAAAATAATATAAAAGTTATAGGAATCTTTTTAAAATAAAAAGAATATATAACCCACTACTTTTATCAAATATACACATAAAAATAATAAAAAATTGGAACATACTTCATTTTCAAAAAGTGAATTCTATAAAATATTCAAATTACTATTAACTAAAAAATAATATATATTAAATATTAAGCTAAAATATTAAAATATATATATATATATATATATATATATATTTAAATTTGATAAAAAAAATGTAAAAGATCAACAATAAGTATATTTATATTATACAAATACATAATTGTTGGGTTAATTGATGATTATACGACATTAACTTTTTAGCGGCTTGTTTTATACTTTTTATAATTTGAATAGTATAAAAAATACAACTTATGATTAATTAAATTTTAATTTATAAAATAAAAATTTCAAGCTAAATATGAATATATATGTATATATATATATATATATATTATTTTATACGATACAACTCATAATATAAATTATAATGTGAATCGATATTTTAATCTCTTTATCTTTACAATATCTCCTCCCAAATAATACACAATTAATTTTTTAAACCTAAATTATTAACACACGTTTTATAATATGGGTTAAGAAATTATAAATAAAATTATATTGCATAACTAAAAAAATTAAATTACTAACAGCATATTATACAAATATATAATTGTCGTTGATGATTATACGACAACAACTTTTTAGCGGGTTGTTTTATACTTTTATAATTTGAATATTATAAAATATACAACTTATTATTAATTAAAATTTAATTTATAAAATAAAAATTTCAAGCTAAATATGAATATATATTATTTTATACGATACAACTCATAATAGAACTTATAATGGGAATCGTTATTTTAGTCTCTTTATCTTTACAATATCTCCTTCCAAATAATTCACAATTAATTTTTTCAAACATAAATTATTAACTCACGTTTTATAATATGGGTTAAGAAATTATAAATATATATATTGCAAAACTAAAAAAATTACTAACAACGAATTATACAAATATACAATTATCGGGTTAATTGATGATTATACGATAACAACTTTTTAGCGGGTTGTTTTATACTTTTATAATTTGAATATTATAATAATATATAACTTATTATTAATTAAATTTTAATTTATAAAATAAAAAAATTCAAGCTAAATAAGAATATATATATATATATATATTATTTTATACGATACAGCTCATATATGAATCATTATTTTAATCTCTTTATCTTTAATCTAAATATATATATATATATATATATATATGAATCGTTATTTTAATCTCTTTATCTTTAATCTAAATATGTATATGTATACATATTTATTTCAAGCTAAATATGAATCGTTATTTTAATCTCTTTATCTTTACAATACCTCCTCCCAAATAATGCACAATTAATTTTTTCAAACCTAAATTATTAACTCACGTTTTATAATATGGGCTAAGCAATTATAAATAAAACTATATTGCATAACTAAAAAAAATAAATTACTAACAACATATTATACAAATATATAATTGTTGGGTTAATTGATGATTATACGTCAACAGCTTTTTAGCGGGTTGTTTTATAGAATTATTCTTGGTCAAAAGTAAAGTATTCTTTAAGAATTTGGCTTGGTCAAGAAATTATATTGAAACTCTTCAATTTTGTGATTAATTCTATGGTTAATACCATATCTAATACAAAATTTATCTTCATTAATGACCAAAAAACTGTTTTGGTTTGTCTAAGAGATATAATGCTCTTTCTCATTCTACTGTATATATACAACATAACAACAATCTCTACATTTCATACACAGATTTTCTCTCTTCATATTCTTTCATATATATTGAGAGTACAACACAAAAGGGGTTCGTAAGCTTATGGATTTAGGTGGTGTAAATCATAAGAAGTATGCAGAAGTATCCTCGGATTCAGAATGCCATGCAACTGTCACACTACATTGGCGTTTTCAGAAAAGAGATCAATATTACCTCTGCAAATTCATTCTTCTCCGAATGATAATCGTCTATATTTACTTTACAAATATCAGTTTGCCCTACTATATAATATGCGTTTATACAACTGTTTGGGTTTCTATCAAGAAAACCTTTCGGTGGCATTGCTAACTACGTTCGGGCTGCTTCCCTCGTGTCTCTATCTTTTTCACATATTCCTATGTTGCACTACTGTTCTGATTGTGTGTTTTGGGTTTCCTCTTTCTTTGCATTGGGATGTACTGGTAAGTCGTATTGTTTGGATTAGGGTTCTCTTCAGTTAACCATCTTTTATGTTCGTTGATTTTTGAAATATGTATCCTTCTCTTTTAGTTAGAAGAATAATAAGTTTTTTCCGATGGTCTGGAATATGCTATGAGCTTAAAAGGCTAATATTTTGTAGGGATGCAAAACTCGAGATTTACAATACTTAAGTGAAGATTATGTGGTATGAGTTTCTTGTTAATCGGTGTAATTGGGTTATCTTCAAAGTCTTCCATTTTCGGTTCTTATAGTTGCAACTTATGAGCTTTGTAGTATCATGTCTACCGTGTTTCTGACTTTCCCAATGTTTTCAACAGTTTTACTTGATTTCCATTTTTTATTGTAGCTTGCTATGAATTTCAGTTGTTTATATCTTTTACAGTTTTCACTCTTCGGTTTACTTAGTTTTTCCATTAACTGAAGTTATGTTTGGACATTACCGACTATGTATTTTACTTTGCTAATAAAATTTAAAGATAACAAACAAAAAGAGAAAAATCTAATTCTATAATTGAGAAGTGAAAAGGCACCAAATTCATTCTTACGAGGTTAATGACGAAAATACCCTAATGAAAATTTTAATAAAAAGTCTCACATCGGTAGTTGGAGAAATAAATAACTAATATATATAAGGTAACAAAGAGAGAGAGTGACCGAGAGAGAGAGATGGAGAGACCGAGACCGAGAGAGAGAGAGACCGAGAGAGGGAGAGAGGGAGAGACGGAGAGACCGAGAGAGAGAGAGAGACCGAGAGAGATAGAGATAGAGATAGAGAGGTCGAAAGAGACCGAGCGAGAGAGAGAGAACTCTAGCTACGACTAGAAGAAGAGCTAAACTAAACCCTAATCTAAACCCCAAACCCTAAACATAAACCCAAACCTTAGAAACTAAACTCTAAACCAAAACCTTAAATCCAAACCCGAAGCCCTAAATCCAAACTTTAAACCATGAACCCTAAACCTTAAAAACCAAACCCTAAACCCAAACTCTAAAACTAAACTCTAAAAACTAAACTTAACCCTAAATATAAACTCTAAACTCAGACTCTAAAAACTAAACCTTAAAAATTAAATTTTAAATTCTAAACTTACTCTAAATCTTTAAAACTAAACCCTAAACCCTAAAAACTAAATTCTAATTCAAAAAAAAATTTAAACCAAAACCCAAAATCCAAACCCGAAGCCCTAAATCTTAGAATCCAAACCTTAGAAAACATAAACCTTAAAAAACCAAACCCTAAACCCAACCCCTAAACCAAACCCTAAACCAAATTCTATAATTGAGAAGTAAAAACGCACAAGATTCATTCTCACGAGGTTAATGACCAGGATACCCTTAATGAAAATTTTAATGAAAAGTCCCACATCGGTAGTTGGAGAAATAATTAACTAATATATATAGGGTAACATAGAGAGAGAGAGAGACCGAGAGAGAGAGACAGAGACCGAGAGAGATAGAGAGAGACCGAGAGACCGAGAGAGACGAGAGAGAGAGAGACCGAGAGAGAGAGATCGAGAGAGAGAGAGACTGAGAGAGATACCGAGAGAGAGAGAGATAGAGAGAGCGAGAGAGACCGAGCGAGAGAGAGAGAGAGAGAAAGAGAGAGAGAAAGAGAACTCTAGCTACGACCAGAAGAAGAAGAAGAACCAGAAGAGTATGAATAGCAATGTCTGGAGAACTCTAGCTACTACTAAACCCTAACTCAAACCCTACCTAAACCCTAAGCCAAATCCTAAACTCTAAAAACTATACCCTAAACATAAACCCAAATCCTAACCTAAACCCTAAACCCTAATCCAAACCACAAACCCTAAACATAAACCCAAACCTTAGAAACTAAACTCTAAACCAAAACCTTAAATCCAAACCCGAAGCCCTAAATCCAAACTTTAAACCATGAACCCTAAACCTTAAAAACCAAACCCTAAACCCAAACTCTAAAACTAAACTCTAAAAACTAAAATTAACCCTAAATATAAACTCTAAACTCAGACTCTAAAAACTAAACCTTAAAAATTAAATGTTAAATTATAAACCTACTCTAAATCTTTAAAACTAAACCCTAAACCCTAAATACTAAATTCTAATTCAAAAAAAAAACTTTAAACCAAAACCCTAAACCCTAAATCCAAACCTGAAGCCCTAAATCTTAGAATACAAACCTTAGAAAGCATAAACCTTAAAAAACCAAACCCTAATCCCAACCCCTAAACCAAACCCCAAACCCTAAACCAAATTCTATAATTGAGAAGTAAAAACGCACCAGACTCATTCTCACGAGGTTAATGACCAGGATACCCTTAATGAAAATTTTAATGAAAAGTCCCACATCGGTAGTTGGAGAAATAATTAACTAATATATATATAGGGTAACATAGAGAGAGAGAGAGACCGAGAGAGAGAGACCAAGAGAGAGAGACCGAGAGAGAGAGAGAGAGACGGAGAGACCGAGACCGAGAGAGACGAAGAGACCAAGACCGAGAGAGAGAGACCGAGAGAGAGAGAGAGAGACGAGAGAGAGACCGAGATATAGAGATCGAGAGAGCGAGAGAGACCGAGCGAGAGAGAGAGAGAGAAAGAGAGAGAGAAAGAGAACTCTAGCTACGACCAAAAGAAGAAGAAGAAGAAGCGGAAGAGTATGAATATCAATGTCTGGAGAAATCTAGCTACGACTAGAAGAAGAGCTAAACTAAACCCAAACGCTAAACTCTAAAAACTATACCCTAAACATAAACCCAAACCCTAATCCAAACCCCAAACCCTAAACATAAACCCAAACCTTAGAAACTAAACTCTAAACCAAAACATTAAATCCAAACCCGAAGCCCTAAATCCAAAATTTAAACCATGAACCCTAAACCTTAAAAACCAAACCCTAAACCCAAACTCTAAAACTAAACTCTAAAAACTAAACTTAACCCTAAATATAAACTCTAAACTCAGACTCTAAAAACTAAACCTTAAAAATTAAATTTTAAATTCTAAACCTACTCTAAATCTTTAAAACTAAGCCCTAAACCCTAAAAACTAAATTCTAATTAAAAAAAACTGTAAACCAAAACCCTAAACCCTAAATCCAAACCCGAAGCCCTAAATCTTAGAATCCAAACCTTAGAAAGCATAAACCTTAAAAAACCAAACCCTAAACCCAAACTCTAAAACTAAACTCTAAAAACTAAACCTAACCTTAAATATAAACTCTAAACTCAAACTCTAAAAACTAAACCCTAAAAATTAAATTTTAAATTCTAAGCCTAAACTCTAAATCTTTAAAACTAAACACTAAGCCCTAAAACTAAATTCTAATTCAAAAAAAACTTTAAACCAAAACCCTAAACCCTAAATCCAATCCTGAAACCCTAAACATAAACCCAAACCTTAGAAACTAAACTCTAAACCAAAACCCTAAACCCTAAATCCAAACCCGAAGCCCTAAATCCAAACTCTAAAACCTAAACCCAAACTCTAAAAACTAAATCTAACCCTAAATATAAACTCTAAACTCAAACTCTAAAAACTAAACCCTAAAAATTAAATTTTAAATTCTAAACCTTAACTCTAAATCTTTAAAACTAAACCTTAAAAACCAAATTCTAATAAAAAATTAAATTAAATATGTCTACAAATAATGATTATAAAAATATGCAGTTTATATAATTGAGAAGTCAAAACGCACCAGATTCATTCTCACGAGGTTAATGACCAGTATACCCTTAATGAAATTTTAATGAAAAGTAAGTCTCACATCAGTAGTTGGAAAAATAATTAACTAATATATATATATGGTAAGATAAGAAGAGAATGAATATAGAAGAAGAACATATATATATATATATATATATATATATAGAGAGAGAGAGAGAGAGAGAGAGAGAGAGAGAACTCTAGCTACGACCAGAAGAGGAAAAAACGGAAGAGTATGAATAGCAATGGCTGGAGAACTCTAGCTACGACCAGAGGAAGAGCTAAACTAAGTAAAATAGAAGAAGAAGAAGAATAGGAAGAAGAAGAAAGAAATGAGAATGCACCAGATTCTTACGAAGTTAATTACCAACATACCCTTAATGAAATTTTAATGAAAAGTAAGTCGCACATCGGTAGTTGAAAACTAATTAACTAATATATATATCGTAAGATAAGAAGAGAATGAATATATATAGAGAAGACGATGAATATATATCGGTAGTTGGAAAAATAATTACTCTAACAAAATACAACTTTGTCCGCATAGGATGCGGACACCCACACCTAGTTAAAGATAACAAAAAAATACACACGGACAGTTCAATCACTTTATGCACACGGGCAGAAAAATTTTTGAGTATGAATTAGTCATGTGTTTTGGATTTAGGTATAGATTAGTCACTTTGCTAAACGAACTGCCCTAACATCCAAAACCAAAACATATTTATAGCACAATCATCTTTGTATTCAGAAAAAAAACACTCACAGGCCGTTTAATACAATTATATTTTAGGTGTGGATTAGTCATGTGTTCAACAAAGGATGGTCTACCACAATAATTGATATAATGTAATTGGTCTTCATTCTCAAAGTGTTTGTCACTTTCGGCACCATTATTTTTTCTTAATTTTACTGCTCAACCACTGTAAAATAAACATATGTAATTCTTTTGAAATAAATTGAAAAAGAAACACTAAAAATGCAATACTATATTTTTTAGAATAAAATTACCATAAAGTTTAATTATTCCTAAATCAAAATAGTTATATATTTTTTTGTTGGTCATTTAAATTTACATTAATGTTAGAAGGAAAATATCACGAAAACCCTAAATATTTTCCCATTTCACTTTTTTTTTTTTTAAATGTATTCTTCCCCTAAAATATTTTCCATTGTCCTTTTAGTTTTTCACTTTTGAGATTAAAATTCACTTTCTTCTCCATCGTTTCCCTCCTTTCACTCTCAACCTGATATTCCTTCGATCAGAGATGGGAAAATACATAAAGAAGTCAAAGATCCGCGTAGATGTTTCCGTGAATGATATCTCTCACCAAACCACTTTCAATCTCCGCACCAGAGCCGCCAAAAACCTCGCTTTGCAACGTCTCCCATCTCATTCCTTCCCGCCGTCCGACGACGCGGACTCATTTCACTACCTCCAGCTCCGGAGCCGCCGTTTAGTGAAGCTTCCATTATCCGCCGATAAGAGGAAACACCAGCAGAAACAGCTCACAAAGGGTGTCGTTGAATGTCAAATGAAAAACCCTAGGGCTAAATCTGAGTCGGAGACGACAGAAGAAGATTGTGGTAAGCAATATGGGTTTGTAGAGAAAGTTTTCGATTTGGAGTCAACAAGAGACAGGTAATTTTAGTGAAAATCTAAACTCTGTTTTCATCTCCTTGAGCTTTATGATACAGAGAGATGATATTAAAATTTGTTCCACAGAGAAACTCAAAGTGTTCCTTCGTCTCGTGAGATTGAAGACTTCTTTGCATACGCAGAGCAACAACAGCAGAGATTCTTCATTAATAAGTAAAAAAAAAAAATCCCATTTTTCTTTTTCTCCTGAAGTTTGTTTATCTGATCTTGGGAAAGTTCATGGGGTTTGCAGGTATAACTTTGACATTGTGTCGGAGAATCCATTGCCAGGACGTTACGAATGGATCAAAGCGGTGCCATGAATTGGTTTTGTTGTAAAGTTGTGTGATTCATTAGGAAGATCTGTGTTGGACTAACAAAGATTAGACATCCTAAAACCCCAGGGATAAACTAGTTGCGGGGTTTAGGGATTGTGGATAACTTGTTAGTTAAGGTAATAATGTAATGTTTAATCTCTCTAATTTGCAAGAAAAGAAAAAAAAAAGTCTATTTTTTCTCAATTATTAGTTTTCTCAAGCTTGTTCTTTGTCCGAGTTTGTGGTTCTGCATCTGATTTACTTTACAAGTCATAAACTTTGGATTCAAGTTGCAAAAGTAGCAAACTCATCTGAACAAAAACGTTCGTCACTCAAAGGTTTTTCAATATTTCTTCGTCTTTCCTGAGACTGTACTCTAGGTATAAAGCGAGATTGAAATCTGGCTTTTCACACGTGTGATATTGTACCATCTCACACAGGTTACTGCAAGCAATATGCTTTCATCTCTCTCTCTCTCTATCTATTGGTACTGTCTCGCTTTCTGGACCTTTTTCATCAAAAGTCCAAGTTAGCAGCTGAGTTTGGTTTCTTGGTTTATGTAAATATGTCACCTCTTTGGATCATTTGTTCATCGGATGAATCAAAACATTAAATAATGTTGTCCATTCTACATAAGCGTTTAACACCACTGTGCATCTTGTCTGATACTAAAAAATCACATGGTCAATTTACACCTCTGAAGATGTGTAACCTTCATGATGATATGTCAGACTTAAACACATGGAATAATATTTACCATCAAGGGCTGGTGATTTCAGTATTTTGATTTTTGTTATGAATCCTTCTTATATCCAAACATTGTGAGCAAAACTGCAAAAAAGCAAGTCACGGGTAGAAAAATCTACATGTTTCACCCCTTAAATTACAACAAGAGTTTACTAGTCTTTGCCTCGTCGTTTCTGACATTTCAACTTCATATAAGTTTCAGAAGCTTCCATGCCCATCCTCCTGATTTTAGCTTGTTGGATTGCTAGCACCTCATATCTGCCAAAAACAATTCCAAATATCAGTCATATTTCAATAAAATACTTTCATGAGCTATGTTCTTTTGGGAGACATGGCGGTTGCGTCAGCAGCAAAGATATTAAAAGCAAAGCGGAGCTCTTTTCTGTACTCCTCCCAAAATCACAGACGCAGTAATATAAATTTCAGACGCAGCAATATAAAAAATGAGCAGCTGCTGCAGCTAATATATTTCAGCGTCAGAACTAATCTTCTCCGTTTGCCATCTCTTTAGTTGCATTGTCTCGCCGGCGTTTGATTTCTCGTCATAAGTGTTGGATATGGGTTTAACACCCATCCATAAGCCCATTAGAAATCTTGTTAAACCAATAAGATCATTTCGGCCCAAAAAGACAAACCCGCTAATGAGTCAATTACCCAAAAAGAAATCACCATCCAAGCGCTATAAATAGGACATTTCACTCTTCATTTTAGACATATTGTAACTTGCGAGAGTACCGAGCTATTTCTATAAAGCTCCGACCTCAACCAATATTAGGGAGCACGTCATTTGACGGACTCCCACCTTGTACCATCATGTTCATTGCTCGGCTTCGGCCTTAAGATTAATAAAGAACAGTTTCGACCTCATTTAAGTTTACCCCGCACCTCATAGTTCGGACATTTCAGATCATAGCCCGGCTTTTATATTAGATCGAATTTCCGTAACAACAATTGGCACCGTCTGTAGGGACAAGAAACTTTTCTACACTCTAAGACGAAGCCGAGATGACAGAACCTCTTCCAACGAATAACAACCCAAAATCGCCTGAGCAAACTCGGAGCCCGCTCGCCCCGAGCTCGGAGTCACCAAGCACATCAAACGAAGCACGATCACCAATCTCACCAACCAGCGTCCGAACTAACTAATCTAGGGTAACCAATGCCTGCCAAGACGCATCGCGTTCGGACGTACATGACCAGGACGTTCCCTCTCCATAAGAACTCTAATGGCGCAAGTCGACGAGCTGACCAGGGATAACAATGCTCGCTTCGACGTGCTCGCAAGCAATGAAGTCACGTATAGGGAACGGATTAACTACCTACAAACTCTCCAAAGGGTTATGTTCGGAGAAACACCACCCCTAAATACCGAATCGAGCAGGCGACCACCTATCCACTCAGAACCGTCGCAGACCGGATTCACCCAAAGCCAGGTAGGATCTAGCAGAAACAGCGAGCTCGAGTCACTCAAGATTCAGTTGGATCACATGACATCGAAAGTTCACAAAGCGACTAGCTCAGTCCCTGAAATAGATCGGGTCCTGAAGGAGACCTAGAACACACCATTCACGAGCAGAATAACGGGAATGCCGATCAGACACCCCGAGAAGATCATATTGGATCGTTTAGTGTTAATCCTGATTCAGTTCATCAGATTAATTCATCCTAAACATGCCAGATCTAGGTTCTCTTGAATAGAAACATTATAGATCTCACCTTTTACCTGTTTATGCAGCGGAAAGAGAGAGAACAGGTCAGAGATCAGCAGAACCACCGAGAGATGGATCCTCCAAAGGTTCACACACGCTTCACAGGAAATGGCTGCTAGACCGAGCAGGAGAGGAGGCGCAGAGAGAGAGGAGGCTCGCGGCTGGGTTAGGGTTTTAGGAGAAAGAGATTTGGCTTTTAGTTTATAAAACCCTTCTCTTTCCCTTTTGGGTTTTTGGGCCCAATTCTCAGTTCTGATTAAATCCCTTGGATTTAATCAGACCCATTAATCTCTCTCTAAGTTCGGTAAATGCCTAGCACTTTTACCGTACTTCTGCTAAACCGTTCCTCCACATTTTCCTGTTAGCTTAGGCGTGTGACCCATATGGGATCATATAATAAAGGCAATAAGTCCAAGACTTATAGATCATGAGCGGACTCTAGCAAGCCATCATGACCCCCAGCATTATATGACTTATGTCTGATCATTGACATACTCTTACTTTCTAGAGACAGTACCGAGATTACTGGACACAATTCCAACAATCTCCCACTTGTACTGGAATCTCTGTATTCATAATCCTTTTGTCTCAATATCTCGATTAGTCATAAGGCAAGATTAGTGTCATCCTTATAAAGCCTAATCTTGTTCATCGGACTCTGATTTGATACTGACAATCCAAACGACTCGGGACAGTCCGTTTGAGCATGGCCATGCATTTTCCAGTATTTAAATCTCCGATTGGCCTAGAGATATTCACTCCATTTATATTGGAGGGACAAATCCCGTCTTGTTCCATCACTGCAAACTACTCATTTCGTAATACACCCAAACAAGGTCCTTATAACTATCGCACAACGACAGCGTTAGACAATGATCAAAGCGCATCAGTTCATGTGCAGTCACATGCATGCGAACTCAGGTCTAAGGACTATACTCTATAGTCGTAGTAAGAATCTCTTATGACACATATATAAATATCCTGAAGAGTTCTTATAATCGGGTCTTGTCCGGTCGTATGTACCCTACATACACCTATGTACTGACTTTGATGCCGCGCATCTATGACACACTGAGACTTTGTCATAAGTCACATACCAATCTAGTCTCACACGGTTGTTGGTGTTCCAATTTCAACAACCTTCGACTAGGGACAGGATGATATAATCCATCTATCAAATATAGGGTCTCACGATCAAGCTAAATGACTTTGATGACTCAAGATCAAGTCACTTACTTCGATGACCTATAAAATGGTTCATATCATTTTGGAACGATTATTTCATCACAGTTAAAATAATCTTGAAATAACAATTTCATTAAACATAAAATGTTTTACAAGAACATATCAAATAACTAAATAAAGCCCTCAAACTCCCACTCAAATTTAGATTACATTTCAATGTCTCTAATGCCTACAGCTTCAGTTAGGAACTCGAGCTTAGGTCTTGGGAGTGGCTTTGTCAACGGATCATCGACGTTATCATCAGTCTGAACTCGACTGATCTTGACTTCCTTTCTATTAATGATGTCACGTATCAAGTGAAATCTTCTTAGAACATGCTTGGATTTCTGGTGTGATCTTGGTTCCTTTGCCTGAGCAATAGCACCATTGTTGTCACAAAACAGTGCCAGAGGCTCAGCCGCATCTGGTATCACACCTAGTTCAATAATGAACTTTCGTATCCAAACAGCTTCCTTCGCAGCTTCTGAAGCGGCGATATATTCAGCTTCTGTAGTGGAATCAGCAACGGTGTCTTGCTTGGAGCTTCTCCAACTGATTGCACCGCCATTCAGACAAAAGATATAACCGGACTGTGACCGGAAATCATCTTGGTCTGTCTGGAAACTTGCGTCCGTGAATCCACTGACTTTAAGCACATCACTTCCACCGTATACCAAGAACTTATCCTTAGTATGTCTTAGATACTTCAGGATATTCTTGACGGCAATCCAATGGTTTTCACCTGGATTTGACTGGTATCTACTCGTCATGCTCAATGCATAAGCAACATCAGGACGAGTACAGATCATGGCATACATGACAGATCCTATTGCAGATGCATAAGGAATATTCTTCATGCGCTCAAACTCAGCAGCCGTCGTAGGGCTCTGCTTCTTGCTTAGCGTTGTGCCATGTACCATTGGCGTGAAGCCCTTCTTTGAATCTTTCATGCTGAATCTTTGTAGGACTTTGTCAATGTATGAATCTTGACACAAGCCTATCAGCCTTCTAGATCTATCCCGGTAGATCCTGATTCCAAGAACGTATGCGGCTTCACCCATGTCTTTCATGGAAAAACAACTTCCAAGCCAGTCCTTTACAGACTTCAGCATTGGAACGTCGTTTCCGAGAAGCAGTATGTCATCGACATACAGAATAAGAAATACTATCTTGCTCCCACTAGTTTTCTTATACACGCATTGTTCTTCTTCGTTTCTGATGAAGTCAAATTGCTTGATCGCTTCATCAAAACGAAGATTCCAGCTCCTCGATGCTTGCTTCAATCCATAAATGGATTTATGAAGCTTGCATACTTTCCCAGCATTCTTTGGATCTATGTAACCGTCAGGTTGTGTCATATACACATCCTCTTCCAGAATACCATTCAGGAAGGCGGTTTTTACGTCCATCTGCCAAATTTCATAATCATGAAAAGCTGCAGTTGCTAGTAGAATCCGAATAGATTTCATCATTGCCACTGGGGAATAGGTTTCATCGTAATCCACACCGTGAACTTGTCTGAAACCTTTTGCCACCAACCTGGCTTTATAAATCTGGACATTTCCATCCACGTCAATCTTCTTCTTGAAGATCCATTTGCACTCGATGGCTTTTACACCAGCGGGTAAGTCAACCAACGAAAACACTTGGTTGACCGACATGGAGTCCATTTCGGAATCAGTGGCCTTGCGCCACTTCGAGGAATCTGGGCCCATCATGGCTTGATTGAAGTTCGATGGTTCATCACCATCAATGATCAAAAGATCATGACAGTTAGTCACGAAGAATCCTTGATATCTCTCGGGTTCGTGACGGATCCTCCCGGATCTTCGAACTTCAGGTACTACAGGTTCAGGCTCTACAATTTCTTGTAGGTCCTCCTGCTGCTCTCCCTCATTAGGTTGAGCAGTATCCTGTTCATCTTGAATTTCTTCAAGCAGTACCTTACTCCCACTGTCTTTCTTAGAGAGAAATTCTCTCTCAAGAAAGTTACAATCCCGGGCAACAAAAATCTTGTTCTCGGAACGTAGATAGAAGTAATAAGCCTTGGTTTCCTTCGGATAACCAATGAAGTAGCATTTATCAGACTTTGGTGTAAGCTTGTCTGAGATTAATCTCTTGACATATGCTTCACAACCCCAAATTCTAAGATAAGACAGCACTGGAGCCACTCCAGTCCATAATTCATATGGTGTCTTTGCTACTGCTTTCGATGGCGCTCTATTTAGAGTGAACACTGCTGTTAGCAGAGCATATCCCCAAAGGGATATTGGAAGGTCTGTGTGACTCATCATAGATCGAACCATATCCAATAAGGTCCGATTTCTCCTCTCAGACACACCATTCCATTGAGGTGTTCCAGGAGGAGTGAGTTGGGACACGATCCCACACTCTCTTAGATGATCACTGAATTCTTGGCTTAAGTATTCTCCTCCTCGGTCGGACCGAAGAGCCTTAATGCTTTTGCCAAGTTGGTTCTGTACTTTATTTTGGAATTCTCTGAATTTCTCAAACGATTCAGACTTATGTTTCATCAAATAAACATATCCATACCTACTGAAATCATCAGTGAAGGTAATGAAGTACTGATAGTTTCCTCTTGCATTAGTGGACATTGGGCCACACACATCAGTGTGTATCAGGCCCAATAAGTCACTGGCCCTCTCGTTAGGTTTATTAAAGGGGGCTCGTGTCATTTTGCCCATCATGCAGGATTCGCATTTCTCACATGACTCAAAGTCAAATGAGCCAAGAAGTCCATTCGAATGGAGCCTCTTGATGCGTTTCTCGCTGATGTGCCCTAAACGACAATGCCATAGAAACGTTCGGTTCTCCTCATTAGGTTTGAACCGTTTGGTATTAATGTTATAAATTGGCGCGGATTGATCGAGTATGTAAAGCCCATTCGTAAGAGGGGCACAACCATAGAACAAATTGTTGCGATTGAAATAATATTTCTGCTTATAGCAGGTACAAAATAACAATTATTGAGTTCTAAAATCAATCCCGAAGGTAAAGACAACAAGTATGTGCCTACAGCTAGTGCAGGAACTTTCGCTCCATTCCCAACTCGTAGCTCCACTTGTCCTTGCTTCAGCCTTCTACTGTTGCTGAGTGCCTGCATATTAGTACAAATATGAGCCCCACAACCAGTATCCATTAACCCATGAGGTATTATCAGAAGTAGTTGTATTAACTTCTATAACAAAAATACCTGATGAAGAAGTCTCGAGAGTCTTCTTCTTCAATTCCTTTAGACCTTCTTGGAATTTCTTACATTCTCTCCTCCAATGCCCTGGTTCTTTACAGAACCTGCATATGTCAGTTGGCCCAGCCTTGGACTTGGGCTTGGGCTTTGGAGTGTCCTTGTCCGCGACTTGGACAGCCTTGGCCTTTCCCTTATCCTTAGCAGAGGATTTCTTAAACCCCTTGCCCTTTTGCACCATAAGCACATTGGGGTCCTTGGCGGTTTTCCTCAAGTTGGGCTCTGCAGTCTTGAGCATTCCGTGAAGCTCAGGCAATGTCTTACTCAAGCCATGCATATTAAAGTTCAGAATGAACTGATCATAGCTTGCAGGTAAAGACTGCAGAACGATGTCGCAGGCAAGTTCCTGGCTGATAGGGCAGTCGAGTTTCTGAAGATGATCGAGATAACCCATCATCTTCAAGACATTAGGACTCACTGCCGCATTTGCAGCCAACTTACAGTCTAAGAGGTTCTTAACTGTCTGAAACCTCTCAGTCCTTGCTTGCTCCTGAAAAAGCGATTTCAGGCTTGCCATTATCTCGATGGGTGACAACACACTCTCGAACTGCATTTGCAGCTCAGCAGTCATTGTCGCCAACATCAGGCAATAGACATCATTTTCATCTGACGAATGCTTTTCCCAAGCATTATGCAGAGTCCTGGCGGCATTGTTAGGAGGCCTCTCGGGGAGGGGATCACGAAGGACATAATCCTTCTTCTCCTGCTTGAGGACCAGCCTCAAGTTCCTAGACCACGTCAGGAAGTTCGTTCCAGTCAGCTTCTCCTTCTCGAGAACAGACCGGATTGAGAATGTGTTTTGTGTGCTTGTAGTAGTCATAGCTGAAATATATAAGATAAAAAGGTTATTAGTTAATATGTTCAATATGATTAATCTTATATTATACTTAATATGATTAATCACACATTATATTCAATAACATAAGTTACCCTCAATAGAATATAATGAATCCAAGATCCACATATAACTAAGATCAAAGTGGGCCACTGGCCGTCACCCAACCTTAGCTTATATCGGTAAGCCCTATGTCGGCTAATTATATCCGTGATATAATTCTTGGTTGTGAATCTGGGCCCGAGGCCCAATCCACTCTGATGTCTCAAGGCCCGGGACTCCCGATGGCCTAGTCAAGAAAACCAGACTATACAGTCATGTAATCATTAATGTCTGGGACTCCCAATGACATTTATGAATCACAAACCGTCTTATCCACGCAAAAGTAGACACCCTCACACTGTAAGGCCATGAATACAATTGAATGGGCTTCGACAGCTGACATAGACTGGACAAGACATCCAACGCTTGATATTATTTGAGGTTCGTAGGTTTATTTAAATTTCATCCCAAAATAGAAGATTACTATTTTGGGAAACTTTCCATTTTTGGAAACCTACTATTTTTGGAAACTTTCTAAAATTGGAAACTTTCTAAAACCGGAAACTTTCTAACTTTAGAAATTTCTTAAAATCCAAAACATGCAAATTTAGAAACTTCTATTTTAAGAAACTTTCTAATTTCAAAATTTCGAAAACTTTAATTTAAAATCGATTTATATAACTTTATAAAATAAATTTTAAATTAATCTGAAGAAAAGACTCAAATAATTGGCCCAATTGTTTTAACTTCTTGGCCCGAGGCCCAAGAATTGGTCCATGTCCAAGACATGACCCAATTGTCCAATTAAATGACATAACCGGTCTGGTTCATTAAAATTGGTCTTAACCAAAATTAATTACTACGATGACCACAATTGTCAACCGGTTATTTACTAAACCGGATTTTCTCAATTTATTTGGTCCAACCAAATCAAATTAGAAAATCCTGGTTTAGGCACAAAATCCAATTTTTTCGACTTTGGATTTCTTATCCCGGTTTAACCAGAACTTAATAAAATTATTAAATCTGTTTATTAAACCGTGACGTTTTGATTTTAATCAGTTTTAAACCGAACCTTAAACCGAACCGAACCGATTGATCACGTGAACCGATCACGACCTAATCGTGAGCTTCACGCGATCACGTCAGCCGCAAGCCGCACGCAATCGATCCGAGATCGAGACGGCGCGAAGGACGGGACGGGACGGGACGGGACGGTCGTCGAGCGATCGGGACAGCCGGGTCGTGCGTCATGCGATCGCCGAGCGATCGAGACGCGGGACGACGCTGGCCGAGACGCACGGATAGCAGGCTGGACACGCTGGGACGATGCAGGAAGCGATCGCGATCGCGTTGATCCGATCCGCTCGGTCGTCCGGTCCAGCTTCCGCGATCGGATGATCACGCGACTCGATCCGCAAAGCGATCGGTCCGTGCATCATCAAACCGACGCATACCAAATCATATAGCTTGGTTTTTGCGATTTCAAATATGTTTGTTTAGGTTTCAATTCTTGTTTCTTAAGTGTTTTGCTCTTATCAGTAGATTGATTCAAAAACACCTCTTTAAACAATCCTAAACATGATTCTAAACAAGAAAAACCACAGAACCAATGGCTCTGATACCACTATTGGATCGTTTAGTGTTAATCCTGATTCAGTTCATCAGATTAATTCATCCTAAACATGCCAGATCTAGGTTCTCTTGAATAGAAACATTATAGATCTCACCTTTTACCTGTTTATGCAGCGGAAAGAGAGAGAACATGTCAGAGATCAGCAGAACCACCGAGAGATGGATCCTCCAAAGGTTCACACACGCTTCACAGGAAATGGCTGCTAGACCGAGCAGGAGAGGAGGCGCAGAGAGAGAGGAGGCTCGCGGCTGGGTTAGGGTTTTAGGAGAAAGAGATTTGGCTTTTAGTTTATAAAACCCTTCTCTTTCCCTTTTGGGTTTTTGGGCCCAATTCTCAGTTCTGATTAAATCCCTTGGATTTAATCAGACCCATTAATCTCTCTCTAAGTTCGGTAAATGCCTAGCACTTTTACCGTACTTCTGCTAAACCGTTCCTCCACATTTTCCTGTTAGCTTAGGCGTGTGACCCATATGGGATCATATAATAAAGGCAATAAGTCCAAGACTTATAGATCATGAGCGGACTCTAGCAAGCCATCATGACCCCCAGCATTATATGACTTATGTCTGATCATTGACATACTCTTACTTTCTAGAGACAGTACCGAGATTACTGGACACAATTCCAACAGATCAAACTACCCACTTACGATGGCAGCTCGGATCCACGACAGTACCTGACGCCTTTAGTATTGCAATGGGACGAGATCAATTCTCACCCGAGGAGATTGCCATAAACAAGCCACAAACCCTCAAAGACGCCCTCCACCGAGCGGCCGTCTTCGTTGAGATAAAAGAGGAGAAAGACCTACTCGCCAAGAAATTCGCCTCAGCTAAGAACGGAAAAGATACGGCGTCCGAAAGCCCCGACGACAAAGGAAAGAAGACCGCAACGTGCTACGTCGGAGAGCAGCAAGCGAGTTAACAGGTGTCCCAGCCGCCAGGGCGCAGCCAGACGTACAATCAACAAAGTCGACCATGGAACAAGTACGTGGGAACCGACGATCATGAAAGGGCTTTCTGCAACTTTCACCAACGCTCCGGGCATAGCACCACATAATGCCGACATCTCCAAAGCCTCTTGTTCAGTGAGTACCAAAAAGGAGTGACGAACATAACCAACCGCAACGCTCCAGCTGCACCCCCGGGAATCGAGAGACACTGCGACAACCCAAAAACGAGGGAGAACGATTCAAACTAGTCCAAGAGGAAAAGGCGAGGCAAGCAGATCAACAAAGAGCAGAGTAGAGCGACATCGACGCAGAACTTCCAAAGCGAACCCGCGATGACGAAGAGGAGGGCGCGCCCACACCCGCTCATGTGCTTCACATCAAACTTGCTACTCAGCAAAATCCATTTAATCGATCGTACTGAATAGTTACAAGCACATAATAGCCTAAAGCCAAAAAGCCGACGCACGACAGCAATGGAACAGGAATGCCCCAGAAGAACTGAAACCATGCACCGAAATTACCTTCACCTCGGAAAACGAAGAAGGCCTCGACAAGCCACACAACGACCCGCTCGTCGTCGAACTTCAGATCGGCGAGTGCGAAGTCACCAAAGTCTTGATTGACACAGGAAGCTCGGTCGACCTCATATTCAAAGAAACCTTGCGAAGGATGGAGCTACACGACTACAAGATGACGCGCTCGGATAAACCCCTCAACGGGTTCGCCGGAGACACGACCACCACGATCGGGACGATCAAACTACCGGTACACGTCGGACGCATCACCAAGTTTGTCAAGTTCGTCGTCATAGGCCGATCCGCAATCTACAATCTTGGGAACCCCTTGGATTCATGCAATGATAGCAGTACCCTCAACATATCATCAATGCATAAAATTCCCGACCCCAGGAGGGATCTTCACGCTCCGAGGCAGCCAGAAAGTCTCAAGATACTGCTTCACAGTGGAAGGCAACGTAAGACAAACATTGTACCTCGTATCTGAGCAAATGACCACCGCTTCGGATCCGGAAGAGGACGGGCAAGACTCGTCCCTTGATTAAAAAAAATCGCCCCAGCAAGCATCACCTTCACAAGTAAATCATATAAACTTCGCCTAAATATATAAATACAAGCAATCGAGCTACAGCTCAAAGTGTGTAAAAGAAAAAACTACGCTCGGCTTGATCTCTTCTCGGAGAGTACGTAGGCAACCTATACAGGGTGCAGCTGCCTTCATATTTTAAATCAAAATAGTCTTTTTTACTTTTATAACTACGCCCCCTAACACCTAACCATCAACATTCTTGCCAAATGATCGATCCAATAAACACGTGTCCCATGCACAGTGACATTGCGTCACATCGTCGATTTTAGCGACATCTAAGCCGGGGCCAGACCCGCAAGAGTCCTTAGAAAAAGTTTTGTAAGCCGGACCTCCTCCGCATAACTATGTTCAAGGACTCCACAGGATAAGCCGAGCACGTACTCGCACCTAGATAACTAAACAGATGACAGGCTAAGCCGAGCTAAAGCTCGCGCTCACTAACATCTGTATATAAATGGGCGAGCATTGTTTCGATTCAAGAAAATCAAAAACAGGATAAGCCGGGCACATACTCCCACCTAAAATTTGATCTCGCCCAAAGCCAAGAATCGCCTCGCAAACAAAAACAAAAACAAAAACAAGGAAAGAGAATGAGACGATAACAAATTGAATACAAAATCTCTTTTTCTTTTATTCCATTCTTGTCAAAATTACAAGAAAACGTACAAACAACAAAAAAACGAAAACAAACAAAAACAACAACAACAAATGATAACAGGAAAATCTAACTTCTTGAAAGACGATTCCTTCCGAATCAGAGCTTCTGTGTTGAGCCCGATTTCATCCAACAAGGAGCCGAACTCTTTTCTTGAAAGACGATTTCGACGTTTGTTCCCGACACGGCTATCCTCGAAAGGCAGAGGCCCAACAGTGAACAACGACGAAACCGAACCGGGAAGGTTCATAATGGGGTAAGACCCCGACAATCCAACCTCAACACACCAAAAAGGACGTCCAGTGCCCGCAGCCCGACCCCATGGTTCCCCTGGCCACTCTGATGCCGACGGCCCCCTCCAAAGGAATCATCCCCTTACATGGAGGAAGAAGAGCCAGCCCAACACCCCATCTGCTGCCCTGCAAAAAAAAAAAGAGAAAGAGGAGTCAAAGCAATAACAAGGGCAAGGGGAAGAACACAAAACACTTAACAAGCGGACAACGCGCTTACGTCAAAAGAGACAAGTTCAAGACGGGACAGCCCCCGACATGTTACTAAAATCAGTGACGCATCAGATCCACCCAAACGAAGGAACTGTGTGTCGCCCTTAAGTTCGCAAAGGCGACAAACAAGGGCGGCTATCGGTATATTCTCATACATCGACAAGCCCCCATTTCGCAAAAAATACGAGCCCGCTCGACAATGAAAAACACAGAAACTCTGGAGGCCGGAGCCGGCCAACAACAAGAACAAGCAGGAAACCCATCGGCAGAGCGACCTTGCTGCCACGATCCACTGGGATTCAACACTCCGACAAACAAAAGAAGAAAATCAGGCCTACTCAGTAAGAGAAGGAAGAAAACAAAGATGAATGAGTTATGAAGAATAAGAGGTGAAAGAAAAGTATTTATAGCCAAGAAGGGCAACGGTTGCCAAGACAATGCATTCAAAGCAGTGCGACGGTTACCAATTCAAATCTTCAATGCGAAAACGGCGGTCCACTTTCCCATAAACATGCATGGCAACTCCTTAAAAAGCAAGAATGACGCGTGGACCACGCCTTGTAAATCGAAAGGGCACGTCCACCAAAACACGTCGAGATATCCTCTGACGAGCAAAGAAGAAAATGAAGCAAGGCCGCACTAACGATCAGAATCCAGCCACTGAAATACCTTAGAAATAAAAGAAGGGGGAGAAAAGGAAGAGAACGAGCATCCAATAAAACATACATATAATGTTTGCGAACGCAGACGCCATTCATACAACAGTCCAAAAAAAAGGACAACAAACGAATTGATTACAACAAGGAAACTATGTTGGGAGCTCGGACATAACATAAGCTACCCCGTATCCCACGACCAAAGACGCCACATTTGCCCCTCCTCCCTCCACTGACCTTGCGGGGGCTAATAGCACCGCTCGGCGAACCTCGCAACGGCGACATACGAAAAACGTGTGGATCCAGAGTAGCGGGCCGCAATTCGTTAACTTCCCGCTCCAAGAGAGGCTTATCGTTCTCAAGCTGAGCAATCAATGCAGAGGGAATTGGCACACCACTATCTCCGAGCAGACGATACGCACCAAGGATACTGGCCACCTGGTTCAACTCCAAAAGCTTAAGAGTATAACGATCTACCTGCTCTCTCTCCGACTTCAGCATGTCCAAACGATCAGAAGCCTTCTTATACAAAGCCTCTCGCTCAGAACGAAAGCTCTCATCAAGGGATGCCTGGAGACCGTCGCGCTCAGTAGCAAGGAGGTCAATTTCCGACCTAAGAGAGCCTGCCTCGCAACGAAGATCGCACTTCTCATTTTCAAGTTTGGTCAATCGCCTCTCAAGATCCGCAGCCTTTTGTTTCTCCAAAGAAAGAGCAGCAGAAACCCCCTTCACCTCATCGAGCTCCTTACCAACCTGTTTCAGCTCACGGGCAGAGCGTCGCAACGCATCAACCTGATCTCTAAGGATACCCTCCGTCGACTTAGCATGTCTTCTCTCGGACTCATACGAATCCCTGAGCTGGTTCAGAATAACACACACCATGACGAGATGGTGACTTAGCTCCTGTTGAAGAAGAGGCTTGTGCATAGACGAGACAGGAATAAGATCCTTGGCCGGACCTGCCGCGAGTTTCTGAACAACATAGACGCATGACAACTTGTCACTCACCAAAGGGGCCTTTCCTTTGTGAACAAACGGCCAAACTGAATCCCCCAAATTCGGATCAACATCACCCGACCCATCCGTCGGGCCAGCAGCACGAACAGAAGGAGAGGCAGGAGTTAGGCACTCAGGACGCTCACCCTCAGAACCCGACAGGCGCCTCTCAACGCCTGGGCGATGAGACGTGTCGCCAGAAGCTTCAAAAGGCACGATAACCTGATTCTCAACACTCCATGACGTCTCCTGACACCGGACAACCTCGTTTCCAAAGGCAGCGAGACGTTGTCAAGAACGATCACCGGAGAATTTTCCGCCGCTAAAGGCCCCTCAGACATATTACGCCTCTTCCTGAACAACCGAGGGGATGACAGTTCAATCTCCAAAGAAGGATCCAGCTACAAAAACACTAAAGCAACAGAGTGACAATATCAGCAGCAACGACCTCCCCATATATCGAAAAAAGGGGAGGGGAAAGAGGGCACATACCCGAATTAATCTTTTTGAAACAACTTCGGACTTTCTGATCAAACAGGGCCTTGGCCTCTTTGTCCTTCGATGGAGGACAATCTATCCCATCGCGAGCCCTTAACTTGTCCAATTTTCTAGAAAATTCCGCGGTCCAACGACCTGAAGTAGAACGAACTGCAAAACAATGGAAAGGAAAAAGCCATGAAGTAGACAGTATCGACAAGCAAGCGTAAAACAGAGAAAATTATCAGGGCTATAGTTCCAGGCTGATATGAAAACCTTGCTCAAAAGTCAACGCATTGTTAACACGCGCGAAGAAGTAACATCCATGACAATCGGAAGTCTTATCCGGGGGGTCGGACGCAACCTTCAAACGACGACCAGGCCTGAATCGCACATAAAAAGTCCCAGACGTCCCTTGATTGACCGAAATCGCCGTCTGCTCCTCAAAAAGACAGGTGGACATCTCGACCTCATTGTCAACCGCCATGATCAAAATGCCTAACACATTACGAACATCAGACATGCAGAGTTGAGAAAGAGCCATCTCCTTAGCCTCGCAATACTCAATCAGGACTCTGGGAAGAGGAAAAAGCAAGTGGCATTTAGTGAACCAACATTCGTACAAACAAAACCAACCAGGAGGAGCATCCCAGGGTCTCTCGCACAAAGTCGGCAAGCGAAGCTCGAGACCGGAAACACGAGAGCACCGCCGACAAATATCATCCATCACAAGCTTTTCACAGACCGGACGAACGAACCGTCCTAGGAACGACAATCTTCGCTTCCTCTGCTTCCTTTGGTCTTCCTCTTCCTCCCTTTGAGAAAGTTGCTCGGGAACAATGGTCAGGAACAACCGTACTAAATTTCAGACGACCTTCCGAATCAGTAACCCTAACACCGTCCCTGCAATAACCGAGCCCACCTCTATAACTAGGGTTCCGCTCCCCTACATCGGCAAGAGTTTGGCCGTCGGTAGAATCCATTGTGACAAGACCACCACGAAATCAACGAGGTTTTCGCCCAGCCCAAGACATCAAAAACTCTTCGTCTCCCTCGATCGATCTAGATTCATCAGGACAATCTCTGGACGACTCGGAAAAACCAGAGTCTTCACTCCTAGTGGAAGAATGCTCGAAAGAATCTACCCACATAATAACGAATCCAGAGACGAAACAACAAAGGTGCAACAACCAGAAGAAGCAAATACGTAGCATAGGCCGCAAAGAAGAAAATAATTACCTGGTGAAAGACGACGAGATTTGAAAAGACGAAGCCTCGTAGGAAGAAAGGAACGGTTTTACAAAACACGCAAAATCGCACCACGAGCAATTCGCGTCCCTTCGCTTTCTCAAAACCGCAGAAGAAGTCAACAATTAAGAATATCAGTAATTGATGCGAAACGATTTAATAAAATTTCCGCCTGACTTAAGCGCCCGAAGAAATTCGACGACCTCGACTAAATACCTCGACTCCACGAACTGGGGGGGGGGACTAATTGTTCGATATGGGTTTAGCACCCATCCATAAGCCCATTAGAAATCTTGTTAAACCAATAAAATCATTTCGGTCCAAGAAGACAAGCCCATTAAGGAGTCAATGGCCCAAAAGAAAGTCAGCATCCAAGCGCTATAAATAGGACATTTCACTCTTCATTTTAGACACATTGTAACTTGCGAGAGTGCCGAACTACTTCTATAAAGCTCCAATCTCAAACAATATTAGGGAGCACGTCATTTGACGGATTCCCACCTTGTACCATTCTGTTCATCGCTCGGCTTCGGCCTTAAGATTAATAAAGAACAATTTGACCTCATTTAAATTTACCCCGCACTTCGTAGTTCGGACATTTAAGATCGTAGCCCGAATTTTATATTAGATCGAATTTCCGTAACAAAAATAAGTGTAATTTTTTTAATGCTACCACAGGTTTCAGCGTCTTTGAAATGAGTAAATAACATGGGAGATATATGGTCTCAAATCCGCATATATCTCCCATGTTCTTTACTCATTTCATCATGTTCTTCTCAACTTTAATAGTTACGCACCAATTTATACCAATTATACATGGAGCAATCTCAAAAGTAACTTAACATATTAAAAGTAATTACTTTGCCACCAAAACTGCTCATCCTTTAAGAGACGTGGGCATAACTTAAATCTCAACTGTGGGAGTTCCTGCAATACCAAAACCAATCTTATTTATACCAATGTTCCTAAATCCTAATCCATCCGTAAAACGATTTAAAAGTTTCAGGGGCCAGGCCTTTATTGGGCCTATATTATAATACAAAAGCCCAATAAACTTGGTTTTAGAGAAGCCCTAAACCCTAACCCTATTTTTTTTTTAACTCGCCGGCTCATATAAAAATCCACATTGAAGTTTAGGCGTAACCTTTTCGAAGAGCGGAAGCAGTGAGCAGAGATGGTGTCTGGGTCAGGGATATGCTCGAAGCGTGTCGTGGTCGACGCGAGGCACCACATGTTGGGCCGTCTTGCTTCGATCGTCGCTAAGGAATTGCTCAACGGACAGAAAGTTGTGGTCGTCCGATGCGAGGAGATTTGTCTCTCGGGTGGATTGGTTCGCCAGAAGATGAAGTACATGAGGTTTCTCAGGAAACGTATGAACACTAAACCTTCTCATGGTCCTATTCACTTCAGGGCTCCGTCTAAGATCTTCTGGCGTACCGTTCGTGGGTTGGTAATCTAATCTCTACTTATCTTACATTGACTTGTACCCTTGTTGAATCTGGAAATGAAATATTGTTTATGTTCGTTGAAATCAGTAAATGTGTCATTATTAATGCAATACGATAACAAATTTACTTACTAGTATTTTTTTGTGTGAGTTTGTATCAATGGCTGCAGTTAATTAGAATGACTAATGAATGGATTAGGTTACGTATGAAGAAATTGTATGGCTTTTCCTCTTTGTGTAATTGTCTTTGTTAGAAGTCATGCGTCCGAAAATGCAAGTGCTGTGAGATAATGTTTTTGAAATGTTTGTGTTGGTGACAGGATGATTCCACACAAGACCAAGCGTGGTGCTGCTGCTCTTGCCCGCTTGAAGGTCTTTGAAGGAGTCCCACCTCCTTACGACAAAGTCAAGAGAATGGTCATTCCTGATGCTCTCAAGTATAAATCTTGCAACGTTTCTTCTATTATTAAGCCTCAATGATCATTGTGTTTACTTATAAACTGATTTTATTTTCCCTATTTGCTTTTGCTTAGGGTTTTGAGGCTCCAAGCTGGCCACAAGTACTGCTTGTTGGGCCGTCTATCTTCTGAGGTTGGGTGGAACCACTACGATACCATCAAGGTATGTCCTTTTTCTTGATATGAAGTTAAAGGAACTAAAGTTTCTTCATTTACTGTTGTTTTCATAAGTATAATGAGTTTTGAAGAACCCTCATTTGACAACAAGAAGTATAGTTGGGTCTTTTGAGTAGCAGCAAAACCATATATATAGCCGAGATGGTAGTTTTGCTCTGTCAATTGCATTTAGTGAAACATCTTTTTCATTGTTTGAATGTAAATTGAATATATAGTAAAATGAAGATGGTCTGCTGAATCCTGCTGATGTTTTAACTCAAAACTTAGGATCATATCATTGTACAATCATTTTATTTATGATTCCATCATCATCTCGAGGAAACTGAGATTTACCTTATGGTATAATGATTTTGCAGGAGCTTGAGGTCAGAAGAAAGGAGAAGTCACAGGCTGTGTATGAGCGCAAGAAGCAACTCATCAAGCTCAGAACCAAGGCTGAGAAGGTTGCAGAGGAGAAACTTGGAGCTCAACTCGATGTTCTTGCACCAATCAAGTACTGAAAACCAGCATCTGTCTTCTGGTTTAACCCTTGCTTATGATTTCGTCCTTTGAATTTCGAGTTTTGATTTAGTAACATTGTAGTCGGAAAGATTGGAAAGAGTAAAACATTTTGTTTTCTTTTTTTTTTAAATTCCTATGCAATCTGTTGTGGTTCCAGTTCTGCTATCATTATTATTTTCTAAGCTTGGAAACGTATCACGATCATTCGGTAAGGTTTTGATATGTTGAAAAAAAGATTGCAAGTCAAATATAAAAAAATTTCTAGAAACAGTGCCCGGTCCTACGTTTTTATATGCCCTATTCCATTCATATGCCCTATACAATTCGTAAAATATATGTCTTTTCATATATTTTGTCTAAAATCATAAACAATAATAAAACAGCAAAAACAAAAGTTTTATTTTTGAATTGGGAAAAAACCCAAAAAATACACCAACTGAACTCGTTTTTGCTGAAAAAGATATAGACTTTTGTGATTACCTGATTAATACACGAATTCGTTAATATTGTCATTTTAAATCACCAACTAGCAAAATGTCAGGATTTTAATACACAATTTTAACGGAGTTAACGTCTCGTTAACGGCGTCTCCAACGGAGTTATAAACCGATGGGGAAAACCCCAATAATACACTAACTAAACTCGTTTTTGCCAAAAAATACATAGACTTTTGTCATTACCTGATTAATACATGAACTCGTTAATATTGTCATTATAACTCTATTAAAACCGAAGTATAGATTTATTTAAGTTTATATATTAGTGTAATCGAGAGTATGTTGAATTATAACTATAGTCGAGTGGTATGTGCACTTCTTTCATAAGATCATGGCTATAATCTCCCTTTCTCCAAATTTTTAAAAATTTAAATTTATTAAAAATTAATGCCTCAGAAACTGACGCCATAGCCTTTTCTTTCCGCAACGTTGATCTCCCTTCGTCCCAGTTTTTTTTGTTTCTTCTAAAACCTTCTTTTCATACTTTAAATTTCTCTTTTCTATATATGTGTGAAGGTTTCCGAGTGAATTTTCATGGATGTTCCTGATTTCGCTCGTGTCAATCGGGTCAATTACTGTTTCAGTTAGTAATTTATTTGAGATTTTTGGGTTTTGAATTAGGTTTTGGAATTTATAATACTCGTTGGCTTGATTTCCTACAATTTGATTGGATTAGAGTTTATTTCTGTTTGTTCTTCGAAGACTGGATAAACATTCTTTATAGTAAGCTCGAAATTGGGGCTAATGAATTTTAGATCTTCAATTTTTTGTTCTGTAAATGAATCATTATTCATTATATTTCTATATAACATGACGTTAACTCCGTTAAAATTATGTATTAAAATCCTGATATTTTGCTAGTTGGTAATTTAAAATGACAATATTAACGAGTTCATGTATTAAGCATGTAATCACAAAAGTCTGTGTATTTTTCGGCAAAAACGAGTTCAGTTGGTGTATTTTTTGGGGGTTTTCACCATCGGTTTATAACTCCGTTAGAGATGTCGTTAACGGGACGTTAACTCTACTAAAATTATGTATTAAAATCCTGTCATTTTTCTAGTTGGTGGTTTAAAATGATAATATTAACAAATTCGTGTATTAATCAGGTAATCACAAAAGTCTGTGTATTTTCGGCAAAAACGAGTTCAATTGGTGTATTTTTGGGGTTTTTTCCCTTTTTGAATTATGGTTCTCCTTGCATTTTTTCCCTCAAAATCATTCATTAAACTCAAGTAATCGAGTTTTTCAACCATAAATCTCTCAATTGATAACAACACCAACTCATTCAATCGCTCTCGTGACATAGTATACCGCAAATAATTTTTTATCAGCTTCAACATCGAAAAACTTTTTTCGATAGTAGCAACCGATACCATAATAGTCAACAATATGCGATAAGCAATTTCTGTGTTTTGATAACAATCTTCCATTTTTTTTTCAAAATCAAGCACTTCAATAGGCTTATGAACTTCACTTGGTATTGATTCTCTAAGGATTTTTGATTCCATAAACAAATCTTCACCAACTATGTCTTCTGAATGCATTCCATTCGTCAAAGAAGCCTGCAAGTTCATACATGATGTCCATAAAGTATCCTCACTTACCGATGTCAGTCTTTTTAAATCTAACAAAAACCCAAAAGTTTGTTCATATCTTTGGAATTGTTAAATCTCGACTTGAGAGAAACAATAGCTTGATCCATGAGTGTATTGAAGTAATCAATCTTGAAGCTCTCTGAAATGCCCTGGCCCAGTTTTCCTACCTGAAAACTACTATTTTTAATCCGGTCCAATTATCCATGAACCTCTTGAATTTTTAAAAACTTTTCTTTGAAATTCCTTCCGAGGTTCCAATACTACTTATTCAGTCTAACTATCTAAGTTCGAACTTAGATAGTTCTGTTCACTTAATCGATTATAATTCAGTTCTTTAGAACAATACTCGGCTATACTAACATGTACCTTAGGCAATTGTTGAGTATGAATCCTCGTTGATCCACGCACGCTTCATAACCCGAAGTCCTTGTCTCAATCTTCCAACCATAGCATCCTTATCCGCATCAGCTGTCAAACATCTCCTCGGTACTAAAATAATCAACCAACCAGCCCCACATGTCTTAGTAACGAGAAGAGATGACACTAAGTCATCAATCCGTCAGTGCAGTGCACGTTGGTCCTCTTTACAGCATCACCTGAACCGTCTATCTATACTGCCTAACAGTCTGTGTGCATCTCATGTTCAGTCAGTCTGCACTGCATCCCTTAAACTATTCTGTTCGGATCTGTCCATCCGCTAATCAGTCCAGTCACGATCACTTCCGGATCGGTTACTCCACTTAACGAATCCACCCCAACGCCTTGTAGGATAAGATCGTCCACTACGCTATTGACACAGTCAGCCATCCACACCAATCCAACCAAACATATCAGTCTTTTACCACCCGTAATGCACACTCAGTCAGTCCACATCGCGTCCGCCTTACCCATCCAGTCAGTTATACGATCATCCCAGATAAGTCAGTCTGTACTGCTTATTGACCCAGTCTGCATCATAACCCGTGATTCCGATTACAAGATTCCCTATCCTGATTCTTAAAACAGTTGATCCGCATTTCCTATCGCTTCCCATCGATCGATCTGTACTGATCTTTTAGTTCGATTTGCGTCCTCCATCCCGATCTACATATCGCCCATAACTGAATGGATCACACAATCCAATCAGTCTGATCAGAACAATCACATATCAGTAACCGCATGACCGCCAGTTCGAATCGCTTACACAGTAACCGCACTATTACAAAGCCAGTCAGAAAACGATAATATGCCAAGTCATTAACTGCTCCATTGATTGGCCAGACACACCATCGTACAGTACTGTCTACCATTCCTATTGTCTTTATGATCCGGTAACCGTTTCCTTTGATCGAACAAGCCATTGCCTGATCAACCAATCATAACACCACATCCGCACGTATCATCAACCCGATCAATATTTTGTCTGATCACCCAGTTTACTCGTAATAAATCTGTATAAAATTGCCCATCGTTTTATCCGAACTAATTCGTTCCTCCACCATTATTACCACCAATCCGCCTGACTATCGAGAATGTATCTCGATATTTCTTACTGGAAATTAACCAACAGTCAGTGACACTCACGCGATCCACCATTGCTTGATCCTACGATCTCTCTGACCCATTCTTTCTCTCGATAAACTGCTTACCCAGTTTGTGTCCTGTGATCTATGATCACTTCTCTCTCAGTCTCCTTTCCTCTCTTCCCGTTTTCCCTTTTTCTGAGGAAATTGTCTATAGGGTGCATGATCCTCTCAGGCCCATGCCCTTTTCCGTTTATTTCTCTTTCAGACTGATAACCACCCATAACTGCCTATAACCGTTCCCGCTCAGTTATTTAGGCGCATATCTCATTCTTTCCCAACCGTTCCCGCTCATTTACTTACCAAACGGGTGTGACTAATTACTCTCAGACATCATCCGGACAGCTACTAATCACCCAGCAACTTTTCTGACTTCAGTACAATAGTCCGACAAATCCGCTCAGTCAGACTTAACCGTCAGTTAAGTCAAAACAGTTAGAATAACCAGTTCTAGCTCGGAATCACCCAAGCTAGTCTAGTTTGTTCAGATTCTCTGCCCATTTAGCTTGTTTCCTGCGTCCTAAACCCATTCATCTGATCATTCCATTGATCATGACTGAGTTACTCGATCATTCAGATTCCTTTACCGAATCATGCTTGATTCGATCTTCGTCCAACACTTTTTGCATCAGAACATAGAGTGCGTTCACAGCCTTTACCTGCCCTGGTCAGCTTGCGGAAAACAGTTGTTACAACTCTCCCCCACTTAGAATGAATTCTTCCTTGAATTCGACGGTAATTAGAACCTTGTTCCTATACCTTAACACCTTCCAGACTTTTGGCACAACCTGCCTTAACTCATCTTTGTCCTATGACTAGCTTCAGTTCACCGTCACTCTTTGACTTGAACCAGATTATCGATCCTAGTCCTCGAAGACTTCCGAATCATCCTCGTTGCATTCATCCGAAAAATCCAGTTCCAGCAAAAATCTAAGTCTTTCTCAGACTTCATCCAAGTACAATCCAATTTAAGTCCATTCCTGACTTTCACCATTTTCCTTTGGTCTTTCCTGACTCGTTAAACGCATTTTCCTTGTAAACAATGTTACAGATCCTCCCCGAACCTTTCTCCACGAATCCTTCCTGATCCTCACAGACATTCTCGGATTGCTAACAATCCTTTCCAACATTTATATCCTCTTGATATCGCAAACATTTCGGATCTTCAAGATCCTTACAGACAACCCGACTTGCCAGAACTGTCGGTGAGACTTTCCATTGTCAACACCCTTTTACCTAATTGGGGTCATTCAACTCGACCCGATCCTTACTCAACTAGATTATTCTCCGAATGTAAGGTCAATTTGAACATTCCGATAGAATCATCTCTTGTGAAATCTCCCCCACTTCCTGTTCCGATAACTCTTTTGCCTTAGAAACTTTCAGCCGTAATCTTTGTTCCATTTCCCAGATCCATCTTGTCCATAATGTTTTCGTGAAACATCCAGTTCATTACTTGGATCAACTTATCCTTGTCAATCCCGTGGACGTCCTAGATTACCATCTAAGCTCTCCATCAGATCATGTCACGGAAACCCATTGCCTTACTCAGGTCCCGACGAATTCTTCTAATTCGCTTTCGGGACTTCCCGTCAAATACTTTTCTCGACAATCACATGCCATACTCAGATTCATGCGAAGCCTTCCACTCGCACCGGAACATTTCCCAGACATTATCTCGGCAACCACTTGCCTTAGACTTTAACAAGTCTTCTCGCAACATAGTTCTCGAGAAGTATATTTCCCCTTAACTCCATTCTAGGAACATTTCCCACATAACCATCCTAAATGGTTCACCCCCACTGTCTTTCCCAAAACCAGCGTGAATCATCAATATCACTCTTCCCAGACGGTCACTCTTGGACCGATTCAATTCCCACTTCTACAGATGCTCACTTCATGAGTACCATCGAACATTAGCCAATCCTTCCCATTTCCCATCTTAGATTTCGGTCCATTGACTATGTATATTATACTCAGTCGTTCTCAATGACTCCAGTGTATTTAGTGCTAGCTAACTCAGTACGCTTCCATCATTCAGTTCAGCCTTAACGCCCTCGAATCCAAGATTTGTCAAATATCGGTCCGCGACTTTTCGGTCTTGATGACCTACACTCTAGAATTATCATTCCCGTCGTTGGCTATTCTAGCCACATGACATTTACGATCCAAAGATCTCTTACCAACATCCTGGCGAACTCATCGGTTTCCACAGATGTTTCTACAGACTTTATCTTGGCGAACACTCTGTTCCCACAGATAAACTCACAGACACGCCTTGGCAAACCCAATTGTTTCCATAGTCGTCATCAGACTCGTCTTGGCAAACCTAAAGTTCCCACGGACGATAACAGAATCTCACCGCCTCTCTCAGTACATTGCGGTGGATTTATGGGCAGTTCATCTTGGCCAACATGATCGTCTTGGTAAACTACTCTATTTTCCAAGGACGCGATCATACCATGCATCACAGCATGCATGATTACTCATAGTTACCGAGCAGCTCGTAATTAGACAAACCTTAGCAAGTACTTCGACTCCTAAGCGTTTGCCCAATTCTGTCTCCTGCGTAAAATGAGTCAATCATCAGAATACACAAAACCACAAAACATTTTGGCAAACACCCACGGTTTCCAAACACGCCAACAGAACGGCCTCGAACTCCCATCAGAACAGTACGGCCCACGGCCAATCGATCCAAAGATCTCTGATCCGAAGATCACAATACGGCTCACGGCCACTCGATCCGAAGATCTCTGATCCGAAGACCATAATCCGGCACAAAGCCATTATTCGATCTCAAAGACCTTTAGCCGGCCATAGCCATCTCAGAAAATTCGAGTATTCACCCTTATATTTAACAATCTCAGCAATCGTTCGAGTTTCCAACCCTTAGCAGTTCAATGAATTTTAATTCCAACAACTTACACTAAGCTAGTTAACTAACTTAGCTTACATTCCAAATATTTTCCAGTCATGCTATTTCGATAACTTAGCAAATTTCCTACAGAATTCCAAGCATTCAATCATCCTAGAACCGTGAATGCTTTGATACTAACTAGAAACGCCCTGACCCAGATCCGAACAGATTATCCGTGAACCCCTTGAATTTTTAAAAACTTTTCTTTGAAATTCCTTTCGAGGTTCCAATACTACTTATTCAGTCTAACTATCTAAGTACGAACTTAGATAGTTCCGTTCACTTAATCCATTCTAATTCAGTTCTTTAGAACAATACTCGGCTATACTAACATGTACCTTAGCCAATTGTTGAGTATGAATCCTCGTTGATCCACACACGTTTCATAACCCGAAGTCCTTGTCTCAATCTTCCAACCATAGCATATTTATCCGCATCAGCTGTCAAACATTTCCTCGGTACTAAGACAATCAACCAACCAGCCCCACATGTCTTAGTAACGAGAAGAGATGACACTAGTCATCAATCTGGCAGTATAGTGCACGTTGGTCCTCTTTACAACATCACCTGAACCGTCTATCTATACTGCCTAACAGTCTGTCTGCATCTCATGTTCAGTCAGTCTGCACGGCATCCCTTAAACTATTTTGTTCGGATCTGTCCATCCGCTAATCAGTCTAGTCACGATCACTTCCGGATTGGTTACTCCACTTAACGAATCCACCCCAAAACCTTGTAGGATCAGATCGTCCACTATGCTAATAACACAGTCAACAATCCTCACCAATCCAACCAAACATATCAGTCTTTTACCGCCCGTGACGTACACTCAGTCAGTCAACATCGCATCCGCCTTACCCATCCAGTCAGTTACACGATCACCCCGGATAAGTCAGTCTGTACTGCTTATTGACCCAGTTTGCATCATAACCCGTGATTCAGATTACAATATTCCCTATCCGGATTCTTAAAACAGTTTATCCGCATTGCCCATCGCTTCCCATCGATCGATATGTACTGATCCATTAGAACGATTTGCGTCCTCCGTCCCGATCTACACATCGCCCATAACTGAATGGATTACACAATCCAATCAGGCTGATCAAAACGATCACATCTCAGTAACCGCATGACCGTCAGTCCGAATCGCTTACCCAGTAACCGTGCTATTACCAAGCCAGTCAAAAACCGATAATCTGCCAAGTCATTAACTGCTCCACAGATTGGTCAGACACACCATCGTACAGTCCTGTCTACCATTCCTATTGTCTTTATGATCCGGTAACCATTTCCTTCGATCAAACAAGCCATTGCCTGATCAACTGATCATAACACCACATCCGCACGTACCATCAACCCGATCAATCTTTTGTCTGATCACCCAGTCTACTCGCAATACATCTCTATAAAACCGCCCATCGTTTTATCCGAAAAATCAGTCCGATTGTGAACTAATTTGTTTCTCCCCCATGATTTCCATCAATCCGCCTGACTATCGAGAATATATCTCGATCTGTCTTACCGGAAATTAACCAATCGTTAGTAACACTCACGCGATCTACCATTGCTTGATCCTACGATATCTCTGACCCATTCTTTCTCTCGATAATCTGCTTACCCAGTCTGTGTCCTGCGATCAATCTCTGATTGCTTCTCTCTAAGTCTCCTTTCCTCTCTTCACCGTTTTCCCTTTTTCTGAGGAAATTCTCTATAGCGTGCATGATCCTCTCACGCCAATGCCCTTATCTGTTTATTTCTCTTTCAGACTGATAACCACCCATAACTGCCTATAATCGTTCCCGCTCAGTTATTTAGGCACATATCTCATTATTTCCTAACAGTTCCCGCTCATTTACTTAACAAACGTGCGTGACTAATTACTCTCAGACATTATCCGTACAGCTACAAATCACCCAGCAACTTGTCCGACTTCAGTACAATAGTCCGACAAATCCGCTCAGTCGTACTTAACCGTCAGTTAAGTCTAAACAGTTAGAATAACAAGTTCTAACTCGGATTCACCCAAGCTAGTCTAGTTTGTTCAGCTACTCAGCCCATTCAGCTTGTTTCATACGTCCTAAACTCATTCATTCGATCATTCCATTGATCATGACTGAGTTACTCGATCATTCAGATTCCTTTACCGAATCATGCTTGATTCGATCTTCGACCAACACTTTTTGCATCAGAACATAGACTGCGTTAACATCCTTGACCTGCCCCGGTCAGCTTACGGAAAACGGGTGTTACAATTCTCCCCCACTTAGAATGAATTCGTCCTCGAATTTGACGGTAATTAGAACCTTGTTCCAATACCTTAACACCTTCCAGACTTTTGGCACAACCTACCTTAACTCATCTTTGTCCTATGACTAGCTTCGGTTCACCATCACTCTTTGACTTGAACCGGATTATCGATCCTAGTCCTCGAAGACTTCCGAATCGTCCTCGTTGCATTCATCCGAAAAAATCAGTTCCAGCAAAACTCTAAGTCTTTCTCAGACTTCATCTAAGTACAATCCAATTTAAGTCTATTCGTGACTTTCACCATTTTCCTTTGGTCTTTCTTGACCCTTTAAACGCATTTTCCTTGTAGACAATTTTACGGATCCTCCCCGAACCTTCTGGATTCTCCACGAATCCTTCCTGATCCTCACAGACATTCTCGGATTGCTAACAATCCTTTCCAACATTTATATCCTCTTGATATCACAAACATTTTGGATCTTCAAGATCCTTATAGACAACCCGACTTACCAGAACTGTCGGTGAGACTTTCCATTGTCAACACTCTTTCACCTAATTGTGGTCATTCAACTAGACCCGATCCTTACAACTAGATTATTCTCCGAGTGTAAGGCCACTTTGAAAATTCCGACAGAATCATCTCTTGTGAAGTCACCCCTACTTCCTGTTCCGGTAACTCTTTTGCCTTAGAAACTTTCAGCCGTAATCTTTGTTCCATTTCCCAGATCCAACTTGTCCATAATGTTTTCATGAAACATCCAATTCATTACTCGGATCAACTTATCCTTGTCAATCCCGTGGACATCCTAGATTACCATCTAAGATCTCCATAATATCATATCACGGAAACTCATTGCCTTACTTAGGTCCCCACAAATTCTTCTAATTCGCTTTTGGGACTTCCTGTCAAATCCTTTTCTCGGCAATCACATGCCATACTCAGATTCCTGCGAAGCCTTCCACTCGCACCGCAAATTTCCCAAACATTATCTCAGCAACCACTTGCCTTAGACTTTAATAAGTCTTCCCGCAACATAGTTCCCGAGAAGTAAGTTTCCCCTTAACTCCATTCTCGGAACATTTCCCACATAACCATCCTTAATGGTTCACCGCCACCTGTCTTTCCCAAAACCAGCGTGATTCATCAATATCACTCTTCCCAGACGGTCACTCTTAGACCGATTCAATTCCCACTTCTAAAGATACTCACTTCATGAGTACCATCGAACATTAGCCAATCCTTCCCATTTCTCATCTTAGAATTCGGATCCATTGACTATGTATATTATACTCAGTCATTCTCAATGACTCCGGTGTATTTAGTGCTAGCTAACTCAGTACGCTTCCATCATTCAGTTCAGCCTTAACGCCCTCGAATCCAAGATTTGTCAAATATCGGTCCGCGGCTTTTCGGTCTTGACGACCTACACTCTAGAATTCTCATTCCCGTCGTTGGCTATTCTAGCCACATGACATTTACGATCCAAAGATCTCTTACCAAAATCCTAGCGAACTCATCGGTTACTACAAATGTTTCTACAGACTTTATCTTGGCGAACACTCTGTTCCCACATATAAATTCACAGACACGCCTTGGCAAACCCACTTGTTTCCATAAACGTCATCAGGCTCGTCTTGGCAAACCTAAAGTTCCCACAGACGATAACAGAATCTCACCGCCTCTCTCAGTACATTGCGGTGGATTTATGGGCAGTTCATCTTGGCCAACATGATCGTCTTGGCAAACTACTCTAGTTTCCAAGGACGCGATCATACCATGCATCACAACATGCATGATTATTCATAGTTACCGAGCATCTCGTAATTAGACAAACCTTAGCAAGTACTTCGACTCCTAAGCGTTTGCCCAATTCCATCTCCCGTGTAAAATGAGTCAATCATCAGAATAGACAGAACAACAAAACATTTTGGCAAACACCCACGGTTTCCAAACACGCCAACAGAACAGCCTCAAACTCCCATCAGAACAGTACGTCCCACGGCCAATCGATCCAAAGATCTCTGATCCGAAGATCACAATACTGCTCGCGACCACTCGAACCGAAGATCTCTGATCCGAATACCATAATCTGGCACAGAGCCATTATTTGATCTCAAAGACCTTTTGCCGGCCATAGCCATCTCAGAAAATTTGGGTATTCACCCTTAGATTTAACAATCTCAGTAATCGTTCGAGTTTCCAACCCTTAGCAGTTCAATGAATTTTAATTCCTACAACTTACACTAAGCTAGTTAACTAACTTAGCTTACATTCCAAATATTTTCCAGTCATGCTAGTTCGATAACTTAGCAAATTTTCAACAGAATTCCAAGCATTCAATCATCCTAGAACCGTGAATGCTCTGATACCAACTTGAAACGCCCTGACCCAGTATTCTTACCCGAAAACTACTATTTTTTATCCGGTCAGATTATCCGTGAACCCCTTGAATTGTTAAAAACTTTTCTTTGAAATTCCTTCCGAGGTTCCAATACTACTTATTCAGTCTAACTATCTAAGTTCGAACTTAGATAGTTCCGTTCACTTAGTCCATTCTAATTCAGTTCTTTAGAACAATACTCGGCTATACTAACATGTACCTTAGCCAATTGTTGAGTATGAATCCTCGTTGATCCACGCACGCTTCATAACCCAAAGTCCTTGTCTTAGTTTTCCAACTATAGCATCCTTATCCGCATCAGTTGTCAAACATCTTCTCGGTACTAAGACAATCAACCAACCAGCCCCACATGTTTTAGTAACGAGAAGAGATGACACTAAGTCATCAATCCGGCAGTTCAGTACACGTTGGTCCTCTTTACATCATCACCTGAACCGTCTATCTATACTGCCTAACAGTCTGTCCGCATCTCATGTTCAGTCAGTCTGCACTGCATCCCTTAAACTATTCTGTTCGGATCTGTCCATCCGCTAATCAGTCTAGTCACGATCACTTCCGGATCGGTTACTCCACTTAAGGAATCCACCCCAACGCCTTGTAGGATCAGATCGTCCACTACGCTATTGACACAGTCAGCCATCCGCACCAATCCAATAAGACATATCAGTCTTTTACCGCCCGTGACGCTTACTCAGTCAGTCCACATCGCGTCCGCCTTACCCATCTAGTTAGTTAAACGATCACCATGGATAAGTCACTCTGTACTGCTTATTGACACAGTCTGCATCATAACCCGTGATTCAGATTACAAGATTCCCTATTCTGATTCTTAAAACAGTTTATCCGCATTGCCCATCGCTTCCCATCGATTGATATGTACTGGTCCGTTAGTTCGATTTGCGTCCTCCGTCCCGATCTACATATCGCCCATAACTGAATGGATCACACAATACAATCAGGCTGATCAGAACGATCACATCTCAGTAACCGCATGACCGCCAGTCCGAATCGCTTACCCAGTAACCGCGCTATTACAAAGCCAGTCAGAAAACGATAATCTGCCAAGTCATTAACTGCTCCACTGATTGGCCAGACACACCATCGTACAATCCTGTCTACCATTCTTATTGTCTTTATGATCCGGTAACCGAATCCTTTGATCGAACAAGCCATTGCCTGATCAACCGATCATAACACCACATCCGTACGTACCATCAACCCGATCAATCTTCTGTCTGATCACCCAGTCTACTCGCAATACATCTGTATAAAACCGCCCATCGTTTTATCTGAACAGATCAGTCCGATTGTGAAACTAATTCGTTCCTCCCCATGACTACCATCAATCCGTCTGACTATCGAGAATATATCTCGATCTGTCTTACAGGAAATTAACCAACCGTCAGTGACACTCACGCGATCCACCATTGTTTGATCCTATGATATCTCTGACCCATTCTTTCTCTCGATAAACTGCTTACCCAGTCTGTGTCCTGCGATCTCTGATCGCTTCTCTCTCAGTCTCCTTTCCTCTCTTCACCGTTTTCCCTTTTTCTGAGGAAATTGTCTATAGCGTGCATGATCCTCTCACGCTCATGCCCTTTTCCGTTTATTTCTCTTTCGGACTGATAACCACTCATAAATGCCTATAACCGTTCCCACTCAGTTATTTAGGCGCATATCTCATTATTTCCCAACCGTTCCCACTCATTTACTTAACAAATGGGCGTGACTAATTACTCTCATACATCATCCAGACATCTACTAATGACCTAGCAACTTGTCCGACTTCAGTACAATAGTCCTACAAATCCGCTCAGTCGGACTTACCGTCAGTTAAGTCTAAACATTTAGAATAACCAGTTCTAACTTGGAATCACCCAAGCTAGTCTAGTTTGTTCAGCTACTCAGCTCATTCAGCTTGTTTCCTGCGTCCTAAACCCATTCATCCGATCATTCCATTGATCACGACTGAGTTACTCGATCATTCAGATTCCTTTACCGAATCATGCTTGATTCGATCTTCTTCCAAAACTTGTTGCATCAGAACATAGACTGCGTTCACAGCCTTGATCTGCCCCAGTCAGCTTGCGGAAAACGGGTGTTACACTCTCCTCTGGCGACAATAACACGCTTTCCAGATTTATCTCTTTGTCGTCATCATATTGTTTCTTTCTTCTACTGATACATTTTTTTTCAAAGGAAAATCAGCTGCAATCTCCATATCAGCTGCAATCTTCTTAGCCTTAGCCTTTGCTTCCTCTAACCTGTCTCCCGATATTTTTGAAAATATGACACAAGCCCTTTTAGTTGGTGAATCGCAGCATCAATATCAATGTTTTCTGACTAAAGACTCTTGCTTACTATGTTGACAACATAAAGAAGGTCATACCAAATGACCATACCAAACAAGAACTCGAAACCTCCAATTCCATGTGTTTCACTTCGAGCAAGGGAATCAGCATCACTTCGTGTCCTTGGGTCGTCACTACTTTCAACCAAACAAAGTAAAGCTTCTCTGACTTGTAAGGCTTGAAAACTTATTGCTTTTACACTTTCAACATGAATTTTCCAACGTGTCTGAGATAAAGGCTTAAGGGTTAGTCCTTTAACAATATCTGTCAATATCTCCCACCTATTTGTTGAAGAAGCAAATAAGCAGTATATTCGTTGAATGATTCCAAAAAATGACACAACTTTTGGAGAGGAAGATGCTATATCACATAGCACGAGATTAAAACTATGACGACCACATGGCGTGTAAAATGCCCTTGGGTTAATTTCCAGCAACCTCTTTTGAACTCCCCTATTCTTTCCTTTCCTATTTGATCCATTGTCATATTCTTGTCCCCTCAGATCACCAATGTCTAACTCTAGTTCAACCAATGCGTCTTGGAGTGAAGAGAAAAGTCATTCTCATGATTTATCATTGACAATCAAAAATGTCAGAAAGAGTTCTTCAATCTTGGTAGACATTGTAGAGACATCCACACATCGGATAACCAAAGTCATTTGCTCTTTGTGACTAATATCCGGGGTACAATCAAGAATTATGGAGAAATATTTAGAATCATGGATCTTCTTTATGATCATAACCTTTATCTCCCTAGCAAACATTTCAATCAATTCATCTTGAATTCCGTGACTAAGATAATGCACATATATTTCCTTTTTCTTAATCCTTCTTACATGCTCCCTCATCACTGGATCAAAATCTGAAATCATCTCTATAAGACCCAAAAAATTTCCATTATTCGGTTCACCAAACTTCTCATTATCCCCACGAAATGCCAAATTTCGTTGAGCTAGAGTTTTCACCACTGAAAATATTCTCAATAACACCTCTCTCCAATGGCTTTTTTCTGTTTAGTTCTTCTTGAGCATGCTTATCAATTGTCTGATTTTTTTTTTTTGTAATCTCACCTCCAGCTCTTTCCAACGTATCATGCAAATAACATGATAATGAGAAACTTCATGTTCTTTCAGCCTTTTCGAAAAGTTTCTCCAGTCATTATATCATGTGGTTGCTAAGTAGCCAACATTATTTTCATGCTTGAACAACTTGTAACAAAAACAAAAACCACTATCCAAAGCTTTTGAGTATATCAACCACCGCCTATCCTTCTTCTCTCCGTTTACCATGTCCCTTGTGTAGAAAACATGCGAAAAATGCCTACCAATACTATCTTAGGCAACTAATAATCTCTTGATAGCCTTGTCGTGGGACCATTTTCAACCAACAAATCTCATATCAACGTTTTCCCAATTTCCACGATCAGAAATATTTTTATTTTGTTGCTCACTTTCCTTTTCACCTTGATTTTTTGTTACATTTTGAGGAGTCTCTTTACACCTAGCTGAATTCTCAACATCACTATTCTGACCAATGTCATTGACATCTTCATCTTCGTCTCTTTGATTATCTAAATTCTCAGTTTCGCTATTTTGACCAGTCTTTACATATCTGAACAAAGATTCAACCATTGACATCGTGTGTGTTATGGATGGGTGGGTCGGCATGTATGTGCCTTCTCAGTTGTCATCGGTTCGGGCAAAGCCAGGGCCGTTCCAACATTATCATAGGCCATAAGCAAGATTAAAAAGTTATGAAAAATAAAAAGCAAGATTGAAAAGTTATGACAAACATGCAAGACTAAAAAGTGAAGCAACAAAAACGTTGTTCAAAATGAAAGCTTTATTCCGATATCTTGTCGATAATAATTTTTTTTCTTTTAAAAATATAATATAAACTAGTTTAGATTTTGTATATATTATTATGGACTGCAGTCAGTTGTTGTTCTTTTACCAATCACAACATTCTATGATAGTTGCAGCGATCATTCGCAGGTCTCCTACAATCGAATTTTCGATCACTGGATGTTTTGAGCGATCATGGGTTAACTGTTGCGATCAATCTCTGTGATTGATCGTAACGAACAACCTTGCGATCATAAATAAACTAAAATTAATTTATTTTAATAAAAATAAATTTAAAACCTAAACTAAATAAAACTAAACTAAAATAAAAACTAAATTTAAATTAAAATATATATATAAACGAAAAAAAATTACATAAAATCAAATTAAAATATTAATATATAATATTTTTTGTCAACTTGTTTTGGGCCACAACGGGCCGACCCATTAGCCATATTCCTCACATTAGGAGGAACTCCTCACATATGGAGGATGGGTGGAGTCGATCGCTTGACCTCCACAAAGATGAGCATTGGCATCAGAGGTAGAGCACAACTATACCACATGTGTCGCTCAATAAAAATCAATTAATTAAAGGAAAACAAAAGAAAATTTAAAATAAATTAAATGAAATATAATTATAAATTTGTTAATTATATAAATTTTGAATAAACTAAAGTAAATTGAATTAGAAAAAATTAAAATATTTAAATAAAATATTAAAATAAGTAGAAAAATAAAATAAATTAAAATATAAAATAAAGATTAAAACAAACAACCTTTCAATAAGTCGCACTGATTAATCACACGACTACAAAACGAATAATATTGCGATCAATTGTTCGACTAATCATGCGATTATAAAACGAACAACATTATGTAATTTACTAATCATAGTCACAGTCGCAGGTGCTGCGATTGTCAAACAAACAAGACTATTGATATTTCATGCGACATAATCACGTAATGTGTCTGATTAATTTCGAATCGAGAATGGGTATCTTACATAGTGAGATATAGTCTCATAATTTAGGTTTAATTGATGTAACCAAAATTATGGGATCTTTGAGCTTCTATTTCGGTATTTTCTCAAAATACTGTGGCTATTAATGCCGACTGGGGTCAATTCCTTAGAGGGTAAATGTGTTTTTAAAAAATTCAAAAGAAAAGGAAACCTTCTCTTTTGACAAAAAAGGAAATCTTCTGAACCAAAGGGGTAAGCCAAAAACCTCCTTTAGAAAAAAATGACGAAAATTCTCTGAGTGATTTCAGGGATCAGATCTTAAAATTTAATGCTGGGATTTGGCCTTAAAAATTTTGGGCCCTAAGCAACCACTTAACTTGCTTATGCGTCGAGCCGGGCCTCACAAAGCTTATCCCAAATATTTCATCAAATCTGCTTTTTTTTCTTACATCTTAAGCAAATCTAAGGTTAAGTTTTTTCTTTTCACTTTAGGTATAAGCTTATGCTTAGAATGGTAGTAACAATTTATGCGGATTAATTTCTGAATAGTCAATACTGCTTTTATTTAACATTCATAATATTTGGTCCATAGCAATGCATACAGAAAAATGAAAAAATGATGTGGACCAAGTGCTTACCATTTTCGTGAATAAATAAATTTGGTTCGTAATGCATTGTTATTCGCCCCAAAAATAAAGTGATATAGTCTGCACCTAAATTAGTTCACTGTAACTGCTACTACCATTCAATCTGAGGGTTTGGAATTTTAATGGATAATTTTGGGCTGTGCACTTAGTTTCTTGGGTCTAAATTAATTCATCCTTCATGAATCATGATCCAATAATAGCTTAGGGTTTATCGGATTCTTGGGACACAAAAAACATTTTGACCACGTTGAACAAAAAAGAAATTTTGCATATTAGATTGACCACAACGACCACATGAGTTCATCCATTAATTTAGAATTTCTTGCCATCAATTTAGGGGGAATTGATTAAAATGCCCTCAAAATTGATTTTAAATAATAGTGTACCCTCAAAATTGAATCAAATACAAAACTGCCCTTTTGTCTTAAGAAAATTACGGCAGAGCCCTTATGACCAAACAAAAAATAGAAACCGCAATTACCATTATAGCCTTCGCCTGTGTCAAACTTCTATAAAAGTCTGATACAGAATAAATTAGTAAATTTAAATTATAAAATTATAAAAAAAATATTTTATCAAAAGATTTATATACAAAAATTAAATATAGACAATTTAATAGTATATAAGTTAAAATTTGGTAAAACTGTGTCAAATTAAACAATATGTAAGGTAAAGTAAGTTCTAAACCTCAAAACATGCTTTGTAATGGAACATTTACATATAACTTACATATAACTTTAGGATTAGATTCATGGTTTACCAAATTTACATTTGAAATATTAAATTTGTATATATATGTAATAATGTATATATATTTAACGAATTTGATGTTTTCTAGTTGTTTTGTTTATATTTTCACTTATAAGTGATAAATATTAGGTTTAGGGTTTCTCAGACTTCACGACGAAGTCTGAATTTTGTGGTTTCTCAGACTTCCTTAGAAGTCTGAGACGTATTTAAGTTGAAAATTTAAATTTAAAAATTATAAAAAAAAAAATTAGATATAAATTTTGATACATAAATTAAGCATAAGCATTTTTATGTATATAAATTAAAATAACATAAAATTTGATCAAATTTAAGCATTGAAGATATGTTTGGTTCAAAACACCTTGTAGTTTGATCTATGTTTCACATATGAAGTTGAATATCATGTTTTATCTGTAGGGTTAGATTGAGAGTTTGTGAATTTTCATTTATATTGTCATATTTACATATAGTAGTTAGTTTGTGACTATTTTAAACGAGTTTCATGTTTATTATAGGTTTTCTATATAAAATGATGGTATTTAAGTAGTAATTATTAGATTTAGGGTTTCTAGAAGTCTTCTCGAAGTCTTATTTCAGACTGCGTATGAAGTCTGAAATTTAAATGTTTTTGAAAATTTTCACACGAAAACTTTTAAAAAAGACGGGAAATTTTTGCCTGAAAATTTCAGAATTCCCGCTCAATTCAGAAGTTCTTTCTCAGACTGCATATGAAGTCTGATACCAGATATTTTATAATTTTTAATTATTAAAAATTTGGCGGCAAAATTTCTCGTTGGTATGTGGAAATATTCACTTGCATGTTTTAGTGTATGCTGATGATCTAGTGGTGACAGGAAGCGCTCCTGAAATTATACAAAAGTTCAAAACATATTTGAGTGGATGTTTTCATATGAAGGATTTGGGGAGATTCAAGTACTTTTTGGCTTAGAAGTTGCAAGAAATAAGAAGGGTGTCTATTTATCACAGAGAAAGTATGCTCTTGATATTATTGCTGATGTTGGTTTGCTTGGTGGTAAGCCGGTTGAGTTTCCGATGGAACAAAACCATCAATTGGCGAAATCAGAGGAAAAGATACTTGATTATCCGGAAAATATCGACGGCTTGTTTGAAGACTGATTTATCTAGATGCGACTAGACCAGACTTGGCTTACTTGGTTCATATATTGTCTCAGTTTATGAACAAACCAAGAGAAGATCATTGGATGGCTGCATTGCGGGTTGTTCGTTACTTGAAAGGGTGTCCGGGCATGGGAATTCTATTGAAAGCTGACTGTAATTTTCACCTTATAGGTTGGTATGATTCAGATTGGGCTGGATGTCCAATCACGAGGAGATCTTTGACGGGTTGGTTGATACAGTTAGGAAATTCTCTTGTGTCGTGGAACTCAAAGAAGCAAGATGTGGTATCATGTTTTTCAGCAGAAGCAGAGTATAGATCCATGGTTATAGAATTGAAGGAATTGAAGTGGATAAAGAGCTTGTTGTTCGGACAATGCATGTTTCTACGACTGAACAACTAGCTGACATCTTCACTAAATCACTTGGAGGACGACATTTTCAAGCCATTTTGTCCAAGTTGAGCATTCGGAATCTCCATGCTCCAACATGAGGGGGGGGGCATTAGGAGATAGATTATATATTGTGATATTGTCATAAAGGAATGTTTCCTTATTCTTAGAAGGTATATACTCTAGGTTTAGATGTACCCATATAAAAGGGATGTAAATAACGTTGTACACTTTTGAGAGAAAATAAGATAATTCTTCTCCAGATCTTTTAGTTATCACCAATTTGGAAGGCTGATGTTCTCGTGAAGCATCTGATAAAACATGGGGAAGAAACATAACTAATTGTTCAGTGCTTGTTACAAGTCTCTCAACAACTTACACATGCTCAACTAGAGAAAGGAAATATGTTGTTTTATACAGTGATGAATCATTTATTGAGTACAAAAATGGAGGTGTTATTGATGTATATCCAGAAAACTCTATTACAAGTACTAGTACAACAAAGTGAGAAAATGATAAAATCTTGGATGTTCAAGTACAAACAAAGGATGCTTGAACTGATGATCACTGATGTTCTTCAACAAGTTCTAGTGCCACTGTGATTGTTCTACCATATCTTGAAGAACGTTCTGGTCATTTACAAGGAGTTCAAACATCAGTTGCCACATTATAAGCTTGTGGGCAAGCTATTTTCAAAGGGGGATGTATTGATAAGCTTCATCACTATACTAGAGCTGACATGGACAGTGTTTTAAGAAGAGAAGAAAGTATAAAAGGGATAATAGGAACATTGACTGAGGCAGGCTTGGACTGGATTTTAGATCAGACGTTATGAGTTTGTGGGATACGATTGTGATGAGGTCTTATATGGCTAATTGAGATCTAGTAGATGCTTACCTAGAGATCAATTACAGTTCTTAGTTGTAATCAATATTCTTTACCTTGTAATCTTGTTCTTGAGATCAATAAAAGGAGTTTGAGATTACCAAACCTTATCACATGCTCAACCCAACTAATGGTCTTACCGATTATCAACTCCACCTTGGTTGAGAAACCATGCTCAACCCAATTTTTTTCCCTCTAGGAATCGACCTTGTTAGTAAGTCACGATCTATATCCAAATCAGACACATCTGCATAACCTCTAGGCATGATTGCAGCCAAAGCCTCGCTGCAGACATTGTGTATCTCACGTAGTTTCTTGAACTAACGTCTTTCCTCTCTTATTGCTTCTCCCACAAGTTTCATCGTTGATTCCTCTAGATCTTTGACTTCCTTAACCATTGCAACTGCTTCCTGCAAAATATGAAGATTATAACAACTATAGATATAGAGGTATAGGAAAAATGAAGAAGTTAAACGCTTGACAAAACCCTAAATCTAAGAAGTTGTTCCTTCTACCTCCACTAGAAGAACTTATATATATCTAGAAATTAGGTTAACGTTCGACATGTCATCAATTAGAGCACGCGTATACATCTAAAACACATCAGCATATAACTCTCATCCACATATAGACGTCTAAACCGCAAACTAAGCATTATTGCACGTCAAATCAGCTCTGGCTGGATTTCATTAAGGGCAAAGCGGTCACTTTAAGTGTCAAAATCGGCCGAAACTCGCCGAGAGGATGACATGTAGGAAAACTCACATCTTTATGATGATGATTAGTGGTGGGGAATGATATTGGCACAATACAAATGCTTTTACATTATTGTGGAACTCTACAATTTACAAATACAAATACTTTCCATGGTACAAAAAGTGTTAAAAAAATACTCAAGTTACCCGTTTTGCCCAAAAAAAACTTGGATCACCAAAAGACAGAATCACATTATAATATACCACTAAAGCCTTGTAACATTTAACATTTTGATCATGTTGTTTAATTAGGTGCTAATATATACTATCATGTATTGAGCTCCAAATGGTACCACAAATTCTCCAACTGCTGCAATTATTCCAAAGTACTTCAGAGGGAAGGTATTTTGTTGTAACTTGGACCCACCAAATACTTTGCTTGTTCCGATGGAGTTGGCCAATACACCAAACCCATTACCCATATATATGTGTTTTCGAAATCGATAAACATGGACTTGTAGATATTACAGCATATATGTTGGCGTCATATTAATAAACTTAAGATCTTATGCATGGTCTAGAAAGACTCTAACTTCTCTACTACATTCTCAGAAGCTTCATGGTTAGCAGCTCCTAAACCTCGGATTTCAACTCTTTAGAGTACTCTTCCTTTCGAGATTGAGACATAAAATATAAAGCAGCTTAGGTGCATCGTTTTCAGCAAAACAATTTCACCTCTGATAGTTTTAAAAAAAAAATTCACCTTTGATAGTCACTCCAACAACAGAAAGATCCCCCGCCAACTACTTGAGTCACCCATAAAGTGGAAACATTATTGAAGCCAACGACTATTAATTTTCCAAAAATTAAGAATATTCTGACCATTCCGATTCTGGTTTCTTGACATCCTTGATAACTGACATATACAACTTACTCCAAAGTAATCACGCCTAGTGTACCCTTATAGTGTATATATCAGGTTAGTATGAGGAATGAATCTCTGTATATTAACTTTAATATCTCAGACCTAACATTAAAGCAAACTATCAGAAAACATCGATAATTTGTTTAGCAAAGTAATACAAAAACCTCATTGATGCATATCCCTTCAGGGGGAAATAAAAAGGAGAAATTTGGTTTAAGAGACAATGGATCTTCCTCCATGAATCGTATCTAGTTCCTAGTGTCAAATTTTGATCTGGCTCATAATAGTTAGAAAAGCTGATGGACAATACCTTGAACTGTTTGTCAATCGGATCAAACCCTAAAAAGTTTCTTGGACTCTACATTCTCCCTTCTTTAGGTAAAAGATCATATGTCTTTTGTGCTAGGGTTACATATTACCATCCCTACAGGTCGACAGAAATGGATAAAACCAAACGCATGACTACAAAATTCTAGACACGTGTCATGCAGAACGCGAACAGTGCCAAGAGCAACACGTTCTCATACAATATGTGTCGATCTCCACATGTTTAGTCCATTAGAGTTGCACTCGGTTTGTGGAAAGGTAGACTGCACTGACGTTGCCGCTGTAAACTATCGTGGAGGTAGATATTGGACATCACAATTCAAGAAGAATATTTCGAAGCAATGTTGTTTCAGCTACGGCTTTGGCCACACCACGGTACTCATATTCTGTGCTTGAACGAGAGCCGTTGGGTTAACGTTTGGAGGACCAACAGACTAGATTGTCGCTGAGAAATAAACAATAACCAGAAGTGTATCGGTGGGTGGTGGTGCAGCCTGCCCACTAAGAGTCGGTATAGGCTCTTATCTTAGAGATATTGGTGGGTTTCAGTTGAATACAATGTGTGATGGTGTCCTTGATGTAGCGGATTATACGTTTGAGAGCATTAAAATGTGGCTCGCGTGGGTCATGCATATGGAGGCAGACTTTTTGAAAAGCATAAGCTATGTCCGGGCATGTGAACGCTAAGTATTGGAGGGCATCGGCGAGACTCCGGTAGAGTGTTGGGTCAGCGACATACGGTCTGGCATCAGCAGCAAGTTTTGAATATGTATCTACTGGGGTTGAGCACGTGTTGCATCTTGTCATTCCTTCACAATGTATGATATCCGCAACATAAGTTTTGTTGGCTTAAGAACATCCCAGATTTGTCCCTAGTAATAGAAAGGCCAAGAAAATAGTAAAGATCACCTAGATCAGTCATAAAGTTCAGATTAAGAGATGATATGATTGACCTTAGGAGAATAGGTGAAGAAGCGGTGAGTCCGATTTCATCAATGTATAGAATAAGATACGCTAAATCCTTCCCACGACATAGAAAAAATAGTAAAGCATCTGATTTGCTTTGTTGAAACCAATTTTCATGGAAAAGGTATCGAAACGTTGATACCACATGTGAGGGGCTTGCTTAAAACCGTATATTAACTTCTTGAGAAGACAAACATGTGTTGGTCGAGTGGGATCAACAAACCTTGGATGTTGATTCATGTACACTGTCTCGTTGAGGTCGTCATATAGAAATGCATTTTTAACGTCTATTTGACGCATATGCCATTGAAGAGAAAGAACTACATGTAGAACAATGTGTATCGTAACGGGCTTGAAGACAGGGCTGAGAGTCTCATCACAATCTATGCCATTTTCTGTGATTTCCCATTTGCGACGAGGCTTTCTTGTATCGAGAGAGTCTACCACTTGCATCAAACTTATGTTTAAAGAGCCACATAGAACACACAATATTAGTGTTTAAGAGCCTCAAGAAAATTATGAAAGTGCCGCGCTCAACAAGAGCATCATACTCTACCTGCATTTCATTGTTCCAATATTTATCTTTTGCAGCTTGTATATGAGATAAGAGGAAGAGGAGAAATCATATCAGTACGAAGAGAGAAAATCTGTTTCTTTTTAGCGATTCCGCTATGACTCCGTGTTTGGATTTCGTGAGAAAGATAGGAGTAGAATTTGCATTTGTGATTGGTATAGAGGGCATAGGAGAAGTGGAGGGAATTGTAGATGAAGAAGGTTTTAGAGGGCATTGACACAATAAAAGTTAAAGGAAGAACATGATCAAAAGTGATGTTAAGAGCAGTTTTGAGAAATCACGACACGAAGAGATTGAAGAAGCGGATAAGGAGTGATTGACGGACTTGATGTCGTCGATTTAAACTCAGGAACATAGTTTTGAAAAGGGTATGTTTTTCATCCAAGATGACATGTCAAGACAGAATAACTCGTTTTATTTTAAGATATCTGAAGTGATAGCCATGATGATTTGACGCATAGCCAACGAAGACGCATTTAGTGGAGCGTGGAAAAAGTTTATGGATTGAAGTAAATAAGAGATTTGGATAACACAAACATCCAAAAGTTCGAAGATTGTCATATGAGATAGGTTTTTGAAAACGACAAGTGAAGAGGATTCTTTTTGTTTATTGAAGAGGAAGGGGGAATGTTGAAGATGTGAGCAGCTATGTGAAGAGATTCCACCCAATATGAAAAAGGCATATGTGTGTGACGAAGAAGAGCACATACAAGATTTTTGAGAGTTCGGAGAGTACGTTCGATACGTCCATTTTGCTGAGATTTATAAGGACAAGAGAATCGAGATTGAATGCCATGGGAGGAGGTAAAATTTTAAAATTCACGGCTGGTGTATTCATCTCCATTATCGCATTGAAAAGCTTTAACAGTTTTGTTAAATTGAGTTTGAACATAGCGAAAAATGCAGAAATTTTGAAAACACTTTAATCTTTTGACGTAAATGATAAACCCAAAGAAAATGGCTGAAATGATCCAAGAAAATAACGTAATATTGTATTATACTAACACTTGGGACTGATGATGTCCAAATATCAGAGTGTATAATATCAAAAGGATAAAACACTTTAGAAGTAGAGAAGCTAAGAAAGGTTTCCATATATTTTTTCTAGTTGACAAGGATGACAGACAGAAGCAGATGGAGATGTTGAAATGAAAGCTTGGACGTGAGGAGAGGTTGGAGAAGTGATCGAACCAAACAGGCCATTATTGTTCCAATGGAGAAAGGGAGCTCGAGTTTGAAAATCCTTGATAAAAAAAACCAAATGGGTCAAATTCAACGGAGCAAACATTATCTCTATTGAATTAACGGACAAAAACAAGATTTTTAAAAAAATCTCGGGGCAAAGTAAAACGTTTTGGAGATAGAGAGGACGAGAAGAAGTGGAAAGGGAATAATTTCCCTTAGCTATTGCTGGTAAGTGATTGTCATTGCCAACAGTAACTAAGGGAAGAAAAGACATTGAAGATGAAGGTGAAGAGGGTGAGAAAGAAATCATACCTGGCTGAGATGAGCAGTGGCACCAGTGTCCATATACCAACCTGAATCTGATGGGTCTTGAAGTGTCATTGTGTTGAATGCACTTGCAAGGGAAGTTAGAATGAATTCCTGAAGTGTTGCTCCTTTTGTGGGTGGCTGGAATGTTTGAGTCATGTATGCATAATTACTTTGGTGTTGTGGCATTGGGCCAAGAATTCTAGAATTTGTTGAGCAGAATTGAGGTTGATATTTCCGGTTTTGTGGAGGCCACGGAAATTGTTGTTGTTGTTGAGGCCATGTAGGTTGTTGTTGTTGCTGCCAAGACCATGGTGCGTATATGATTGGCGGTTATTCAATCTCTGATTGTAGTTGTTATGTCCGTGACCTCGACCCTTATTTCCTATGTTAGTGTGATTTCCTCTAAAATAATTATTGTATCTTCGGTGATTGGAGTAGTCATGAGGCTGTGTACTTTGTTGAGGAATCGTAGTGAAGAGAATCTAAGGCGATGAAGCGTCATCGTCGTTGTTTGAGAGAGTTTGACTTTTGTTGTTGAGACTATCTTCTTCATCTTTGAGCATTGATCTCACGTCACTAAACGTACAAGGTGGTATCCGATGTTTGATAACGTTAACAATGTTGTCAAATTTTCTACTGAGACCATTGATAAGGTGCATGAGTAAGACAATTTTTGTAATGGGCGAGTTCACGTTGGCGAGCATATAGGAGATTGTCCAGCTTTTGACAATAGTCATGGACCGAAAGATCTCCAATTATGAGAGTGCGAAGTTGGTTTTCAAATTGGATTGCTCGATTTTCTTTGTTGTCGCTGAAGAGATTTCCGAGCGTCGTGAGTAGTACACTGGTTCTTAAGGACAGAGTTAAGGAGAGATTAAGAGATCATACCATAGATCCATATTTTGACCGTGTTGTCAAGTTGTTTCCAGGCCTTGCCTTATGGTCCAATGGGGAGAGAGGTCCCGTCTAAATGTCTTGCGACGGTGAAGTTGAGACAGTGTATTTCAAAAAGGATGTGCCACTAGTTGTAGCTCATCTTATTCATGTCAAGCGTTATCGGAATGTGAGCATGAATTTGAGTGAGATTTTCAGCAGCTTATGTTGTAGGGCAGCCATTGAGAATTATTTTTGATGGAGAAGTGCAGAATATAAGATTGAGAAGAGTGAAACGAGAGGTTAAAGACAGAGTATTGAAGAGAAAGAGAAGAGGAGATGAGATTGTACGTCCGAGGGTTAGAGTTTTCGAGAGAGAAAAAATAGGTTAAAAGAGCAAAGGCTCTGAAACCATGTTATTTGGTAAGAAGGACAAACATTGCTCTTATCTGCGTATTGCAATTTCAATATATAATGGTACAAATGAATCAAGGAATATCAATCACAATAAATACAAAATATATGGTATAATATTTTAGTATCGAGTTGCCTATTCTATCAGACGAGCCATGGATCTGGTCAAGAACAACTCTTTGAAATATGGACCGTCCGTCAAACATGGAATCCCATAGCTTCGACACACAAAAACTCGTAGTTTTTTGGGGGGTAAAATGTTAAATTTTATACAAATTTTAGTTTTTTTAGAGGACACACAGATACAACAAAGATAATAGAAAACCAAAATTAAACTAAAACTAAGGCAATATTACAGCTGAAGAAATTGAAAAATATAAAGAAAAAGATGAGAGAGAAAGAAAAAGATGAGATGGAAAATTCTCTCGACAAAGAAATCTGCTTTTCACCTAAAGCTACTGAAAAAGGTGAGAACAAAGAGAATAATGAGCAAAACTGGTTGGCTGAAGGTATTGTCTCCGTCGCCAACACTGACCTGGATCTACTGGAAAATCCATCCAACAAACCTACAACTACTCCACGGAGGAAAAATCCTCCACTCCAACAACTCTGACGATGGCCAAAGGTGAGAGATCGAGTTAAGATACTTTTGCAACAACTGCTCTGCAACAGTTTGGAGATAAGAATCATACTGGTTCCTCTGATTTGTTGATTCCTTGTGAAGATCTTAACAAGAAGAAAGCATACGAACTTACTCCAGCTGTGGCAGAGAACTCCTCATGGGAAAATATCGAAAGGAAAAGGAGCTGCAGAAATATGAGATAGAGGTTTTGGTTGTTGATGGTATTGGTGAGGTAATTGTTCCGTAGGAAATCTTTGAGGATCCTTCTCCCTTATGGGAGGATTTTCTTATTGGTATATTCTTAGCTACTACACCACACATAGCTAAGATTCATGCGATTGTAATTAAGATATGGGTACAAGGAGATAAAACTCAGATGATTGATGTATATGCAATCAACTCAACTACAATGAAGTTCAAAGTTGGTAACCCTGCTACTCGTAACAGGATACTTAAACGAGGGATGTGGAACTTGGCCGAGGTCCATGTAATCATGTCTCCTTGGACACCTTTCACTGAAGCAAAGAGTCCGGAGATATCTTCGGTAACATTGTGGGTACACCTTAAAAACGTTCCACGAAATATGTATTCATGGAAGGGACTTGGGTGTTTGACAAGCCCAATCGGACACCCGGTGAGACTCCATCCACAAACGGCAAAATGCTTAGATTTTGATGAGGTAAAGGTATTTGTTAAGGCCGATCTAACAAAGGATTTACCTAAGCAAATGAAGTTCAAAACACGGGGGACAAAGATTTTGGTTGAATTTCATATCCTTGGTTGCCTCCAAAGTGCACCATCTATAACAAATGGAGCCATATAGAGACAATCTGTTTAGCTATCAACACGGCTAAATCACCAAGGAAAGAGAACAACATGATAATCAAAGGTACCCCCCCCCCCCCCCCCCTAAGAAACCATTTTCGCCAATCTTTGAAACTCGAACAGAGGATGTGTCCCCTGCAACGGTCCAAACAACAACAATGAGAATCATTGGTTATCAGAAACTGTGGTAGTTGATGAGGAAGGCGATTGGAAAGAAGTAACACAAGGTAAAGGAAGCAGATCTCCTGACAAGAACAACAAATTAAAATTCGGTGAAGTTTCTATCCTCTCCAAAACTCGTTTTTCAGTGTTAAACAATGACGATGAAGGAGATATAGAAGATGGTGAAGTTGTGGAGGCTGATAAAGAAAAGGAAAAAATGGTAGATGTTGAGTTGCTGACATCTGACCAAGCTAAAAAAGAGGAAAAAACAGTAGAAGGGGAAAGTTCTGCACTGACAATAGAAAACTCAACTTGAAATCCGAGAGTACAGATAAGGGAAGGCATCACGTTGCGACCAACTTTACCAAGAAACTCAAAAGTGAAGCCAAAACCATTTTTCAGATTCAACTACTCAAAAGCACAAGGAGACTACTTCGAGTGCTTTGAACAAAATAACTTTCGCAAACAATATTGATGACATGGTTCTTTTGGAATGTTCGAGGCTTTAATAAATCAGAAAAACATTCAGTAGTTTGAGATTGGACGAAATACTAATTTACGCAATTCGGATGCCTACTACAGACAAGAGTTAAGGAGAGTATATCAGATACTATTGCACATTCTGTCTTTAAAGATTGGTCCTTCTTATCCAATTATGAATATAATAGGCTTGGAAGGATTTTGGTTGTTTGAGTCCTACTGTTCGTGTTCCTCCATGTTTCAAAATCGCGTAGCTGATTACTTTTGCAGTGCTACTAGAAAGGACAAAATAAGAGATCTTTTACTAATTCGTTTACGCTTATAATACACCAAAAGAGAGAGGAGCTATGGGAGGACCTTAAAGACCACCAAAATTCAGCAATGATAAGGAATAAGCCATGGTTGATCTTTGGAGATTTTAATGAGACCCTGAAAACTGAAGAGCACTCAAACGCCAATGTTGTTACTACAGAAGGGATGAGAGACTTTCATGATACGATTCAGTATTGCTCAATGTTGGACATGAATGCTCAAGGCCCTCTATATACTTGGTGTAATAAAGGGTAAGAAGGGAAGAAACTTGATTGAACTCTAATGAACAGCGAATGGATGAGTATGTATCCACAGTCCTATTCAGTATATGAACCAGGAGGATGCTTTGACCATCTAAGATGTTATATTCAAATACGCACAAATCAGTTTATACCAAGAAGTTCGTTTAATTTTTTCAACGCAATTGCGACGTGGCCGGATTTTCTACCTCTTGTTGGAGCTTTCTGGAACGACACATAAGCCTTATACAGCTCAACATCAGCCATGTTTAGAGTATCCAAGAAACTAAAATCTTTGAAACCCCTACTGAAAGAGTTAAGCCACAAGCAGTTAAAGGACATTCAAAAGAGAACAAAGGAAGCTTTTCAACAGCTATGAGACAACCAATCAAAAACTCTGCCACAACCAACACCGAATCTGATTGAGGAAGAGAACATAGCATACAAGAGATAGCAACTCTTTTCAGAAGACAGTGAAGAAAAGGTCCTTCGTCAAAAATCAAAACTCCATTGGTTGAAGGTGGGTGATGGAAACAACAAACAATTTTACCAAGCGAGAAAAGTGAGAGAAGTTCGCAACTCAATTCGAGAAATTCAAAAAGAAGATGGATCCATAGCAACAAATCAGAATGAGATTAAGGAGGAAGCAACTTCTCACTTTCTCACTTTCCAAATTAGTTTACTGAAGGAACTGAAAGGTACTTCAGTAATTTCCTAGCTCATAAACCGGATAATGTTCCTGAATGTACAAAGGAAGATTTGAACAGACTGCTATTTCCTTCTGGCCTCTGAACTTATGAACAACTATCATAAGGACACAATGTCTCCTCGTTGTGCAGTAAAAATTGATATCTCCAAGGCGTTTGATTCAATTCAATGGCCCTTCCTCCTTGGTGCTCTCTCGGCAACTGGAATTCCATCAAAAAATTTCTTGTGGATTAAACGTTGTATCACAATGGCTTCCTTCTCGGTTTAGTTTAATGGGGGATAAGCTGGCTATTTCCAAAGTGAACGAGGACTTTGACAGGGTTGTTCCTTATCCCCTATTTATTTCTGATTTGCATGCATGTATTATCTAAGCTACTTGACAAGGCTGCAAAAGAAGGAAAATAGGATATCATCCTTACTGCAAAGATGTTAACTGACTCATCTTTGTTTAGCTGATGATGTACTTGTATTTGCGGATGGGAAACAAAGTTCAATAACAGGAATTCTGGCCGTTTATAAGGAGTTTGTTGCGATGTCCAGTTTACAAGTCAGTCTGGAAAAATTTACATTGTTTTTGGCTGGAGTGGCAACAAGTGACCAAGAAACCATTCTGGATCAATTCCCATTTGAAGCAGGTCACTCCCGGTTTGTTATCTTGGATTACCTCTTCTAATTAAAAGAATGTCGGTTAATGATTTTTCACTGTTGATCGAGAAAATCAGAAAGCGTATAAGTTATTGGATTGTACGCAAACTTTCATCCGCATACCGTTTACAACTTCTCAGCTCTGTCATTCAAGGTCTGACAATGTTCTGGATTACGGCTTTTAGGTTACGAAAAGCATGTATCACTGACATTGACAAGCTTTGCTCCACTTTTCTATGGTCAGGACCTGATCTAAATCGTAGGAAAGAAAATATTTCTTGAAAAGAAGTATGCAAACCGAAGGAAGAGGGAGGCTTGGGTCTAAAATCCATATCTGAAGCAAATACCGTAAGCTGCCTCAAACTGATCTGGAGAATTTGGTCTTCAAATTCTTCTTTATGGTTTCGTGGATCGGAAGATATATTATTTGAAAGGGATCATTCTGGTCTGCTAATCATAAATCCTCTCTTGGCTCCTGGATGTGGAAAAGATACTCAAATATAGAGAGATGGTTGTGAATTTCTCGAAGATAGAAGTTGGCAATGGTAAGGAATCTTCCTTCTGGTTTGATTTTTGGTCATCGATGGGTCGTTTGTTGGACTTGGTGGGAGAAAGATGATGCATTGACCTCGGTATACAAAAATTAGCTACGGTGGGAGATATTATTGAATCCCATAAAAGAAGGCGCCACATGAGAGAAATCCTCAACCAGATAGAAGACGAGATTAAAAAGCTGTAAAGAGAAGATTCAAATGAATCTGGTATCAATCTGTGGAAGCACAAGGATCAGGTATACACACCAGAATTAAGTACTAAAGCAACTCTACAAATCATTCGCAGCTTTAAACCAAAAATGGACTGGTACAAGGGAGTGTGGTTCGCTCATTCTACTCCCAAATACCCATTCATCACTTGGCTCATCACATAATCGGCTTGAAACAAGAGATAGAATGATCAGCTGGAACGTAGGAGTTAATGTGTCATGTGTCTTCTGCACTCATCATGTTTAATCGCGCAATCATCTATTTTTCCCATGCGATACTCATGGAGTATGGAAATCGTTGGTTAGCAAGTTACTGAGCCCAAGCTATACAATCCAATGGGATGAGATCTTGAAAATTCTGGTTAGCACAGGAATCGACAAACATAAGCTTTTCCTGGTTTGATACACTTTCAAGCCTCCATTCACACCATGTGGAGGGAAAGAAATGGACGAAAATATGGTGATCAACCTCGGCCTTCGGCAACTTTGACGAAGATGATTGATAGACTTGTCAAAAACAAAATCATCCTCCAAGAAACAAGGGACATTCGGTTCCAAGACACATTTCAAACGTGGTTAGCAACAAGATAATCTGAGTTGTATTATGTTGCTTTCAATCACTCCAAATTAAATGAAGCACTTGATGTACAAAACCGGTTTTTTATTGAATAAAATTTAACATTTAAAAAAAAAAATTATAGCAGAAAACAAGCAACGACCCAAGAATGACGAGCGAAGCACACACCACAACCGAACCAGGAGTTTGTAGCGAAGGAACACCGATTCCGAACACAAATGATCAGACATTTGCGTTATTGCTGCAATTCTTACGAACTCGAGTCGACATCTTAGTTGCCACGAGCATTTCCTTAGAAGGCCGTCCTCAAAACCTAAAATGAAAAATGCCTACAGTTTCTCCGAAGACTAACGCAAAAACGGAACAAAATCAACAAACCACACAACCTCTGGCGGCATGTGAGCCACAACTGATGGCCAGAAAAACCTCGTAGTTGACTTGGCAGGCAGTTTTGAGTATCTCGATAATGAGATCAATCATGTTTGAATATGAGTTTCCTCCTCTAATCATACTGAGTTCGAACTTTGAAAACGATCGTGTGTTTCTTTGTTGTTCTAGACTTGGACCAACACCAGGGAACAACCTCTAGCTAGTTTAGGGCTTAAAAGGCAACTCCATTTAGTGTTTCATTGGAAAATATGGAAAACGATATTAATTAGATAAGTTGTGGCTTTGGTTAAAAGCAAACCTACCAAATTCAGTTAGGTGGTTCACTTTGTTTGTTTCAAATCAAATGTGGTTTTCGCTTCTCATCTGGAGCAGTCCTGACTTCGGCTCGGTTATTAGGCCCAAAATATATAAAGTGGGGGAGACGAAAGCTGTTCTGCCTTGTTCCATTATTACACTTAAAACCATGGCGACGCCTTCGCCGACATTCTCTCCTCCTTGTGATTCAAACCCTAATTCCGCCGCTACTCCGCCGCAACAAAATCCGCCACACACGACCTCCACCACGACTCAAACCCCTCCTCCAACGCAAACCACTGTCGTGGCCTTAGCCGCTTCGACCTCCGCCATCTCCAGGAAAACCCAACCGGTGCTATGGACTCAAGACGAGACACTCCTCTTAATCGACTCCTACAAGGAGAAATGGTACTCCATTGGTCGAGGTCCTCTAAAATCAAATCACTGGGAAGAGATTGCCGTCGCCGTCTCCGCTCGCTCCGGCGTTGACCGGTCAGCCACACAGTGTCGGCACAAGATCGAGAAGTTGCGGAAAAGATTCCGAGCAGAGAGGCAAAGCATGGGACCAATCTCGATATGGCCTTTCTATTCTCAGATGGAGGAATTAGATAGCAATCCAGCTCCAATCTCAGCTCGTCCTCTCACACGCCTGCCTCCGAATCACTACGAAGAAGAAGATGATGAAGAGGAAGAAGAAGGGGAAGAGAATTACGAGGAAGAAGAGAGACAGAACAAATCGAGAAGCATCAATTACATACTGAGAAGACCTGGAACTGTGAACAGATTCGCCGGAGTTGGTGGAGGATTGTTGCAATGGGGACAAAAGGAGAGATCGAAGAGGAAGAGGAAAGACGAAGGCGGCGGTGAGAAGAGGAGGAAGGAAGGAGCGAGAGCAGTAGCTTCTGAGATTAGGGGTTTCGCTGAGAGAGTGATGGTGATGGAGAAGAAGAAGATGGAGTTTGCTAAGGAGACAGTGAAGCTGCGTAAGGAGATGGAGATCAAACGGCTAAAATTGATTCAGACTTCTCAAGCTCAGCTTCTTCAGTTTCTCAATACTGCCTTTGAACTCTTTTAAGAGAGCTTAACCAATAAATGATGACTTTCTTCTTCTTCTACTTTCATTTAAGATCTGTAACATAGTTAACAATTTCTAGAAATATGCACCTGTAATCTTTTGTCATGAGCATGTTTTATGTTTGCAATTAGCACATTTTACAACAAAAAAAAGTTATAAACTTCCTGAAATCTCTGACATCTTTCCTATAAGGGGTTTTATGCAATGCACATAACACATCTGTTCAGTTAGATCATTATGTCAACTGAACTTACAGGTACTTTTAGTTAAATAAAAAGTGAGAGTGTTGGAGACATTGTACTTCTCTAATCTAGAAATGCTAATGTTAATGAAATGTCATGAACGTTATGCAGTGTTGTGGGAACTTGGAAGCATTTGGTACTTTCAGTTGTCTTCCTATTTATAACATAAGTGAGTAGAAAAAACAATAATACATTCAAATTAAACTAACCCACAGACAAGAGTAGAAATTAGAAGGGAACAAACAAGAAGAAAAAGGCTACTAAATATATGCCACATGATGAAGGAACCAAAAAAAAAAGTGGGTGTGGAAGAGCAGACTTCTATACAAAACATTTTTTTTGTTTGTCACAAACTATACAAAACATTATAAACTGACTTCTCTCTATGATTCAGTGGTAATTTACATACGACATACCTTTCTCTCGTGTTCAAAAGATGTCAAAAAGACCATCATGAATCTATCTATCTATCCACCTTCTTTCCTCATCTATCTTACTCTGCCCTCATCAAATCTGCAAACTCAATCTGCAGAGTTTACAATTTACTTTGGCTGGACCAAACCAATGTTAAGTTATACACCATCTCAGCCAAATCCAATGACCGCCCACTTAATGATGTTTAATGCCACAAAGTGAGGACCTCTACTTTGGGTACCTGTACAGTCGGTAAGGGCCAGGATAACCCTTTGCAGGATCTACAGCTTCTCGAGCTTCTGTTGTGCCTCTCATTCCACTTTTGTATCAGGAGGCTTGGGAGATGATAGTTCTTGTGCTACTTCTAATTGAGGAGGCTGCTGATCAGAAGCAAGATGTTTCCGATTTTGTACACTCAGCTGCTCTGCCAACTTTGCTCTCTTTTCTACTGAAGGTAGAGATTGTTGTCTCTGTATCACGCCCTTGAGCCCATGACCAGGCAAGCCACTAGGCAAATGCTTCTGAGCTAGTCCTTGGTTCGGTGTTGTTACTGGATCACTCCCAGCTAAATCAGTATTGAAACTGTTTACTACTTTAGGAGCAGCGCTTTGCACAGAGGCAGGACTAGATGGAGTTTCCAATGCCTTCGGAGAAGGCACAGCAGTAGAAACAACTGCCTTTATATCTTTCGAATCATTAATCGCTTGAGGCATACCCTTGGTCGTACTCATACTAGCTGTTTGTGTGGTATTGATGACAGACTGCGGAACACGTGGCATACGTTCAGCTGGAGACTTCCTCGATAAGTCAGAGTTCCCTAGATGATTCTGATGAACAATTCGCTGAGCTGTTGATTGCACTTGATTGCGCTGCTTTTGGTGTAGCAACAAATGCTGATGGTTGGAAGGTGCAACTGCTGGTGCAATTGACGGGCTAGAGGTGGATAAGATGTTACATGAGGCCGCAGGTGAGCTCTGGCCTTGGATGCTATTGACTGAAGGTTGTATCTGTTGTTGGGACGGAGACGAGGCTCCAGTAAATGCTTTCGGCAGTTGCTGTGAATGATTTGAAGACTGTGGTGGAACAAAAGATTTAGACTGCAGATGTGTGGTCGTGGCAGTCCCTGCATTAGACTGCTTATCAGGTCTAACTGGAACCACTGCCTCTCCTTTATCGGTAGCCTGATTTCCCGGGGCCATGGTGAGACCATTCCTGTGTGCCTGATCAACATTAATGTTCTGATGGATCATGTTTCCTCTACCCATCCCCTTCGATTGTTTATTCTGCTGTTGACCTTGTGTTGGCTGCCGCTGGTGTGGATGTTGTCTTCCAGACGGCTGCTGGAGTTGTCGCTGCCGTTGTTTTCCAGCTTGATTGTTCACTCCAGAAGTGCCAGAATGTGGATTCCTACCCAAACCATGAAGCGGCAACTGAGATTTTTGAGGGTTCTGTTGTGCCATAGCATTAATATTAGGAGAGGTCGACACTGGGGGCATCGGCAATGGCTGGGGCGAAACGGGTGGTTGAGTCTGAGGACTGTTTTGTGGAGAAGAAGAAGAAGAAACAGAAGTCCCCTGAGGTTGTTGTTGTCCATGTGGCAACATACCAGATGCTGCAAACTGCTGCTGCTGTAGCTGATGTTGCTGCTGCACATACCTCTGGTGCATTTGCCTTTGACGGAGAGCAAATCCGTCCTGCTGTGCTCCAGTGGCATGACTTGGGCTTGGGCTCTGGAGATGAGGATGATGCGAGTTGCCAAGCACATGCGACTGCTGGGGTATCTGATGTTGCTGGGAAAGATGGCCTGGGTACGCCTGAACAGGAGTTGTCTGGTTGTTGGTAAAACCAGAACTCAAACTACCAAAAGCTGGGATCCCCTTGCTGTTCCCTTGAGCAGCCTGCATCTGAAACCCACGCATATCAGTTTTCATCTTCACTGGATTGTTCGTAATGATGGCAAACAGGTTCAAAATGTCAATCGACCAGCTGTATTAAAAAAAATCAGAAGCGCTGAACGTCTACAAACTAAACCAAGGAGCCAGATAAATTAGTCCAGGTGTTCAAGTAACAAAACAGGAAACTATGCTACGTTCCCGCATGCGAGAAATCTTAACACTTTAGCTGTAATAGCTATCATAGCAGCACACAAAAGCCAAGTAGCTTACCCGCATCATATGCTGAACAGCTTCACAACTCGGCCTGAGCATGGAGTTTCCTTGAGAAGCTCCTCCTCCAGAGTGAATATTACCAGTGTTTGGAATTCCCACCATACCAGAGGACAGCATGCTACCAGTATTAGGCATTGCTGGTGAGCCAATCCCTTGAAAACCAGGCCTCGAAATGGGTGTGCCCCTGTTCATTCCACTTACACCCATGGTGTTTCCACCAGGAACCATGCGATGTCCAGATCCTGAGACAGCTCCAGCGGTTGATAGAGAAGGCTGCTGCAGGTTTCTACCGGATGACATCTGATTATATTGTTGGAGTCGGTGTTGTTCATCAAGTGGCAAAGACCCTCTAGGAACGTTGAATCTACCATCCCTAAAAGAAGAAAAAATATATCACCACCCAATAGAAGTAATACCCCTCGACTACCTTGAGCAGAGAAGCACAAACGTGTGCATTCACCAAAACAAACCATTCATTACAGTCTACCTTGCAGAAGCACTGTGTAGACCAGGTGTGGTTGGCAAATTGTTGCTGGGAACCACGCCAGATGATCCAGGAGTGGATGGATTTGCTCCAGAAGTAGGGAGCACTGGTGTCCCTTGATTCAGCACTGGAAGACCCGGATGTGAACCTGGATTTTCAAGTGAAAATAAATCTTGACCTGATGTTGACGCATCACAGACATCAAGGGGCCTTCATCCGGAGAGTAGCAAAATATTAGATTTGTGGAAGTACTAAATCAGGATATATATATTTAGGAAACACGAAAACATACGTTAGAACACTTCCGTTCAAATTATTTGGGAATACTTGAGAAAGAGCCATGACTTGTGAATTGTGAACTGGTACTATCTGCTTGGGATCCCGACCATCATTCTTGAAGATAGATGCAACAGTAGCAAGCATACAGAAGCAGCAACAAGAAACAGAATTAGGAACTTCAAACTACAATGTAATGGTTCCTAATGACTTTCGCAAATGTTAGCCAAGGTTGCAGCTATGCTTTGCAACATGCCTTTTCCAGCAAAACTCTTGACTATAATACGAAGAGGCAGCCCATCTTCTCAAATCCTATATCTCGGATTACTATAACATCTCCAGTGCAACTTAAAAACCTAATTTCGTGAACAACAAACCCTAAGAACACTCTCTGGAACTATAAGTTAAAACCCATCTAGCAATCTTCCAACAAGGGACTCGGAAACTAAAGTTGGACTACAGCACCATCAAATTAAACTTGAACTATCACTATTGCTAGGCAACGGATGAAATACGACTGGAAAAAAAAATGCAGAAAGAGATACGACTACTTTCAGGTTACAAGCTTGTAAACAGTAACAAAGTCCTAGGTGAACCAACCTGTGTCTTTCTAAAATGTAACTTCTTCCCAATCAAACAAATCTTTTCAAAATGGGACTTCAGGGTATCTTCTTCCATTGGCCCTTGCAGTCGCTGAAACAACTGTCTTGCACTTCCCTGAAATAACAAACATATCATGTGTATTTCAATTAGTCTAAACATAGAGGACACTTTACTTAGCGTCTCAGAGCTAAGGGAAACCTTTGGGATGCCAGGCAAAGTGGATGGATAAGACTGAGAATTCCCTGAGTCTTCAGCACTATCAGCCCCATCACTCGCAGTCTTGTCCATCAGAATCTTATGCCGCTCCTTGCACTCTATCGATGTCCGATATATACACTGAAAAGACCAGGATAACAATAGTCCAATCAATCAGCCAGTAACGTAACCCAAATGTTCAATATGTGAGAAAGTAATATCCAGTACAACAGTTCACTAGAATATAAACACACAGTGAAATCAACTGAATTATAGCTCTGCCACTCGGTTGGAAACGTACCAAAGAAAAAATCCCAAGATTTTTTCAAATCAACATGCACTTACCTTAATTTTAAGAGTGCTATTCATTGCATCACTAATGAGCTCCCAGTTAGGGCCCATGTCATGCACCAGGACAACAAGCGCCTAATGGTGGAAAATAATTAGATATTCATAGAGCAACCTACAGTATATCGATGTTAAGGAAGATGACAAATAAAACACCTGATCCTCAAATAGTGACCACGTATTTCCAGAACCATGCTGGCCAGGAGAAATCTGCGTAAATCAAAATTTCAAAAAATTTTAAAAAAAGAAAGAAAAATCTTAAATAAAGCGACCAGCAGGGTTAGCAAACCGTCAACAGCATATACCTTCAGGCCTTTTATTTTTTTGGCCCTATCACGGCCTCCAATAAATTTGATAGATTTGTTGGGGTTGGACATATTGCTCATCTGGGAAGCTGCCGGAGAAGGAATTGATCCAGTGAGAGCAATAGCACCATCAAAATTATTCTCTACCAATTGCTTGGTGGTCTTTTGCTTCTTTGCACTATGAAGACCATACAGACCTTGTACAATACAGTTAATATATGTCACAGGATTATAAACTCATTTAAATCAGCATTGGGACATAAAAAAGGAAAATGTTGATAAAGCACCAAACTCATGCTAGTTTCCAGAAACAGTTGAATTTATCCAAATTACAACCTTCCACTCTGGATTTATAACTCCACAATAACCATTATTTTAGTTTTATAATAGGTGGTTAATGATAATATGTAACCAAAAACGCTGCTTAATATCTTCTAGAAAAATGACTCCTAATCACAAACTGCTTTTGATTGATAAAGGAAGAATAAAAATGAATTTGCAAATAATACCATTCATATCGATATGATTCTCTGGTCGCTTCTTCCAGTGGTCCTTCTGCCAAAATAAGGAAAGTTAGAATCTTTTATAGGAAGTCAGTACAGGTTACATATTTACCAACTATTGTAACTTAAGTTCTCATTTCAAGATATATGAAACTGTCAACAGCCACCTCTACACGAAAAATGGAAGTAAATAATAAATTTGTAAACATTTCAATCCCAAGAATAGAATTCAAACATCAAACTAATCCATCATGTAGCAATATTTTCATTTTTAGCAAGCTAGTCAAGGATTTAAATTGATTAGAACACACCACCTGAACTCCTGGCATACTTTGCCTAACAATTTGTTCAATTTGATTCTTAGGATTTTACCAATGAAATCACCTGTTCAGCATGGATTGACGAATCGAGATGCCAGGTTTGGTCATAAGCAGATTCCTGCAACAAATGAAATTGAAATTACAATGCAATGTAATAGCAACTATTTTACAGCAAAAAAAAATAGCAAGAGATGCTCATATTGCAAACTACCAGATGAGTCTTCTTCTTCTTTTTAGGTTTTCCTGACGTTTCAGCCATGTCATAAGGTAACTGCTTCTCAAAATTACCACTTGACTCAACCTCTGTGCCTTTTTGAACTGCTGATCCACCATGCAAACTACTTTGCTCATCGTGAAAAGAACTAGTATCCCCACTAGATGCATCTGTCTTTGAGGGCACTGGTAAACTCCCAGCAGTAGCACCGCCAAAAGGATTAACAATCCTCTGCCTGGAAGCAGTACGCACACGCCTCGTCGGAACTGAGCCGGCGTTTACATTATTGGCAGGCCTTTTCGCCATCAAATTCGATGAGTTAGACCCGTGGTTCACATATGGTAAATCAGCTCCAAGATCATAAGACCGGGCAGAATGTGACTTCATGAAATTCTTCCTTTTTTTGTGGCTTAGATTAAATGATTTGCTACATTCGAATGCTCCAGGACGATAATAGTTACTTGTTTCTCCTTCATCTTCATCAAACGCAGTGACATGGTCATATCCTATATCAACAATGGAGATAAACGATCAGCAAATACTTAACCAGCACGTGAAGCTTAAATAGCCACGAATTGTGCATACCTCCAGCAGCATCATAGGCTGATGTATCAACCTCCTCCTGCATGCTATTTACAGACTTCTGGGAACAGAGAAATACTGTTAATTATCTTGGGATAACAAATATAAATTCTCAGGAAATATATATATGTAATCAAGGTTACAATACGAGAGCTCCTAGCACAGAAAAACCTAACATACGTTACAGCGTGCCAGATGGGTCTCAATGGACATTTGGTACACTTTCATTGCACCAGATGGAACTGAATAAAATAGGCTTTCCTGCACAGTAACAAAGCTCAATCAGCTATACTATAGAGCTATCCACAACGATAATATTCAACTGAGGGTGCAGGAAAAAAAAAGTTATTAAAATTCATACTTCTGTTAGCTGATCAACCAGAGATACATCCAATATTTCTGGGTCGCACATATCGCCGGGTGTTGATGGTTCAGCTGACTGATAGGGGAAAGAAGAGTTGTTATACTTCAAAAATCTACTTGCATACTCCCTAACACCGGCAGCTAAACATTTTCTGCCATTCTCAAAAGTAGATTCTTGGCAGGTCTCCTGCAAACGGCCACGGTATTACAAAGCAAGATACCATTAAGCTAAAAAAATCCTAACATTGAGAGTACCATAACAAGAGACTACTGGAGCAAAAATTGGAAGTCAATTCAAGCAAATAAAAAAAGATCAGGCTTATCAATCATGGGAAGTAAATATCCATAGAACTGTGTGGCTTACGGTCTAGTCAGAAACTTAACAATATGGTTCCAGGACATCAGTGTTGTCAATACTTTAATCCAACAAGTGTGTGTACATATATATATATACACATAATTATGATTTATGTATAAAATCCAAGTATCCAACAAGTGTATATGTATATATACATAACTTAACAGAAAAGAAAAGAACCATGTGATCACCATTGTCATAAGAAACCATAAAAGAGGTCTGTCAAGTCAAATACCTTGTCAATCCCCAAGCTTGTCGCCTCCAGCTCCCCAGGAACCTCCACAGAACCCCAGAATTGCAAGATAGCATTAGAGAGGATTGAAGCTATATTTTTCAGCTTTCTGAGCTGAACTTTTCCCTCAAATCTCAACTGAGAAGTCAAAGCAACTCGATGGCAAATTTGGGCGGCAGCAGTCAGCTTCCAAAGGCGCTCCTAGAATGGAAAGAAAAAGGTGCGAATAAACAACATGCAATCTGAACACTCAATGAAAAATGTTCCAGCAACATAAAAGTGGAAATGCTATGCAGATTGTCCAGTGCTATTGGAAATAAACTGTACGACAATCCACAAAATGCAGCAATTTCATGCAGATATATAGACCCTAAATCAAAAAGCTGATTTAACTAGACCAGACCTGTGCAAAATCATTTGCCAGCCATGCCATTTCTTCGAGGACAAAATCCCATTGAGATTTCTCACGAACCTCCACTGGTGCGGTACCACAAGATAACTCGGAAATTCTTTTCCGTTTTGCCTGTCAGAGTATTATGTCATATATAAGAAAATTAATAGGTATAAGATAACTTACACGAAAGCTCGACAGCATAAGATCATCAAGCCGAGTTGAAAAAGAAGACCTGTATAATCCGTGCCTCCTCAAGGATAGAGTCCTCCTTCACAGTATCTAATACTTTTGAGCCACCAGCGGAGCTAGGCTGATGTCTTAATGCTTCAACGTCAGTTCCTGAAAATACATTATTACCAACCATGCAGTAACTTGCGTCTACAGATGCCTGAGGAATTCCAGAGTGCAAAGAGCTACTAGGATTGTCAGCTAAAATGCTACTAGCTTTCTTGTCATTTTCAGGTACAACCAACACATCTTGAAGCTTTTTCTCAGTGTCAGAACATTTCTCCTCATTTTGTAGCTCAGCTGTACTTCTGTAATTTTCATTTTCAATTTTAACGGAATTCATCTGCATTTCACGCGCAGGACTGCACTCACTAATAATGGTGGTAGTTCGACCTGTCTCATCCTCAATCTTCAGTTCACCAACTGTTTGATTCAGCAACCCCTCTACTCTTGAGGCCTTCTGCATTGAGATTTCATCTGAGTCGCGTTTGTCCACTCTATAAAGATCTCTTTCAGTATCTACATCTACTTCTAAGTTGTTAGCATGGGAAGACTCTGACTCTAACCCTTTTTTCCCTGCAGCTCCTCTATCTGTTAAACTTTCTTTCTCTCCCATAGAATCTCCTACCCCATTCAATGCGGTATAATTAATTTCCTCGCTAGCTATTGTTGCAGCTTTGGGCGAACCATTCTCTGTACTAGTCAAAACTAGTTGTGCCTTCTCCCCAGCAAGGACAGTACGCAAATCTGCAGAGCTTTTTCTATAAGTAATGTCTACTTCATCTTTCGATAGACTAGTCTTGGATCCAGAAGCACGCTCTCGTACAACAGGTCCATCATCCACCTTAGTATTCAGCGGATTGCTGGGAGCTACATTATTCGGAACTATAGTACCATTTGAATTTGCAAATATTGGACAAGATACAGAGGTCGTTTGCCTATCCTTTTGATTACCTGCTTCGGGAATGCAACCCTTCCCATCCATTGACCCTTTACGAATAGAGATAGATGTTGCACTACCACCATGATTCTGAACTAAATCAGTAGAACTTGACCGTGCTGGATCCCGATTTATCTTTGTTCTGTTCCTACGAGCATACGGTCGAAAGATGGCAGAATCTTCTGCCTCTTTGGTATTCTGGTTGGTGTTCGCTTTGGAAGACCGTTCTGACTCAGACATTCTGTTATGCCTATTAGGATATCTCAAACTGTTTTCTCCTTCAACTGACTTGTTTTCAAAATCAAACAGTAAAAGATTATCCGCTGTATTGGGTTCAGAAATTGTAGGAACTGCGGGTCTACCACTACTCTCCACAGAGTCTCCATGTGGTGAGGCAGTCAGAGCAAAACTATCCTTGACTTCACTGTGGAATTTATAGGTAAAGAGTGATGAGTTAATCCATGACATTTTTTTACAAAAAAAAAAAAAAATCCATGACATTTAATGAGAAACTACAAAAAAACATGAATGTACCTGTTTACAAAATGCTCTGCTTGCTGATCTGTGAGTGATGTAGACTGGACGCTATGTGAAGTTGCAATACCAAACTTGAAATCCAAGGGATTACCTCCCTATAAAAGAGTAAAGGCTTGTCATAATAAGTTTCCAAAAGAAAGAGAACAGGGAAATATCAAATAGGTATTCATACTTTTTCCAGAAACTCCAATTCTCTCCGCCTTTCCTCACGTACATCATACTCTTGCCTGTTGAAACAAGCATCTTTATTACACATTCGAAGTGATTGATAGCTCTAGAAAATGTAGAGTGTTTAAACACATCGCATAAGATGAAGAAGTCCCAATCTGAAATACCTTAGCTCCGTTTGAGCCTTCTCAATTGCTGTTCGGCGCGGAGATGTTTTGAAACCAATACCACCTCCACTATCAATAACTCCTCCCATGGAATCAACCTCAGCATTTACTAGAAGATATCCGGAAACTCTTCCATACATCACCACTTTGGATATGCCATTAATTCGATTCCTAACTGGAAAACATAAAAAGATGCTTTCAGTTATTTACAGAGGATCGTTATATCTAACGTCGCAACCATTCTGCTCCTCGAGAAGATCAGATGCAGAGAAGCAGCATCACACATCAAGAGCTAAAGCTACGAATTCCAGCAAAACGAATTAACGAAGATCATTTACGCTCGTTAAGTTTCAAGCCAGGATAAAGCTCTTAGATACCAAAGCAATGCCTTCTAGACGCTTAAGTAAAAAAGAAACATTCGAACACTAACAACGGATACGAGGAACCAAAGTTGAAAATTTGAAATGATCAGCTCGTTTCGTGCCCACGAACTCTGTTGCATATGTGGAAGCTAAACCAGCAGGACGGAGCTAAGAATTACAAATACGACTCAATCAGAATATCAGAATGAGAAGCACTGGCATTATCAGCCTGATGTAAAACATACCAGAAATGTCCAAGAATTAAAGAAATTCCAGCAAGGCTGGACTTTAGGGTTTCAGAGGGAGAGTGAAGGAGAAGATAGAGTACCTGAATTTGACGCGACGCAACGCTAGGGCACAGAACTTGGGCAATCACCAATCTAAAACTAGCTTCTCTCTCCTAGGGTTTCCCGAAGAATGAACAAACAAACCCCTTTCTTTAAGCTTCAAATCGTAGACGAAATCAATTTATCAGGGAAACAAGAAGGCTCCCCACTACATGAATTTCTTGTCTGTGAGATTCCTAATTCAGCAATTTCTTCTTTTCAATTTTGGTTTCCCTCTCGGGAGAAAAGAAAATTGGTCTCGGTGATGTTTTTTCGGTCTCTCTCTCTCCTCGACGCAATGCTACTCTCTCCCCCTCCCTCCCTCTCTTCGAATATACGTTATGGGCCTGGGTTATTTTTGCCCCAACGGAGAAAAAAAGGGCCCATTTTATTTGTTGGTTGGTCCTCTTTCGGGCCTATTGCTGTTATAACAGTTTCAGTTTCAGGTGGCGTGTGCTAACTTTACAAACTTATCTCGCTCAATAACTGTTTTTTTTTTTCTTTGACAGCACTCAATAATTGAGTTGACATCACTTCGTTAATGATCGGGGATTGAGCAGTTTTACCTGGCTAGGTGAATTCAAATTATTAAGACCGTATGAATACTTTTTTTTGGGTGAGAATTGTCTCATTTTTTAGTTTTGTATCAGATTTGACTTTTTTTTTTGTCAACTATCAGATTTGACTTAGAAATTAAGTATTTAGCAAAAGAGAAGAAACATTTTCTCATAATTTTTTTAAATTTAAGATAAAAACAATAGTGTTTATAAAAGACATTTTCTCATAATTAACTTAAATTATCTTTTTAATTTAAGTTAAACAAAAATAAGTTGTTTACAAAAATACTATTAAGCACAATAGTATTTCCAGACCATTGTTATTGCTTGACAACACTGTTCATCGACAATCGATAACATTATTTATTCAAAAACAACAACACTTTTCGACACCTAATAACATAACACTTAGTGTGATTCAATATATAATTATTTAATTAACATGTTAAATAATATGGTATCAAGCTAAATTTATCGTTTTAACTCAGTTATCATAGTATATATATAAAAAAAATCATCAATTCTCTTATAAAGTTAACATGATAACAATTAATGTAACATATTACATATCGATTATCAATGTGATAACAATAATTAAGAATTGTTAGTCCAACCAAATGTCGTTTACAGATTTAATATAGAAAACTTAACTTAATCAATCCTAGTTAAGAATTGGATTAAACTAGTGGATAGATGACAAAAAAGGTTAAGAATTGGATTAAGGAAAATAAATTGCCATGTATCATTCCATTCCTTGACACATAAAGCATTGAGTATTCAGTCGAACGGTACCAACGACCCATGATCGATGAAATACCACATCCAAAGCTAACAAGCACCAACTTGCACGATGATTCTCTTTCAGATTCATTGTTGCAACAAGCCAATCAACTTCGAAATCATCTTAATGGGAGAAGAAGCAACAACATCTCAATCCAAAGCTATAAAATGAGAAGCTTTGCCTTTGACCTACAAGATAGGTCTACAAAGATTGATGGCGGCAAAGATATTACTCTCTCTTGAGGGAAGGGCAAAGCTAATGGCAAACAAAGAGACTAACTCCATCACAACCCCAAATTATGCAGATTAAAGCCTGAAAAGAGAAACAAGAAGAAACTAGAAATAAACTAAGTCTGAGATTAAAACAAGATTTCAAAACAAACTAAGTCCGAGATTAGAAGAATTCTAATTCGCAATTTTTGACCGAAATGAAAATCGAAAGAAGCATTGATTCAATCGGATTTGAGAAATAAACAATCATGACAAACAAAATAAAAATATTAACAGATGAGATCTATCACCATCTCTCTTTGAAAGTTTTGGAAGAGATAGAAGTGGGGAAGACCACCTAGAACTGTGTGTTTGCCTAAATTTTCAGGTTAAAAGACTAAAAATGAATAACACATTTGAGAAAATTGTTATTATCAGTTTTCTTACATTCCTTTAAAATACTATTTATGATGAAATTTCTTTAGCTAAAATTTCAGTAAACTTCACAAAATACAACAAAGGAAACAAATGGTGACAACGGATCAAACGGTGCAGAAAAAATGGATTAGAAAAGCGATATGGTGCAAATGCGGTCTCTACGGGAAAAATGCGGAACAAGTGTTGTTAGTGCAGAATAAGCGGTACAAAACAACTTTTGAATGGTAACAATGTAGCATACTATAAACATTTGAATGGTAAAAATGAAAAAGGTGATGCGGGATACATATTATAATAAATGTTTGAATAAAAATAAATTGATCTATTCAAAATTTAAATTAAATATTTTACATACAAAATATAAATATTACTATAAACTATATTAAATTTGGAATTGATATACTATTTTATTTTTATTTTTGACATATACATTATTTTAAAATTGTGTGTAAATTGTTTATTTACAATTTTTATTATTAGAATAGTTTTTTACAACAAAATATGAACATAAAACGACTCAGTCATCCAAGCCGGTTGCTCAGAACTGACGTGGACAATGTATGACGGTTGAACCTGAGCATTCCTTGCTAATTTATCCACCTTTATGTTTTTCCTGTGGTATCTAAGAAATATCAAAAGTCTTGAATAACTCATTTCATCTCTTAACCCTTTCCATATGAAATGCAAATGCAGACCACTCTTTCGATTTAGACACTATCTTCACAAACTTGGAACAATCTGTAGCAAAAATAATTTATTTTTGTAGAAAAAACTCATGAACTCCATGACCAAGATTGATTACTTGAATTCAGCGTGAAGTAATGAAAGACTACTCATGATGTTTGTTGCCCTCATCATATATATTATGTACAATATAATATCATAAAATGTAAAGAATGACTTATTTTTATAGATTTTAATAGATAAACTAATATTTTATATAAAATGTTAAAATTATTTGATATATCATAAAAATTTGGATTTGAACGAATACTGTATTTTGTATAATATTGTATTAACATATATTATAAAAAGATGAACCGCACACACGATCCACATGAAACACTCCAAAAATGATGTGTACCATATTCTATAAGTGAATATATCAATTTTAATCATAAAAGTGATTCACTTGCATTTCAATAATATTTTATTATTATAAATAAAAACACATTTTAATGAAATTATAAATGTTGAATAGAAAAATATAGACATATACGGCCAGCTCGTGAACCACACTTATACCACCCCTCCATTCACAACTTAAAAATCATATTTCTGTTGGAGTTATATTCCTCAAAAAAAGAGTGGAACATGCGTGCATAAAACAAAGTTAAACTCATTCATCATTTTTCTATTCATTATTTTTTTAATTTATTCTTCCATTCACCACTATTTGCACCTTAATTACACATGATATTAGAGGACAAGTACTTCGAACAATAATTTCATTATGAACTACCGTTTGATATACAATATCAAGATCAAATAATATATTGGAGCAATAGCACAAATCTGAGTGGACATTTAAAACTTATAAGTCTTCGTCACAAGTGGTATTAAGATAACACACACACTTGTCGCAATTGAATCTCTTCAAAGTGGTACACTCTTCAATTTCACCTCACAACTTAATTAGACAACCAAAATAGTCAACAATAGTTGTAACTTGATGTTTGCAAGTAGTTGGAGCCTCTCAAAGCTCTGATTTTAACATAGAACCTCTTTCAAATATTTTTCATAAATCGTCTGCAACTTTTCAAGTGGATATAGATGATCGTATTTCAGATTTGATGGTCAGCTTGATCCATACCAGCGATGAGCTTTTGACGATCCAGTCTTCAAAATTCGGAGAACCAACCTCTGATTTTGGCATGCTTCCATTAGTAAAGCAAAATTTCTTGCGAGAGTTAAGAACCATATGAAAGTTAATAGCATATTCGTCATAATTTTGGCCATTAGGAAGTGACATAGAAACTATTGCAATGGAGTAGTCACATTAAGTTAAACCATATGGAGATATTGTTTTCTTTGGAACTTTGATTGCAATTGCTATCGTAGAAGTATAGATTTCGAGCAATAGAGCTGAGAGGTTTTAGAGAAATCGCCAAATATGATTGAAAGTCAAAGGCTTATAAACAAAAATGCTTTGTTTTTCAACCAAATATATGCAGGAAGACAAAGAAGAGGCCGAAAGAAACTTTCTTCAGAAAAACAAAGGTAGGGTTTTAGATTGATTTTACCATATCGAGAAGATATGATATTGATTGACTGTGTTTATTATTCGCTAACCCAAAGGTCCATATTAATACAAGATATAATCCCATGAAAGAAAATATAATATAATATATATATATGTTTTTCTAAATTACTTGGATATCAAGTTTATGTCTTAGTAGGCTAACTGACAACTTAGAGCTATCAAAATAATTTTTGAAAATTTTCGAGTTCTTGCAGATGCTACCGAAGTATGTAATCCAATCCCTCTGGGATCCTTACTTTCTATTTTTTTGTTTTTAAAGATTGTGTTTTTGTCATGGTCCAATTTTTGTAGCCCAAAAGCCGTTAATTAGTTCCCTTTTCCTAAGCCCAAAAGCCCTTTTAGTCCAATTCATTTAACCTAGGTCCCCTTCCCACTTTCTCTATAAATAGAGATTGCCATCCTAGAGAAGAGGCAAGAGAAGAGAGAGCAGCAAAGCTCTACCCAATTATCGCCGGAGCCATCCGTCGGAGACCACCAGCCGCGTCGTCTCCCTCCGCCGCGAGCCACCATCCGTACGCCGTCCTCTTCTGTGTCATCTATTCGATTCTTTTTCGGGATAAGTGAATCTCTAATCTCCATCGATTATTCTATTCTCAATCTTTCTCATATTGCTGTTGTTTCCCCTTTGGTGTTAGATCGGATATCTAGTCTCATTTCTTCGATCTTTCACCGTTTTGAATTCTGATCTAGGATCGAGTCAATTACGGCCATCAGATTGAAATGTGTTTTGCCAGAGATCCGTAAGGATCCACGGAACGCACAATATGTCATTGGAAAGGTATTGGTCTCAGCTTTCCAGAAAAGTAACAATCGCTCTGATCCTACTTACCGTTTTGAAAGTTATAGTCTGTTTTCTAAAACGTGTATGTTCGTGACAAATCTATAATTAGTCTAGATATATCTGTGTTTTCAGTTAGGCCAACGGATTCCGTTTGACCCGAATCTTTTCATTGACTACTTAGAAAAATAGATATAACTCTCGGTTATAGGAAAACCGATCTATAGCTTAAGATCATGGATAGTCGTAGGCTTCTTCCGCGATCTTGATCTTAGTCCGTTTCTTGCTCATCTGCGGTTCATCATCATCGTCAGCCAAGGCCAAGGTGAGGCGGTTTTTATGATTTAATCCATGTGTATTATTGTACTTCGTAATGTCTATATTAGGATTGAACTGGTTTCGTTGATTGATCTGTGTTAAGCGGTTATATGTACTTATAGCAATGATACAACTATAAGTATATTTAAATATATGACTTTATCTGAAACCTATAACTATATTTTATCAATAAATAAGTCTGAACCTATCTCTATATTTATAACTATAAACTATTATGGTATTAGACGAATTAAGAATTAAGAATTGAGAATGAAGTTAGGCTGATATAAGCTGATGAGTGTTGTGGGATTGATTGTTATTTGAGAACCGGTTATTGTTATAACCAAATTGAGCTAATGTGTGTTGATTGAGATGATGATTGAGAACATAGATGGCATGTTAAAACATATTAGGTTGTGAACCGGAAACTTATGTGGTGATTGACTGGTAGGGTGAGGTAGAGATAGTGAGTGGGTGAACATGGGCAAGTGTGTCCTTGTTGCACATTATTTGGCAGGACATGTGGGTTGAGGGAAAATGACAGTGACATGGCCCTTCATCAATGGGGGCTTGACGAACCCTCAGGAAATACCAGTGAGGGCATAACGTTGCAGCCAGCTGGAGTTCGAACGAGGAGATCTTCGCTCCGGGGGTCGGCGTCCTGACTGATTCGGGTACGAGCTATATGCGTCTAGGCCCGGTGGTCAGGGTGAGAGTTCGTGTGGAATTCGGGCACGAGATATATGTGTCTATGGACCCGGTGGTTCGGAATAGTGACGTGGCCAAGTCGGGTACGAGCAGAGGGGGGGGGGTCTATGGGCCTGGTGGTCATGATGCTTCCATTGTTTTTTTGTGTTTATATTTTCGCGCTATATAATAATTATATAATATTTCAGTGCAGTCATTTAATTCTTGTCTCGGCTTTAAGTCTTATAATGATCGTATGTTTTGGGTTGGTCCAAATCATTCTCATTGGGTAATCCAAATTACTCATCCCTCTCTCTTTTCCTTTCCTTTCAGGACTAGTAGCAGAATATTTTACTGGTTGAATTGGTGGATTTGAACATAAGGAAACGTGCACAGAACTCCTGGGACCATGAGAGGACATACCGGCTAGCCTTCGGGCGTAGATGCTTGTCCTAACGACGTCGTTTCCGGTTCACCGAGAGCGATTCGTTACAATTTTGTTTGTTGAGAAAATTCAAAATTGTGATTGAAATTTAACTTCATTGCTGCTAGTAAAAATCTCAGTTTGTAGTTTGTTTATATATTTCTTCGAAATTCTTAATTTAATTTTTTAAGCCACCACTGCGTTTTGCCAAATCCGAAATTGGGATTGGAATTTGAACTTAGAGTATGTTGCAACCGATGAAGAATAATTTGTTGGAATCCCTAGTGTAACGCCCCTTCCCCATTCTCCGCTGACCGCCTAGCTGACCGGTCAACAATCAAACAAGAACATGACCAATCGAACCCGAGCAAGTCGAACGGGAAAAGTTCGCTACAGGACGAAGCCAAAGATAGTTCGGTTTGAGACAAAAGGCTCGCACCGATCTATTTCCGACTCCGCTATCCTCGTATCCGTAACGCAAGCAGTACTACTTGCACGACTTCAACGAGTTGTGTCGGTTCGGACCAAACCTCATATCAGGGAAACAATTTCATTTCTAAGGAGTTAAACATCGAATACAATGTTTAACAAGTTTACAAACAATCGTCAATAACAAAATATACATATCAAATCCAATCAAATACAATCATAAAGAAAATAGCGCAGCTGCAGAACCGAAAATAAAACATCCAAAAATAACGAATCACAATCACGTCACAAGCAACCCGAAGCTACACCGAGGACCTCCCACGTCCGTCGCTGAACCTGAAAACACAAAAAGAGTCTAATGAGCAATCTAAGATTACCCAGTGAATCGGCTCCCCACTAACGGCTTCTATTCTATCTAACTCTACCATCCCCGGCCCGAAACCCAAAATAACAGTCAACAAGAAATAAACGGTCCATCACGCGCTACCACGGCGTAATCAACCCACACACAAGCAATAGCCAAAATAAGTGAGAGAGTGAAAGAAATCGAAGGCACTGCGGCACATGTCCTCGATTGGACTCGATCTATCTATGCGCAACAAAAGGAAGATAAAAACAACACTGGGCCCTACGAACTCGGTAACTTCCACGGGTTCACATCGTCGCCTATATGGCAACTAACCCTCGACTCCTATACGTGCTCAAGAGGACTCACGCATAGGACACCGTTCTCTGTCCATCGATACGCGGTGACTCTGACTACCCCTAGATAGCCCGAGTTTCCATGCAATCCGGCCCTAGGACATGACCCCGTATTCTCCGGACCGCACACCTACCGGCGTCACCCGATAGGTTAACACCATAACCAGAACCACTATGGCCCGGTTAGGTCAAACCCGAGGATCCAATCGGGTCGGAAGTACCGGAACGTAAACAAAAACCTAGGCTTGCGGAATCTAACGCACCCTAGAGTCCTAGTGCAGAAATGTAAACACGCAGACTCGCTGGGACTCTAACACAGATCACGCAATCAATAATAACAATAATAATCCCAATCATTCCGCAAGCCACTACACTACCCAACTCACCGCTCTGACTAGGTAAGATACCTAGTCAGCACCACTAACTTACCCGGTCTCATGACCGAAGTAAGTGTCCGCAATGACTACCCGGCCCAACACCGGGCAGTCTAATAAACCTGCACACCAAACTCACCACAACAATAATACAACACGCAATAACAACTAATCACACAATCACACTGGTCATCACACAAGCAGGCCTATTTAGGGTTTCTAAGTCTTTTAATCCAATTCACGCCCGCTACCTTGGGTTAACCGCTTGTTAACCCGTAGACGGTTCACCAATCGTAACACTTCTCATTTCTTAACCAAACCTAATCATCATTCATTAACTCCCCGAGCTGTCGGTTTAGAGTTAGTAAACTTACTCACTCCCCGACGTCTCATTATTAACTTAATTTGATTCCTTACCCAATCCCGCTATTAAATCTAAACCCTAAACCCATTACTGAGTCCAATACCCATTCCCGTTATTATACTCTATACATTGGTTTAGGTTTCACTCATATTTTACTATCGTCTTAATTTCCCGTATATAGTTCATTAATACTCGTTCTTTACTTATAAATATAAATATAAATACATATACGTCAACCACACTGTACTAACGACCTAGCGGCACGAAACGGTTAACTCTTTTATTCTAAACCCTATTCAAGTATATTTGGTTTTCCTTTGGTTAATTATCAAATGTCCAGTTAATTAATTACTTGATTCATTTAGTCAATGGGTAACGTCCTAGCGACTATGGTTTCGTGATTTCCCGGTTTAACTTGTTCCTACGAGTTTTCGAGCCAACTCACAGAATAGTTACGGAATGACGGTTTTGCCGCGGATAAGGATTCCCGAACTATCAAACACTCCTGAAACACAAAACCACAAAACCGGTCAATCTCGGATTCAATGTAAACCGGCCCAACACCTTAACCAACCGGTTTGATTAAACCGGTTTAGGGTTAAACCGTTGACCCGGTTTAACATCCTTTGACCCGGTTTAACCTCACCACAAACCAACTCAATTAAGCAAACCAACTGTACCAATGGGTTCCTTGGAGGACCGGCTTTACTCGGCGGTGGAAGAGGCTCGCCGGCGACGTGACACCGGCGTTGACTCCGGCGGCGGAGGCGTTGACCGGCGGCGGAGGGGCTTTTTCCGGCGGTTTCTTCTGCAAATCACTACACCAAACTGATCCCAATCAACAGATCTACTCATTTCTAAGCTCAAAACATCACAAAACACAAGGTAAAAGGTGGGATCTACAAACCCTAAGGGCGGCTTCTTCACGGCGGTTTTCCGGCGATATCCGGTGGCTACAGGGGCGGCGGTTCACTGTACAAGACAGAGGAGATCAATACAAAGCTCTAGCAATTTATAGATCTAAAATCAAGCTTATAGAAAGAAAGTTACAAGCTTTTCTTGCCTAGGAAGCAAAAGGAGGAGGAGGAGCTCCGGCGGTTGATTCCGGCGACTATAGCGGCGGCGACCAGCTGGAAAAGGTAGAGGAGCTCAATAGGAAGCCATGGGGCTTTGTAGATCTGAATTTGAGTTTATAAAATGAAAGTTATGGAATTTCTTGCAAAACAAGGTGTAATGGCAAATCTAGGGTTCTTGAGCTTTTCTTGGAGATTCAAGAACATGCAAGAGATTTGGACAAGGACTTGCCTGATCTTGAGTGACAGAGAGAGGCAAGAGTGGCCGAGAGTGAGAGAGAGGATTTGGTGAGAATTTGAGCCTTTACTTGCTCAAGAAACAAGAAGAACATACAAAGGATTTTTGATGGATTTCTCAAGAACTTCCAAGAACTATCAAGAACACTCAACAAAGATTATTGTTTCTGGAAAAAGAGAGTGTGAGAGCTGCAGAGAGTGTTCGAGGGAGAGAGAGATTAGAGAGAGGAGGAGTTAGATTAAATGAACTTGTTTAGATGGATACTTGCACAAGAAAGGGATTCAATGCATTTGCTTATGCATGCATGCAAGGGAGAGAGGTGGAGGCGTGGGGAAGGGACAGGTGTCTCTCTGGCACCATTATGCTGTCTAATATCATCATTAACCCACACACAAAAGCCACTAATCACACAAACTCCCGAGGCTCGGTTTTACGGTTTATCGGATTTAATATTTTAGAACAGCTTCGGATGATTCCATAAATTCCAAAACCTCCAAAATAAGATTCTCCATGCTTTTAGATGAATTTATCATTTTGAATCACTCCGTTCGGGCTTACGTAGCTCAAGATATGAATTTCCGAAGTTTCTTCGGTTTAGTCGGTTTCCATTCCCGATAAGCCGAAAAACTCGTTTCCGCTCCGATTCTTCCAATTCCGATCTTGTAAACATTCTTTATGTTAAAACATAAGAATATTTGGCCCGTCTCGGTTTCCGTCTCGAATTTTGGGAAAATTACCATTTTACCCCTAACAACCTAACGGCACTCAACAGGTTTAATCCGTTTAAGTCTAACATGCTTCTTTAACCCTAGCCGGTTTAACTTTAATTCGATTAATCAATTCACAATTCAATTCAATTCAAAACGATCGGGTATGCATTCCTATCTCTATGGTTTTCCCATTTAACGTTCTATATGCATCTACGGTGTTTGAGCCGACTCACAGTGATTTGACGGAACGAACGACACAGATGCGGATACGGATTCCCGAGACCCCGAACTAAACCTGAATCAATCCGAATACTCGAACTCGAACTATCGAAGCTTCTCGAATACCCGAACACCGACCGTAACCCAAGAACCGTCCGGAGTCAACGCGTTGACCGGTGTTGACCACGGCGTTGACCGACTGTTGACTTTGACTCCAGTTGACCGTTGACCACTCCGGTTAACCCCTTGACCTTCTGAACCACCAATTGATCGAACCAACTCCAAATCAACCGGTTTAGTTAAACCGGTTTAGGTCAAAACGTTGACCGGCGTTGACCGAACCTTAACCGGTTTGACTAAACCGATTCTTCCACTGAACCAAGACCAAACCAACTCCAATGCATCACATATCCACCCATGAAGAACCGCTTGAAGATTTGACGGCGAAAGAAGGTTTTCCGGCGACTCCTCCGGCGTTGACCGCGGCGGCTCCGGCGTTGACCACGGCGGCAGTGGCTTTTCCGGCGACTTCTGACGGCGAACCACCCACCAAAATGCTCCTCTTGACAAGATCTACCCACCCATGGCCTTGAATCACTAAGATCTGATGAAGAGAGAGAGAGAGTTATACCAAGAACCCTAAGCCGCGGTTGCTTCTTCACCGGATTCCGGCGAGCTCCGGCGATGGCGGCGACGGTGACCGGCTGGAGAATGAAGAGGAGGATGAGACGAAGCTTCTGGACTTTGTAGAGGATGATTTGGTTCTAGGATGAAGAAGTTATGGCCTTGCTTGCACCACAAGGCATGAAGAACACCTTGAATCCTTTGAAGAACACCTTGAAGATTCAAGAACTTTGATGAACTTTATGGAAATAAAGATGAATCTTATGAGTCTGGTAGAGAGAGGAGAGAGCTCGAGAGTGTAGAGAGAGAGAGAGAGTAAGATTCTTTAGCCAAAAGTTTGATTTGATGCATTGTACTCTTTTGGTGCATGAACTTCTTTTTGGTGCATTGCATGCACTTGGGAGAGGTGGCGCCTGCAGGAGAGAAACACTTGTCATTCTGGTGTGCATCTGAGCCAGGTAATCCCCTTCTTAATCCCTTAATCTTCCCCTTAATCCCCTTAATCACTCTTGCTCGGTTTGCTCGTTTTCCTGATAAATGTTTTAGTAAATACCAAACGATTCCCATAAATCTCTAAACTTCAATAAACTGATTCTCCTCGCTTTTAAATGAATTTATCAATTTGAATCATCCCATTTGGAGTTTCCTAGCTCCCGTTATGATTTTCCGAAGTTTCCTCGGTTTAGTCGGTTTTCCGACCGATACTCCGAAAAATGCGTTTCTGGTCCGTTTCTTCGAATTCTGGTCTTGTAAATGTTCTTTATGGTTTAAAAAGAGAACATTTGGCCCGTCACATCTTCCGTCTCGAACTTTGGCAAAATTACCATTTTGCCCCTGAGTTTGGCAAAATTACGGTTTTGCCCCTGTTGACTTTTCTTCTGCCCGTTGACCATATTTTTGGATACGGGGTATCACATTCTTCCCCACTTACAGGAATTCGGTCCCCGAATTCTCCGTCACTACCAGACTTTGAATTGGTCCCAAACTCTGCAAGTTGCTCCGCTACTCCACTTCAACGCTTCCTTACTCGAACACTGCTGCATAACTCTGACTTCTCGCTTTCCTGCGCTCCTTCCGAACTTTCCATCTAACTTTCCACTGATTTTCACTTCCGACTTCCCCACTTCGCTTCGACTTCCACGTCCTTCACGATACTGGTTTGTCTCCCCGAGATACTCTTCAAAAATCTGCATTCCAAACCTGACGTTCTTCTGACTTCCAATCCCCCGTACTAATAACTCCACTCTGATTCCGATACGACCTCTTCCTTTCCGAGCACTCTTCCAGAATTTTGATTTCTGAATCCGACTTTGCTAACCTTCCATTCCATTCACATTGATTGCTTCACCCTGGTTTCCACACTATCGCTGACCTTACTTCAACTCTCTTTGCTAACTCATCATCCCAACCGCTTCGCTCTTTCCGCTGCTCTGTACTGACACATTTCCACTGACAATCCATACTGACTGCTTCACTTCCCGGGTCAACTCGTCTCACGGCTCCTTTCCACTCCATCTCGCTTTCGGGTTCGGGTTCGGTCTCGCATTCGTATCACATCGTCCATTCCGTCCTACATTCAACACAACAACTTTCACTGGAGCGGTGAATTAAAACTAATCCATTCATCGATATCACTTCCTCATAGAGATATAGTTAGTTAATCATGTACCCATTGGTCACTCATGATTAAGTAACGATATTCTATAATTCTGCTCTCTCGCGAATTGACAGTTGATTACAACCATACTCGAGTTAGCTCAACACCTTAAACGAAAAGATTCTAACACTTTCAATTCTAACAACTTAACGATTGCAACCAAAATTTTAAACTACTCACTCGAATGGCTTACCAATGCCATCCATACTCCGCACATGCTAAGCATGCCATAAAAAAACTAGCACTTTCACAGTGCTACACCACACACGAAACGCAACCCTAATTAACCGATGCACCACTCAAGCATTAAATAAAACACGCAAGCAATCAAAATAAAAGCAAACAATTACCACACACAGCCAAGCAATCACTAGATCGCTCCGGATATGTCGTCAGTCTGGGTTTAGGTTATGATGAACGGTCGTCAGTTCCGCCCATCATCAGACTTCACGTGGTAATTCGTTTGCATCCAAAACCATCACACGCATGCAAACAATTACTACGTAAGCCATAACGATAAGTAGAACAATTCTGCATCACATACATACATAAGAACAACAACACACACATGTTTCGAGGTTTTTAAATACATAAGTAAAACAGAAATACAACCACGAGACGTCCGTCATCCATACCCTAACCCCCAAACTGCACCGTCATAACCCGGAGATGTCCGAAACAACATGCCAGAATCGCCGATCTAGATACACACAACAACAACATAGTTAGTGCCCAACTTACCTGGCCTAACTATTCTAACCCTAACAGCCCCAACACGACCGGAATGCCATACACAACCGGAATCGCGGCTCGCGCTGGTAACCACTGGAAGGTACGCCGGGAGGGTGTGGTGGGTGCGCATCTCTAGTCGGCGGTCCGATCTGCTGCGGCTCTGCCATCGGACACAACTGCGCTACATGACCTCCGCGACCACAAATCTGACAAACCGGAACGGGCGCTGGGCGTGGCCCACGGTAACAAGCTGCTGCCTGATGATCTGTCGCTCCACACAACTGACAGGAAGAAACAGACCCCGAAGAAGGCTCCTGCAAACACTCGGCTGCTCGATGTCCCTGCCCTCCACAAATTTGACAGACAATTGGCGCTGAGCGGGACCGACGAGAACTGGATCAACGGGAACAAGCGGATGCTCTGTGTCCCTCGTCTCCGCACCTCCTGCAACTCCTCGATGGTCTCGGTGGCTGCTCCAATGGTGGTTGCACTACAGGTGACTGCGTTGCTGGCTGCTGGATAACTGACTGCCGAATAAGCCCACCGTCTCGACGACTCGGACCAGGTCGATACTCCTCAGGTAACGGGTCACGATGCGGCTCTGCGTCTGACATACGAGGTTCGGGCCCTGCGATCGGGCAAATAGGTGCAAGATGGCCGTCCATCCCGCACACCTGACAATAATACGGGGCCGGCACTGGCTGATACGTCTCACGGTAGCGCGGATCCACTGGTCGGGTACACAAATACAAATGGAAGCCATGAACTCCGCAAGCGCTACATGTCCGGTACACATGCATAGGCGGCACTGAATATGGCGTGTCGGCTAGTGGAATCTCCGGTGGCGCAACCGGCTCAGTCGGCGGTGCCTCTGGTGATGTAACTGACTCAAACTGCGAGTCCGACCCTGCCGTCGACATCGGCTCAACTCATGTGGCTGACTCCATCGCTGAATGTGGCTCGGTGGAACCAGGTGATGGAGCTCCTGACCTCTGCGGCGATCCTGGCTGATGATGCGGCCCGACATGCTGCTCCAAAACATCCTCTAGTATCGCCATCTGCTCGTCCATGTACTGCGCCCACTGCACCTGCTGCTCCAGATCTACTGGCTCCATGTCCATGTCGAAAGTTTCGTGTAACGGGTCTAGCTGAAAATCCCCTCCACCAAGTGGAATAAAATCCGACTCATGCAAACTGAAAGGTAGTGGCACATCATGTGCCTCAAGCTGCATCCCCGATGGTACTGTAGGTGCCTCTAGCTGAGGTGGCAACGGTGGCAACCCATAGTCTGTGAATCCCAAATATCCCATCACTCCTGCGGTCGGGTCTGCGGTACCTGCATCGTCCTGTAGAGGAGGCGGTAACGGATCGGGTAACGGCCTCCAATCCACAGCGGTTGCTCTCGCTCCCTGATGCCCAAGGGGAACAACTGGCGGTCAATCTGATACCCGAGAACCCTGCGACTGACCCTGCGGTGCTATCCTCAGACCTGCCTGATGCTGGTCTACCAAAGCCTGGTACTCTGCCCGTGTCATCCGACGCTCACCCATACTGCTCGCTACTATCTCTCACACCCAATGCACACACCCACACACACTCCGTCCAGGGACACTCTGCTTCTGTGTGCAATCAAAAACCACAAATAAAAATTAGTACACAAAATACAAATTTCCTACCCCATCCCAACCCCGGATTTTACAGACGCGGCTCGGTTTCCTAATGGATGCTTGGGTAAGACACAATTTTGACTCGATAAAACCACGGAAAACACTCAAAAACAAACAGCTTCGAAACCCATGCAGAACCATGCTCTGATACCACCTTTCTGTAACGCTCCTTTCCCATTCTCCGCTGACCGTCGAGCTGACCGGCCAACAATCAAACAAGAACATGACCGGTCGAACCCGAGCAAGTCGAACAGGAAAAGTTCGCCACAGGACGAAGCCAGAGATGGATCGGTTTGAGACAAAGGCTCGCACTAACCCATCCTTGACTCCGCTATCCTCACTTTCATAGTACAAGTTGATCACCTTGCACCACTTCAGCGAGTTGTGTCGGTTTGGACTAAACACAATATCAGGAAAGCATATTCATTTCTGAGTAAACTAAACGTTCAGCACAACGTTTAATCATCACTTTACAAATCGTTTTCATCAATAAATAGTCAACACGCAAATCAATACAAAAGTGGCGTCAAGCCGAACCGAGAGAAAAACCCCAAAACTATCGAATCAAAAACCCCGCCCCAAGCCATCCCGAAGCTACACCGAGGACCTCCCGCGTCCGTCGCTGCTTAACCTGAAAACACAAAAAGAGTCTAATGAGCGATCTAAGATCACCCAGTGAATCGGCTCCCCACTAAGGCTTCTAATCTATCTATCATCTATAGATTCCCGCTCGAAAACCCCCAAAATAACAAACAGTCAATCAAACAGCCGATCACGCACTACCACGTCGTGTCGAGCCCACACACAATCAATTGCCAAAAGAAAGAGAAGGTGATTAGAGGAAATCGGGAGAACTGCGGCACATGTTCCCGATTGAGACTCGATCTATCTACCGCGCAACACCAACTACACCAAAACACAACGCTGGGCCCCTACAATCTTGGTAACTTCCACGGGTTTCCACCGTTACCGATATGGCAACTAACCCACGACTCATAGCCGTCCACACAACGACTAGGACACCGTTCTCTGTCCATCGATACGCGGTGACTCAGGCTACCCCTAGATAACCCAAGCTTCCATGCAGTCCGTCCCTAGGACGCGACCCCATTTTCTCCGGACCACACACCTACCGGCATCACTCAGTAGGTTAACACCATAACCTGAATCTCCATGATCCGATTAGGTCAATACCCGAGGATCCAATCGGGTCGGAAGTACCAGAACGTAATCAAACACCTAGACTTGCGGGATCTAACGCACCCTAGAGTCCTAGTGCAGAAATGTAAACACGCAGACTCGCTTGGACTCTAGCAATCAATCTCAATCAATAACAACAATCAACTCTGCATCCCGCAAGTCTACTCACACACACCACCGCTCTGACTCAGCACCGTACCGAGTCAGCACCACAACTTAACCGGTCCCATGACCGAGTTAAGTAACAACAAGGATCGCTCGGCCCAACACCGAGACGACCTAAAGGCCTGCACAAAAAGGTCAACCACAACCACACAACAACACAATCATGCAATCACACAAAAACAACACACAACAGGCCTATTAGGGTTGCTAACATCTTTTAACCAATTTATGCCCGCTACCTTGGGTTAGCCGCTTGCTAACCCGTAGACGGTTCACCAATCACAACACTTCTCTTTTCTTAACCAATCTTAATCATCTTTTAACAACTCCTCGATCCGTCGGTTTAGAGCTAGTAGTTTACTAAACTCCCGACGTCTCATCATTCATTACTTAATTCATTTAACCTCGGGAAACCCCGACACCATTCATATTCTATACGCTCGTTCAGGTTTTACTTCCGTATTTTAGCTCGTCTTAATTCCCGTATATAGATTCATTTAATTACCGTACTTTACTTACATATATATGCATATACTGCCCTAATCATGCAACGACTATATGAATGCATCACGCAACGATACTAACAACCTAACGACACTCAACAGGTTTAATCCGTTTAAGTCTAACATGCTTCTTTAACCCTAGCCGGTTTAACTTTAATTCGATCAATCAATTCACAATTCAATTCAATTCAAAACGATCGGGTATGCATTCCTATCTCTATGGTTTTCCCATTTAACGTTCTATATGCATCTACGGTGTTTGAGCCGACTCACAGTGATTTGACGGAACGAACGGCACGGATGCGGATACGGATTCCCGAGACCCCGAACTAAACCCAAACCTCTCCGAATACCCGAACTCGAACTCCCGAAGCTTCTCGAATACCCGAACACCAACCGTAACCCAAGAACCGGCCGGAGTAAACGCGTTGACCGGCGTTGACCACGGCGTTGACCGGCCATTGACCGGCGTTGACCGATCGTTGACTTTGACTCCAGTTGACCGTTGACCACTACGGTTAACCCCTTGACCTTCTGAACCACCAATTGAACCGAACCAACTCCAAATTAACCGGTTTAGTTAAACTGGTTTAGGTCAAACCGTTGACCGGCGTTGACCGAACCTTAACCGGTTTAATTAAACCGATTCTTCCACTGAACCAAGACCAAACCAACTCCAATGCATCACATATCCACCCATGAAGAACCGCTTGAATATTTGACGGCAAAAGAAGGTTTTCCGGCGACTCCTCCGGCGTTGACCGCGACGGCTCCGGCGTTGACCACGGCGGCGGTGTCTTTTCCGGCGACTTCTGACGGCGAACCACCCACCAAAATGCTCCTCTTGACAAGATCTACCCACCCATGACCTTGAATCACTAAGATCTGATGAAGAGAGAGAGTTATACAAAGAACCCTAAGCCGTGGTTGCTTCTTCACCGGATTCCGGCGAGCTCCGGCGATGGCGGCGACGGTGACCAGCTGGAGAATGAAGAGGAGGATGAGATGAAGCTTCTGGACTTTGTAGAGGATGATTTGGTTCTAGGATGAAGAAGTTATGGCCTTGCTTGCACCACAAGGCATGAAGAACACCTTGAATCCTTTGAAGAACACCTTGAAGATTCAAGAACTTTGATGAACTTTCTGTAAATAAAGATGAATCTGATGAGTCTGGTAGAGAGAGGAGAGAGCTCGAGAGTGTAGAGAGAGAGAGAGTAAGATTCTTTAGCCAAAAGTTTGATTTGATGCATTGTACTCTTTTGGTGCATGAACTTCTTTTTGGTGCATTGCATGCACTTGGGAGAGGTGGCGCCTGCAGGGGAGAAACACTTGTCATTCTGGTATGCATCTGAGCCAGGTAATCCACTTCTTAATCCCTTAATCTTCCCCTTAATCCCCTTAATCACTCTTGCTCGGTTTGCTCATTTTCCTGATAAATGTTTTAGTAAATACCAAACGATTCCCATAAATCTCCAAACTTCAATAAACTGATTCTCCTCGCTTTTATATGAATTTAGCAATTTGAATCATCCCATTTGGAGTTTTCTAGCTCCCGTTATGATTTTCCGAAGTTTCCTCGGTTTAGTCGGTTTTCCGACCGATACTCCGAAAAATGCGTTTCTGCTCCGTTTCTTCGAATTCTGGTCTTGTAAATGTTCTTTATGGTTTAAAAAGAGAACATTTGGCCCGTCACGTCTTCCGTCTCGAACTTTGGCAAAATTACCATTTTGTCCCTGAGTTTGGCAAAATTACGGTTTTGCCCCTGTTGACTTTTCTTCTGCCCGTTGACCATATTTTGGATACGGGGTATCACAGAGCGACCACATGTTGAAGACTAGACTTCCAGCTAACATCATTTCCTTCGATTGTAAAGATATATCTTGAAATGGACCTCTTACGATCCATGTCCCCTGCAAAATATGAATCATTGTACCCCCTGAATCTCCAGTTCTTTACCTTTTGTATATACAAATTGAACCTCTGAAGTGCTTTTGATGTACCGTAGCAACCATCTCACAGCTTCCCAATGAATAAGACCTTGCTTACTCATAAATCTACTAACCAAGCCACATATGCTAGGTCTGGACGTGACCCAATCATAGAATACATAATACTTACTACTACTGAGGCATAAGGCGTTACCTCTGTGTCAATGATCTCTTCCTGATCCTTCACTGATGCTAGCTTGAAATGAGCTGCAATAAAATTTTGTGAGCTCCTAGTATCTTCTATTCTAAAGTTCTTTATAACCTTCTTCAGGTAACATGACTATGACAGTCTCAACACTTCCTGCTCTCTGTCACGAAATATATCCATACCCAAAATACGCCTTGCAGCTCCCAAGTCTTTCAAATCGAATTTTGCACTAAGTTGTTTCTTTAGGTCTTGTTTTGCTGAGATGTCCTTAGCAGCTAACAATAGATCATCCACATAGACCAGTATATACATGTAGTTGCCCAGAGCTATCTCTTTCGTGTAAACACATGAGTCATGTAAACTTCTAACAAAACCTTGAGCAATCATCACCTCATCAAACTTCTTATTTCATTGTCTAGGTGATTGTTTCAGACCATATAATGATTTATTTAAGAAGCAGACATAATCTTCTTTACACTTAACCTCATAACCTTATGGTTGATGCATATAAAGATCCACTTCCAAATCTCCATGGAGGAATGTTGTTTTAACATCCATCTGCTCCAGTTCCAGATCCAGATTCACAACAATAGATAACTATGTCCTAATGGACACATGTTTTACCACCGGAGAAAATACCTCTTGATATTTTATTCCTTCCTTTTGTGTGAATCCTTTAGCTACTAGTCTTGCTTTATATCGGTCTGGCTCAACTCCTTCAATACCTGGTTTAATTTTAAACAACCAATGACATGAAATGATCTTCCGGTCCTTAGGTCTTTTAACAAATACCCAAGTCTTGTTCTTTAACAAAGATTACATTTCTTCATTTGTTGCATCATTCCATTTATCTTTATCCTTACTAGTCATAGCCTCTGAGATGTCCTCTAGTTCCTCCACATTCATCATTTCAGATACATAAAGTGCAAAAGCAACCTCTTCATATGTGCAATTGTAGTCTTTAAACCTTATAGGTGGGACAATTTCTCGCCTAGACCTATCCTTCGCCAGTTGATAACTAGTAAGACTGGTTCTGAGATTTCCTGGGACTTCTGATGATTGACCATTTGAACTTTCAGCCTCATTTTCAGGCATCTCCACCTTGTTCAGAAGCTTCTTCAACATCCTATGAGTCCTTTGTCAGTTTTTCAAGAGAATCATCTTCATAAGTTCTGAGATTTGAGACTGTGAGTTTGGAATTGTCAGCAGTCTCTTCCGTGATATCCTTGTAGACTTGTGCCTCATTAAATCTGACATTCTGGCTAATAACACACTTGCCACCATCAAGAATCCAGACCTTACAACCCTTGGTACCGGATGGGTAACCAATGAATACTCCTTTCACTACTCTCGTATGAAGTTTCCCTTGATCAAGATGAGCATATGCGATTGAACCGAACTTCCTCATGTGCTTATATACATGCTTTTTACCTAACCATACCTCCTCTGGAGTCTTAGAACCGATAACTGCTGATGGAGATCTGTTTATGACATATACAAGTGTTGAAGCAGCTTCTGCCCAAAAGCTTTCATCCAAACCAGATTCATTCAACATACATATGATCTTCTCTATAATCATCATTTTCATTCTCTCAGAAACCCCATTTTGTTGGGGAGTGTAAGTACACATTCTATGTCTTGTAATGCCATGTTTCCTGCAAAACTCATCAAACAAGTGATTGCAAAATTCTAAACCATTATATGTCCTAAGATACTTAACCTTTTTATCAACTTGATTTTCAAAAAGTCGTTTCCAATCATAGAATTTTGAAAACTTTTCATCTTTAGTTTTAAGACAGTAGATCCAAACCTTTCTAGAAAGATCATCAATAATTGAGAAATAGTATTTGTTACCAGATAGTGAAGATTGCACATTTTAAGATCCCCAAAGATTTGCATGAACATACACAAGAATATTTGATGTAACATGTTTACCAGTTTCGAAACTTACTTTTTTGACTTTCCCATGAGCCCCAATATCTTTCTTCTTCAAAATACCATCTCAAACCAGTATCTGTAAATTCTTGTAACTCAAATGGCCAAGCCTACTGTGCCTTAATGATACATGAGACTGCTTATGACCTTCTATATTGCAGGTTTCTTCAATTATCGTCTCGCCGTTAAGGATGTATAACCCATTTTTCAAGCTACCCTGAAGCGCAAGCTTGTTGTTCTTTCTAAACACTATCTTCCCATCTCCACATGTATGTCTGAAACCAAGCTTATCCAATGTTCTTGCTGAGATCAGATTTCATCTGAGAGAGGGCACGTATTTGACGTTCTTCATGATTTTGACAGACCCACCATGAGTGTTTAGACGTATGGTTCCATTCCCTTGTGTCTCCACCGTATGAAAGTCTCCCAATAGGACCTTGCTAGCATTCTTCTCTTGAAAATATACTAACCAGTCTTTCCTATATGTCATATGATGAGTACATCCCGAGTCAATCACCCAGCTGTCCTGACGCTTATCTTCTGAAGTAACCAACACACTCATATTCTCTTCAGTTTGATCAATTTACAATTGCAACTCCTCCTTCACTGTCACTTTCCATATTTTTCTTACGAGCAAAGCAGTCCTTCTTCATGTGACCCTACTTCTTACAGTACCAGCACACAACCTTCCTTGATTTCGACTTGTTGCGGCTTCTAACACTGCGAGACTCATGGTTGTCTCGTTTAGACTGCCTTCCTCTGTCGTTTGTGTACAAAACCGTAGCATGGCTCCTATTATGCTTACTGCTTTCAGAAAACTTCCTTTCCTTTGATCTTGCAGCTGAGATCACCTCTTCCAGTTTCATTGACTCCTTGTCATACTTAAGAGTATGTTTGAGTTGGTCAAATCCTGCCGATAGTGAGTTCAAGAATATAATAGCATGTATCTCATCTGTAACACTCACATTAAGGCTTCCCATCTCAGTTACAATCTTCAAGAAGTCATCCACGTTCTTATCAATCGATGTTGATGCATCACATTTGAAGGTGTAAAACTGTCATTGCACAAAGATTCGATTTGGGAGAGACTTCGACATATAGAGCCTCTCAAGTAATGACCACATAGACGATGATGTAACGCAATGTTTGATCTTGCGCAATACATGGTCACTAATGTTCAGAATGATCATATCACTAGCCCTATCATCCTTTTCCATTTTAATGGGATTGATTATCACCTTGGTTTGTGGTGCCGAGGTGTCTTCTTCTTCACCGTCTACCAATTTCTTTCCTTCTTCTTTCGTCGCCGATACCTCGATCTCAAAGTTATCTAAAAGAAATATTTCCTTTAATCTAGAGACCCCAAAGTGAGCCATCATCCGAATCGTCCACAACGAGAAATCCTTAGTGTTGTCGAATCTCTCCACCTCGGATCAATTCATCATCTTCGCCGTCATCGGTAAGAACCTATGATCGCCTTAACGAGGCACTGATACCACTTGTTGCAACCGATGATGAAACTTTCACTTCACTTAGCTCAAAAGTCTATACTCTATAATAGTAAGAATCTATCGCACTCTCTCTCTCTCTCTCTCTCTCTCTATCTCTCTCTCTCTCTCTCTCTCTCTCTCTCTCTCTCTCTCAATTGATCTTGATCGAAATCATAAGAAGCAAAATAAGAACTCAAAGAAAACAAGATAAAACAGAGTAAGAGAGGACACAATTTTGTTACTAAATGTTTACCCACGAAGTGTAGAGCTACTCATTGGGGCTAGATTCAGTCCAACAATCCAATAGAACGAATAGATGGTGAACTCAACAACTTGAGAATCACACTGAGGAAGAAAAAGATCAGAGTTCACAAGTGAACATGTGATAATACTCTCGTGTACATTTTATTATGATCAACATCCTTTTATACTTAAGAATTTACAATTAGATCGTAACCAGCTCTGATTTAACTAAACTTACCATACCATTGAACCGGATATCAATTGGATTTAGCTAAAAAAACAGAATTGTGTGTCACTCTTCTTCATTCCCTTTTGAGTAAATGATCACAAGGTTCAACAGAGTCGATGAAACTTGATGGAGAGGTAGAGAACAAAGTAGATAAATCTTAATTCGTTTATTTGTTGTCTTTCATTTCTGGAATTAGATTGTATCACATTTCATTATTTTTATCACCATACAACACTTTCCCGTGTTTCTTCATCATCATCAACATCATCATTATCATCATCTGTTTTTTCAGTATATGTAATTGTTGTGTAACCTTAATTGGAAGATGATATACTTTTATAGAATGTAGTTTTTTGTTTGCTAATATTGCTTTTTTGTTTGTTTAAACAATTTGCTAATATTGCTTGTGTTTTGTTTATTAGAGTAAATAAAAGAGAGAACATATTTCATAATACTATACGAAATTAGATTCAAGACATCTTTTACAATTGGTCGAGAGGAAAGATTATGGTTCAATGTGAAATATCAAGCTTGGTTGAGGCAACACTTGTTCTTAGTTTACAACGAGAGAATTTTCTCATCTTTTTTGTCAACGATAATTCTCTCTCTCTCTCTCTCTCTCTCTCTCTCTCTCTCTCTCTCTCTCTCTCTCTCTCTCTCTCTCTCTCTCTCTCTCTCTCTCTCTCTCTCTCTCTCTCTCTCTCTCTCTCTCTCAGTTTTTCTTCTTCTTTTCTTCTCCCCCACCCCCCTTGCATGTGCTTAGTTTGTGGCAGGTCTCCTCACCTAAACCATATCTGGTGGCGGGTCTCTTCACTTTTGTGGTGGCTGTTGTGGTATGCCGGTTTTTCTGCGGTCTCCGCTTGATTTTTGTACCAATCTTGTGGCGGACAAAGTCTGGCGGCTACTCCTCCCTTTTCGTGCTTTGTAGTGGTGGTGGTAGGTCCTCAGTGTTTTGTGGTGCTTCTACCTTCTCTCCGCGGCGGTCTCTCGGTGGTTTGGGGTGTTGTGTCGGGGTGGTGTGTTTTATGGAGCAGTTATGTTGGGTTACCCTCTCCCGCTTCTGCCCGCTAGAGGACGGCTGTAAATCGGGGCTTTGCGGCGAGGGCGGTGGACCGATTATAGTCTCGGTGATGTTGGCTCTCCCTCAGTCTCTGGCTTAGTCATCTCCGTCTGGAGTAGGTGGACAAACAATAGCCGTTGTCTGTGTGCTCCTTCTCCGCCTTTTCTTAGACATTGTCCTTATGTCTCCGGCTTCCCCCTCTTCGTCTATTTTGTCTCAGCCTTGGTTTTTTGCACATCGGTGTTTGTGGAGATTTTTGGTAACTCGCTTGCGTTGTTGGTTGTCCTTTGTTGGCATTGGAGGCTGCGATTCCCGGTGACCCTTCCCTCTCCGCGGCGGCGCGTGCTTTCTCGAATTAGGGTTTGCTTAGCTGATTTTTGTTTTTTAGGCTTTTTGTGTTGAGGTTTAGGCATAGCCAACCTTTTAGGATTTAGCAGGTCGGGTTTTTTTCTTTTTAATTTTCTGTATTTCCTTTTTCAATTTATGTCCTATGTACCAAAAGTCTAAAAATATTTCAATATAAAGACTCTTAAAAAAAAATCTTAAAATTTATTTTTAGAACGATCTACTGAATTTGAATTTAGATCGTATGATATGTGTAATATTAATATTAGTAAAACATTTTTTAATCTTTTAAAAAGCCACATTGATTTGTGGCTTCTTTCTTACAAATATTCTGCAGACATTCGTAACAATTTGTTAGCATTTATATCGCAGTTAAATTGTACCTAATCTTTAAAATAAAAATGTAGGCAATTTGTGGCAATCAAAACTAAAATCATGGCTGTGAATATTGATCCAACATGATGGTCTCCCATGTATTGGGCCCTTAAATGTTTTCAACAAACGCTGTACCCTCGTTATTATATCCATTCTCTCACAATAACGACCATTTTGTGAAATGGGGGATAAACTCTAGCTAAGTAATATCTTTAATATATATATATATATATATATATATTTGGGAAAACAGGAAGCATATTTATGTCATTGGTGGATTAGTTAGTCCTTAAAAAGGTTAAAACCTAACCCAAATTGTTGGTGGTAGTTATTGTTGGTGACTATTATCTATTCAATGTTTGAGATTTTGAAAGCACTGGTCAATTTTGTCATGATTACTAGAAATGTAAAAAGGGACCAGTATGATCTAACTTATGTAACAGAGGTTTACGATTTCTTAATTTAATATTTTTTTTGGTAAAAAGTTTTTAAAAAAAAATAAAATAAAAGTTGTAGAGTTACAAGACATTAAACAAACAAAAAACAAAATAGAATGAAAATAACTAAGCATAAACAAAATATAACGCCTCGATCACTATCGTATGTGGGCTCCATGTCCGCTCTCTTGGTCTTTGAGCCAATTTTCGTCTGACTGTCGGATTGTTATTTTTGCGAGGTTCAAAAGATTTGTTTGTTATCCCTGCAATCACCACACGACTATTCTCCGTTCTTCGTCTACACTCTCACGATACTGCGAATCACTTTCCGATAGGTCACCCATTCTTTAACTACTCCAACTCAAGTACATTCAACTCTAAAGTTCTCTCTAGACAAGTGACCGAAAAAATAAGTTCACTTTGGTGACATAAAATCAATTTTTTTAAATATCTCTGCGTATACCAAAAACTGGGATGCTATAATCACTTCATGTCCCCTCTCACAAGACGCAACGCGCTCGTCGTGTACCATAATTGATATCCTTGACGGTGTGAGCCCTCACTGACTCTACACGAGTTTTTGGATTTGGCTCTGATACCACTTATAACGCCCGACCGCCAACGCCCGCGGGCCCCACGCATGCTCCCTCAGCCTAAGGGTCCACCCATGGATGGATTTTTATTTTGGGAGGTTCAAAAGACTTGTTTACTATCCATGCAATCAACACATGACTGTTACCCCTGCTTTGTCTTCACTCGCATGATACCGTGAATCACTTCCCGGTAGGTCATCCATTCTTCAACTACTCCAGCTCAAGCACGTTCAACTCTGGAGTTCTCTATGGACAAGTGACCGAAAAGGTAAGTACACTTTTGTGACATAGATAACTAAATCAATTCTTTTAAATCTCTGTGTATATACCACAAACCGGGATGTTACATAAAAACTAATCTAAGAAAAAGCGAATACAAAAAGGGAAGTGTAATGATAACTCGATCAAGCTTGAAGGATTTAGACGAATGAAGAGACTAAAAAAGATTAGACCAAATAAAACCCGAGTCAACACATGTAGCTCTGGGAAAGTTAAGAGGAGTAACTAACCAAAATACATGATCTATAACTGGCAATTCACACTGGCCACATAAATTAAACCCATATGAATCTGACACCTCTAATCAATCCTCCATAGTCACCATGAGTACCATCTATAAAGGACTCAACAAACCCTATTTGCTCAGCCTTCAACAAGAAAACATAATCTAAATCTAGTAGTCTAATTAGGTACAACTAGACTAAGCCAAACTATGAACTACGACTTGAAAAAACTTGAGAGGACCTCCCCAAAAGGAGGAGGAAACAAAGAAGACTATCAAATCCAAAGGAGAACACACAACATACACTTCAACCAGGCCTGACCTATGGCGTAAGTAAAGAAAGCGACAATATTGGACCCACAAAGATGTTGTATTTTTTCTTTTCTTTTTTTTTCTTTTTAATTTTGAGAATTTTTTTAAATAAAAAGGTAAAACAAAAACTAGTCATCTTCTTTTGTGATATATATCTTAAAGACTTTCAGTTTTACAAATAAGCTTGTGTTTTGTAAGAAACAAAGGATCTAAGCTTATTCAAAATTGTATTTTTATGTTTTGTTTGTTGTTTGTTTCAGTTCTTTTCCAAAACTCTATTTTTGTGTTGTGATATCATATTTTTTAATATATATTTTTGCTTTTGAATCTAATAAAAATTATTGGTATTATTTATTGGTTTGATTACAAAAAGCCAAAGACATTTTGTAGTTTTGAATAAGGTCTCTGATAGGCATAGACCGGCGTTGACTTCAACAGGGGAGGCCTAGATACGACGAATAAGAAACAAACGTGGATACCTAGACGGCCAAGAAGACTAAAGTGGAGCCTTCCTTAGAGGAGGATAACATACTTGAAGCCCAAATGAGAAAGCACCATGTTATACAAAAAAGAAGAAGAGATGTGTATAAATAAGGCAACTGAAATCATGGATTTACTCGTCTTCCTCGAGCTAGAGAACCCCACCAACACACTCCGAGCAAATAATGAGACTCCCCCGCATCAAATTTACCTAGAAAAGGATTGTTGTCCACAAGAAAATCCAAAATTGGAAAAGAGAGAAGCATATTTGTCGCGCTTCCATACGAAGCCTCCGACGTATCCCATCAATCTCCAGAAAAAAATATGAGAGACAAACGGTTAAAGAGCATGTACATGTAGTTTTTTTTAGTCAACAATGTAAAGAATCTATGACAACTCAGTTATCCAACTTGGTGGCTTAGGACATGTGTTGTAGAGGAGATAATCCCCTGAAACCAAGTAATCCGCAAAAAATGACGGAGTACACGTGGAATGTGAATAAGCTTGAAAGTCTTAGAGAATTCCCTGTGTAACTCGAATTCCTCCATAAGTATAAAAAATGGTGGCCATTCATTTGGTGCCAACACCATCTTCACCAACTTAAAACAATCTGTTGCAAAGATAATCTCAATTTGTTGGAAAATCTTCATGCATTACATGACCCAAATTAATGATTTGAACGAATTCGGCATGCAATGGTGAGAGACTGCTTCTTATATTATGTGTCCCCAACATAACATTTACCCTTCCTTCAAAATTGTTGTAGCATCCTTGTCCTAAGCATACACCAACTTCTTTCTATGAATCATCAACATAGCACTATTGTCTTTTTTTAATCAGTTTAGATCCATTTTGATTATCCTCTAAATTGGCTTGATTTGTTATATCATTGCTAGTTATTGTTTGATGCTATGTTTGAGTCTCTTCCCATAATAGGTATTCTGTTTCTACGAACTTTAAAATATCTTATGGATTTTTATCAATATTGTTATAAACCTTATCATTTATACTATCTATATCATAAAATTCATGGATATTGTGTAATTCTATTATCTCTTGGTTATGTACAAAACAAGTAATTCATATTTATAAACACCAAAAATAGAAAATAGTTTGGGCTTCCAAGGAATATGAGAAAATGCTCATATTTGCCCGGACATGCAGACGTAGGTTAGCCAATTTCTTTTAGTGGCTACGCTGTTTATCTAAACATGTTTACTTGGCTTAATTCCTATTGAGTCTACTAGGTGATGATCAGTGAAGATAAAAAAAAGACAAGAATCAAAGTGCAAATGTCATGTGGTTAATAATTTTCCCATTTCCTTAAATAAACTCGCAGACAAACAAACGACTCTCCGTCGTTAGTTTCGGTACTGTTGGAAGGCCATGCTGTGAGAATTATCTCATATATACCCTTATGGCCTACAATGAAAGCCAAAAGAATCAATCAGTAAATGCATGGGTACATTAGTAATTTTATAAACTGAGGTAACGTTCACCCGTTACCACCAATCGTGGGCATCTTTATTTATATAATATCTCTTTCTTTCACATAAAAGAGAAAGCGAGAAGAAAGAGTTCAACTTCAAAGATATCAATCATCATATTATGTAAACAAAGCTATTTTATAGGAGTATTTGTATATATGTTCGTTCTTCTGTGAAATAATATGATTGTTGTCTGACATTGATTTAGAAAAAGATAAAAAGAATCGAATTTCTCTCTCTATTTTGCCAGAATCTTACTCCCTCCGTTTCATAAAGAGTGTCATTCTACACTTTTTTTCTTGTTTCATAAAGAGTGTCATTCTACATTTCCAATACTACTTTTTACATTGAATTCTTATTTTACCCTTCACCCAAAGCTCACTTTATTTAAATCTAAGTCACTTTAGTTCAATTAATGATGTAATAAATAAGGGCATTTTTGTATAAGTATAGATTTTCTTAATATGTGTGAAATGTGTTAAAATGACACTCTTTGTGAAACAGAGGGAGTATAATTTAGAAGTATATTCTATTTGTTGCAGATCTGCACTTGGATTTTGGATTCTGCAGCAAACGAGAAGCCAAAATTGTTGATCTGTTCACCGTGAGAAACTCTGGACAATTTTCTCGGGAAACTATGGTTTTCTTTGAAATCTGAGAATAGTAAAATGAGTCTGGATTAAAAGGTCAGCAAAACCTCTCATTTTTAATGTTTTTTTTTTAAGTGGAAAATCAAAATGAAGATGTGAGTATCATCGAGGGGGTCGAAATTGATTCTCTAGCCTCTATTTCAATTTCCTAGAAGTCTGAGTTAAGTAAGCTGAGATTCTAAGTTTAATCCGCTCCTCGATTTTCCCAATAAAATCTTCCATTTTGTTTGTAACGACGTTTTTTTTTTTTGGGTTCAGTTCGCAATGCTCTGAATCTGTAAAAGATGATTCAAATGGACGGTGGTGATAGGCTGAGAGTGACGTTATTAGATCGCATGTCAACTGTGGAAACCAGCCGGAGTTCACTAACGGGAATGACTCTAGAAGCTATTTTAATGGCTGACAAAAACGGAACCTCTCCGCAGCCACCTGAAATTAGGCCGCCGTTGAGGAACCGGACACTTCTTGATGTAATGCAGAGGGAGCACCGACACGACCATAGCCACCGAGATAAGACCGCTTGGAAATCTCTCCGTGAAAAGCTCCGACTCAAACGCAACGCCACTGTTTGGATCTCGACAAATCCTATCCCGAGTTTGAATACGCCTACCCTTAACCAGGATAATGACAGCCACCAACTCGGTTTTCTCCTCTCCAACTCCAGAAACGGAGGAGGTCAATCACCACCGGAGTCTGATTTCAGCGGCGGAGCAACGACGGAGGGAAGGTTACGGTTAGGAGCTGTATTGGCGGAGGAGAGAGCGTTATCAGCGAGGGAAGAGGAAACGCCGCCGGTGACGATGGAAACGCAGCCGGCGAGGATGTCGTTGATGGAGTTGCTGGATGAGAACGAAGGGCAAATAAGTTGTTGTGTAGGAGGAGGAGGAGGAGATGGAGAGGAAGAGGAAAAAGTTAGCTGCAGCGGAGGAGCGGCGGAGGAGATAAGTTGTTGTGTTTGTATGGTAAGAAGCAAAGGAGCCGCATTTATTCCATGTGGTCATACGTTTTGCAGGTTGTGTTCGAGAGAGCTTTGGGTACAAAGAGGAAACTGTCCTCTATGCAACACCTCCATTCTAGAAATTCTTGATCTCTTCTAGTTTTTTTTCTTTAATTTATTTTAACTATCATATTTCGATTGTTTTCTGTGTTGTGTAATGTGTTGTTGAAAATTTATGGAAGAAATGTATAACCTTTATTCTATGTCTTATTTCGATAAATTAGATCAAACTGTATTACCATTAATCAACATAGATAATAGAGTGCAGGAGTTCAAAGTAGAGTAGTTTGTAGAGGACAGAGACTAATCTTAATTCTTAACTAAACTTGAAAAAACGAATGAATAATTAAGTTCATATAAACATGTAAACATAAACCAAAAAGTACGTTTTATTTACCTATGATTTTGATGAAAAACTTTACCAAACCCATCTATCTTTTTTTTGTTCGATAACCAAACCCATCTATCTTTTTTTTGTTCGATAACCAAACCCATCTATCTTTACATGTGTGATATGGCAATCAATTAAAATGAAAGCGTTGGCAGGGAAAAAGAAGTTTATGGTTCAACCATATATATTATATTTAATTTTGCTGTCACAGATGTGTTTGGACGAGAAGCAATAAGTGGTCGTTCAAGACGTGAACAATCCTCCGACTACACTTATGGCTACAAACAATCACCTAACTGAGAGCTTCACTGGTTAACAACTCTACTTGTTGCCTGTGGAAACAAGTATCTTTGTTTACATTCAAAGTGATTTGATAGCTCTAAAAATGTAGTGTTTAAACACGTTAGCTCTCTTGGGGTCAATGGCTGGTATACCTTTAAGAGGAAAATATTAATCTTCCATACCTCTCTTATATTTTTAATGACGAAATGATAATTTTACCCTTAATGAATGAGAGTAAATGGTTAAATATAATTAAATTGGTAAGTGTTTGTCGAAAACACGGTAGCTCAGTGGTTGGGAGTTCCACGCGCGCGCATCCAGGTCAAGGGTTCGAATCCCTTAGGCGTGGTATTACTGGGTAATACCGGGTATTACTGGGTAATACCGGGTATTACTGGATAATACCGGGTATTACTAGTAATACTGGGTTATACTAGTACAATCGGGTTATACTAGTACAACCGGGTAATACTAGGGTGATACTAGTACGACCGGGTAATACTAGGGTAATACTAGTACAACCGGGTAATACTAGTAAAACCGGGTAATATCGAGTAATACCGGGTACATTTAGGGTGATGATCTTTATCAAAACAAAAAAAAAGTGGTGAAATTTCATTTCAAAGGTTAAAGGGTATTTTCGTCTTTTCATTAAAGTGAAGGGCATTAGAGATTACTATGGGGCATTAGAGATTTAAAATCTCACATAAAGGGCATACGAGACGATTTCTCGCTCTCTTGAGCCTTCTCAATTTCAATGAATGTATCCGTTCGAGCGTTTCATGCAACATCTGAAGGGGAAGGTAAAAAATCCAGCTAAGATATCGGGAAGTATTGTTGCTGGAAGTCTAACAGAAAGAAGAAACGTCTCGTTTTACATCATACTATTTCGCTACAAAGTCCGCACACGTAAGAGAAGGCCGCAACGGTACGATGATGGTGGTGTCGGACAAGCATATCCGGTTGATGATGTTCCACACATATTTTCACCTGTTGGTCATCTAAGCGGTAAATTGAGATCAGTATGGTAGAGTAGTGCGAAAGACAGCCATAACGCTCATACATACATCCTTCTAAACTGTGAGGATGCTCGTTCTTTTGAGAGGTATATATACATAATGGTACATTATTCATCCACTACTTGTACTTAACTATGTGATTATATCTAATTGTTCGGTGTTGCAGCATTTTTTAGACTCAAGTTCAGGAAGCGATTGAGGGGGTTTCAGACAATAAGATCAGCAGACGGAAAGACCAACATTTCGCAATATGGATAAGGAACGAAGTATGCTTAATTTAATTACTAGATTCAACATATACTTTGTGGCTTAACAAAAACTCTTATTCTTCCCCACTTCATCTTCTTCGGCTCGACTCTCTCTCCCTCTCTCGGCGATTTCCGGCGACTACTCACTATCTCCGACAAATCCTTCTCCGGCCGCGTCCTCCTTACGGCGACTCTCTCCAGTGCGTCTCCCTCTCTAGCGCGACAGGGCGGCGAAGCATCTTCCTCTTCTCCTCTCCCTGCGAGTCTTCCACCGGTGACGAGTCTTCACGGCGTGCTCTTCCCCGCCTCTGCTACCCCCGCCTGAGCTTCCTTCCTCCGGCAATTCTTCCTCCTCCTCGGCCGGTAAGTTTTTGTATATATTATATATATATATATGTATAATTAATTTTAAAATTGTTTGGTTAATTAATGTTAATTAATTAGGTTGATAAATAAATAGTTTTAAATTTGTTAGGTTGTTAGTTAATTAGAATGATAATTTAGGTTGTTTGGTTGGAATTTATTTAAAATGTTAGGTAATTAGTTAATTAAATTATTAATGTTAATTATTAAATTTAATCAATTTGTATTGTTTTTGTAGATGGTGCGTAATAATAAGCGTCACTACATTAACTTTTTGGAGACTCACGAGCCACCACCGGGATCGAGTCGCAGTCAGTCGTCTTCAGCGACGGAATTTGTATCCCAGACACTACATCCATATGCGCCACATCCATCTGCACACATCCATCTGCGCCATATCCATCTGCGCTTGTACCTCCGCCTGCGTTGCCATCTCCCGAAGAGCCGACCCCTCCATATCTCGAGGATGCGCCGGCTCCGTATGCCCACATGACGGCCGAGCAGCTGCTTGTGTTGGGATTGTGTCCTGAAATCACACTTGTACTCACTCCTAATGATAGTTGTGTGTCGAGATCAGACATTTGTATAATACTGGGTGGTTGCAATGTTTTGCTGGAAGCCTCTTGCAGTCTGTAAGTTGTATACTTACTGCCAGTATTATATGATCCTATAGGGTCACACACCTAAGCAAACTGGAAGCATAAACTGGAAGCATAAATATTGGATACACCTTGATATTGAGTTTTATAGTGGTGTGTCGATCGACACAGTGAGTGTGTCGATTGACACAGATCGGGTTTCGAAACTGATGTTTCGATTTCATGACTTAAACGAATTGGATTAATCCAATGATCGGTTTAATCATCCCATGTCTATATAAAGGCTTATATGGTCGACCTGGAACCCTACTCGTCAAGTTTTCTTTTGCAGAGAAAGCCGAGCCACCTAAACTCAGCGTTCCCAAGATCCGGCACTAGCATCCCGGCTTTCCAGCTTTGTGTGCGTGTGTATCTGGTAGAGGCAAAGCACCTGAGTCCCTGCTGATCTCGATTACCATTCATTCCGCTGCCATCTCTGAGGTAAACACGAGATCCAAGATTCAATACCTTAACCCTTAGATCCTAGGCTTCCCTACAGTGGTATCAGAACCTTAGGGTTTTAATCATTGAATCTAAAGCATGTAATTCAAATAATGATGAATTTGGATAGGTTAATGCATGCTAGTTTTCGTTTTGATGAAAATAATCTCGGATTAGGTTTCGTATCAAAAACGATGATCGTGTGTTTTCGCATTGTGTCGATCGACACAAATCTTGTGTCGGTCGACACACCGCGAAAACGCTTATAAAATTTTAGGGTTTTGATCTTTGAGATCGAATTTCTGTTACCCTACTGTGTCGATCGACACACTGAATTGTGTCGGTCGACACAGGCTGTGCGAAAGGATAGATCGGTTCAATTAGATTGACCGGTTATCTCGCATGGTTATGTCGGTTAAATCGGTTCAATTGGATGAACTGGTTCAATTAGATTGGAGTGGTTATCTCAATTAGTTTAGAACCGATTTAATTGATTGATTTCGGTTAAATTAGATTTACCGGTTATCGACCCGGTTCAATTGGATTGAACCAGAAAAACCAATTTGGTTTTGGTTAGGTCGTGTCGACCGACACAAGGATCGCAGATTTGGTTGTTGAACCTAAATTTGCAAATACAAGACCAAGTTTAATCCTATGTTCTAGATTAACCTAAACTTAATAAATCTAGATGTTTAAAAACAATTAAAACACTTCTTGGATGCATATTGGATATGTATCAAGATTAATAGTTCTTTTCCTCAACTAAATATCAAGTAATCTTGATGTCTTGCCCGATCTTGTCTACTGTCAAGACTCGTTTTGTTGTTGGATAGTCTTGGAGTCCTTGGTATCCACAACTACATGAGTAAGGCAGGTGATCATTGATAGACTTGCAGTGCGACTGTCAATAATCACAAGACTGAAGAGATTGGTTTATTTGACTGGGCTATCAGAAGTTCTGGGCCCAGAGACATCAGAGTGGGTAAGACATGGATTGTCTTATCTGCGACCAAGAGTTGTACTGGGTACAATTAGCAATGATTTGCTTACCTAGACAACTAAAGTTTGGGTGATGGCGAGTCGCCCACTCAAATTTTGGTGAAGTAAGGATCTTGGTTCATTGTATTCATCTGAGGAAACATAGTTTTGAATACAATGCGAGTTTTCTTGTTAGATAAGAATTCTCATTTCCTTGAACATCATAACTAAAAACTCTACCTCTTTTAATTACAGCTATGTCTGTCCCAACTCACATCAACACTTTCTCGCTAAGATCCGTCCTTGAGAAGGACAAGCTTAATGGATCAAATTTCATGGAATGGTATCGGAACCTGAGAATAGTTCTCAGGAAGGAGAACAAGGAATATGTCCTTGAAAGAGTTCTCCCCGAGAGGCCACGTTCCAATGCCACGCAGGCAGATAAGAATGCTTATGATAAGCATTCAGCAGATGTCAAATACGTTAATTGTCTAATGCTGGTGACTATGAACTCTGAGCTGCAGAAGCAATATGAGAACGTGACGTCACCCATTGAGATGATTAACAACCTGAAAGCTTTGTTTCAGGAGCAAGCTCGAAAAGAGAGATACCAGACGGTTAAATCTCTCATGGATTGCAAGCTGGCTAAGGACAGTCCAGTGAGTCCTCATGTCCTTAAAATGATGGGTTACATTGATAACCTGGGGAAACTGGACTGTGCCATTAGCCAGGAGCTAGCCACTGACATGATTCTGCAGTCTTTGCCGTCGTGTTTTGATCAGTTCATCATGAACTACAACATGCAAAACATGACTAAGACACTGACTGAGTTGCACGGCATGCTAAAGACAGCAGAGCCGAATCTCAAGAAGGCGACTCCTAGTGTACTGATGGTACAAGGGGGTAAAAGGTTAAAGAAACCTAGTAAGGATAAGGGAAAGGCTAAAGCTGTCCAGACTGAGAGTCAAGACAGGCCCAAGCCCAAGCCCAAATCTGTGCCTCCTCCTGAGGACAAATGCAACTACTGCAAGCAGCTAGGGCATTGGAAGAGAAGCTGCAAGAAGTTCATGGAAGATTATGCGAAGCTGAAGAAGACGTATGATGCGTCTGATTCAGGTATTTATGTTATCGAACTTAATGTTATGACTCCTAGTTCTACTTCGTGGGTATTGGATACTGGCTGCGGTGCTCATATTTGTACTAATATGCAGGCACTAAGAAACAGTAGAACGCTGAAGAAAGGACAAGTTGAGCTACGGGTCGGGAATGGAGCTAAGGTTGCTGCACTAGCCGTAGGCACTTATGATTTATCTTTACCTTCTGGCATGGTTTTAGAATTGAATAATTGCTACTTTGTACCTGCGATTAGCAGAAACATAATTTCAGTTCCGTTTTGGATTTGGAAGATTTTGATTTTGCTATTAAGAATAAAGTTTGTTCTTTTCATCGTGATGGTACATTTTATGGTAGCGCCCCATTAGATAATGGGTTATATGTCTTAAACCAATAAATGCCTGTCTTTAACATAAATACAAAGCGGTTTAAGTCAAATGACGAAAACCCGACTTTCTTATGGCATTGTTGTTTGGGCCACATCAATGAGAAACACATTCAAAGGCTCCATCGTAATGGGCTTCTGGGCTCATTTGATTTTGAATCATGTGAGAAATGCGAATCTTGCTTGATGGGCAAAATGGCTAGGGCCCCTTTCAACAAACCGACTGAAAGGGCCAATGATTTATTGGGCCTTATTCATACTGATGTATGTGGGCCAATGAGCATTGTTGCCAGAGGAAATTACAAGTACTTCATTACCTTTACTGATGACTTCAGTAGGTATGGCTATGTCTATTTGATGAGACATAAGTCAGAATCCTTTGATAGATTCAAGGAGTTCAAGAATGAAGTACAGAACCAACTTGGCAAAAGTATCAAAGTTCTGCGGTCGGATCGCGGAGGAGAATACTTGAGTCAAGAGTTCAGTGACTATCTGAGCGAGTGTGGAATTGTTTCACAACTCACTCCTCCTGGAACACCCCAATGGAATGGAGTGTCAGAGAGGAGGAATCAAACTTTATTGGATATGGTTCGGTCTATGATGAGTCATTCAGATCTTCCATTATCCTTTTGGGGATACGCTCTAGAAACGTCTGCGTTTACACTAAATAGGGTGCCATCTAAATCAGTTGAAAAGACACCACATGAATTGTGGACTGGGAATGTTCCAAGTCTGTCTTTCCTGAAGATTTGGGGTTGTGAGGCTTATGTCAAACGTTTAATCTCTGACAAGATCGCACCCAAATCAGATAAATGCTACTTCGTTGGTTATCCTAAGGAAACCAAGGCATACTACTTTTACAACCAATATGAGAACAAAGTTTTTGTTGCTCGGGACTGTTCTTTTCTTGAGAGGGAATTTCTTTCTAAGAAAAGCAGTGGGAGTAAAGTACATCTTGAAGAAATTCAAGATGCACAGGTGACTGCTCAACCTGCTGAGGAAGAGCAGCAGTTGGATCCACAAAGTTTTGTGGAGGCCACGCCTGTGGAGCCTAAAGTTCGTAGATCCGGAAGGATCCGTCACGAACCCGAGAGATATTATGGATTTCTCGTGACCAACTGCAATGATCTGATGATCATTGAAAGTGACGAACCAGCGACCTTCGCGGAAGCAATGATGGGCCCGGACTCCGAAAAGTGGCTTGGAGCCTCTAAATCCGAAATGGGATCCATGTCAGAAAACCAAGTATGGTCCTTGGTCGATTTACCTAATGGTGGAAAAGCCATTGAGTGTAAATGGATTTTCAAGAAGAAGATTGACGTGGATGGTAATGTCCAAATTTATAAAGCTAGGTTGGTGGCTAAAGGTTTCAAACAGATTCATGGTATTGACTATGATGAAACCTATTCCCCAGTCTCTATGCTTAAATCCATTCGGATTCTTCTAGCAACTGCTGCTTATTATGATTATGAGATTTGGCAGATGGATGTCAAAACCGCCTTCTTGAATGGAATTCTGGAAGAGGATGTGTATATGACACAGCCTGAGGGTTTTGTAGATCCTAAGAATGCTGGGAAAGTATGCAAGCTTCATAAGTCTATTTATGGATTGAAGCAAGCATCACGGAGTTGGAATCTTCGTTTTGATGAAGCAGTAAAACAGTTTGGTTTCATCAAGAACGAAGAAGAACCATGTGTATACAAGAATACTAGTGGGAGCGGAATTGCGTTTCTCGTACTGTATGTCGATGACATACTTATTCTCGGTAATGACGTTCTGTTGCTTCAGTCTGTTAAGACTTGGCTCGGAAGTTGTTTTTCCATGAAAGACATGGGAGAAGCCGCGTACATCCTTGGAATCAGAATCTACAGAGATAGAGCGAATAGGCTGATTGGATTGTGCCAGGACACTTATATTGATAAGGTGTTGCACATATTCAAGATGCATGATTCCAAGAAGGGCTTCATACCGATGTATCATGGCATTAGTCTCAGCAAGAAGCAGTGTCCGGCGACACAGGCTGAGCGAGAACACATGGGTAGGATTCCTTATGCTTCTGCAATAGGATCTATCATGTATGCCATGCTCTGCACTCGTCCATATGTAGCTTACGCGCTAAGCATGACGAGTAGATACCAATCTGATCCAGGTGAAGATCACTGGACAGCTGTCAAGAATATTCTCAAATATTTGAGACATACCAAGGATAAGTTCTTGGTATATGGAGGAAGTGAAGAGCTTGTGGTGAATGGATTCACTGATGCGAGTTTTCAGACGGACAGAGACGATTTCCGATCACAGTCTGGATACGTCTTCTGTCTAAATGGCGGTGTAGTGAGCTGGAAGAGCTCTAAGCAGAATACCGTAGCTGATTCCACGACGGAAGCTGAATATGTTGCTGCTTTAGAAGCGGCAAAGGAAGCTGTTTGGATCAAGAAGTTCATGACTGAACTTGGTGTGGTTCCTAGTATCTTGGAGCCAGTGGCTTTGTTTTGTGACAACAATGGAGCCATAACTCAGGCGAAAGAACCCAGGTCACACCAGAAGTCCAAACACATAGAGAGGAGATATCACCTGATTCGTGATATCGTCAATAGAGGAGAAGTGAAGATCAGCCGAGTTCCGACAGACGAGAATGTCGCTGATCCTCTCACTAAGCCACTCCCAAGGCCTAAGCATGAGAGTCATACTACTGCTGTAGGCATTAGAGATCTTAAGATATAATCTTGATTCTAGTGGGAGTTCTTGTTATTTTATTTTAGTTATATCAAGATGTTCTTGTGAACATACTTTTGGATATGTTTAATGAAATTTGATTTCAGCATTATTTATTGTGATCTAAATAATGGTCCCAAAATAAGTTTATGCCATATTATAGGTCATCAAGTTGAGGACTTGATCATGAAACCCTATAAGTTACAAATGACATAAATTAAGATGTGTCCCTAGTCGAGGTTGTCAAAGTGGGACACTGAAAACCGCGAGAGACTAGATTGTGAGGTGACTGTTGACTAAGTTTCATGGAGTCAGTGATATGAGTATCACTGTCAGTCACATAAATATATGTTGATGAACATATGATCGGACGTGACCCGCTAATGAGAAGTCTCCAGGATAGTTATATCTGTGTCATGAGAGGTTCTCATTACGACTATAGAGTATAGTCCTTAGACCTGAGTTCATCATGCTTTCTTGCATATGAATTGGTACACTTTGACCTTGTCAAACGTCGACCCGTAACTGGCGGCTATAAAGGCATTGCTTAGGTGTATCATGAAGTGTGTATAGGAACAGGGATGGAACAAGATGGGATTTGTCCCTCCTATATAACGGGAGATAAATATCTCAGGGCCTATCGAAGATTTCATACTGAGAAAATGTGTGGCCGCACTCAAACGAACTGTAATTCAGTTGTTTGTCTTGTTCAGTATAGATCATGAGTTCGATAAACACGATATTGGCTTAATAAGGATGACACTAATCTTGCCTTATGTCAAATCGAGATATAGAGACAAAAGGATTATAGGAATTGATGATTCCAGTACAAGTGGGAGATTGTTGGGATTGTGTCCTGAAATCACACTTGGACTCACTCCTAATGATAGTTGTGTGTCGAGATCAGACATTTGTATAATACTGAGTGGTTGCAATGTTTTGCTAGAAGCCTCTTGCAGTCTGTAAGTTGTATACTTACTGCCAGTATTATATGATCCTATAGGGTCACTCACCTAAGCAAACTGGAAGCATAAATATGGGAATGATCATGTTGATGTATATTGGATACACATTGATATTGAGTTTTTTAGTGGTGTGTAGATCGACACAGTGAGTGTGTCGATCAACACATATCGGGTTTCGAAACTGATGTTTCGATTTCATGACTTAAACGAATTGGATTAATCCAATGATCGGTTTAATCATCCCAGGTCTATATAAAGGCTTATATGGTCGACCTGGAACCCTAGCCGTCAAGTTTTCTTTTGCAGAGAAAGCCGAGCCACCTAAACTCAGCGTTCCCAAGATCCGACACTAGCATCCCGGCTTTCCAGCTTTGTGTGCGTGTGTATCTGGTAGAGGCGAAGCACCTGAGTCGCTGCTGATATCAATTACCATTCATTCCGCTGCCATCTCTGAGGTAAACACGAGATCCAAGATTCAATACCTTAACCCTTAGATCCTAGGCTTTCCAACAGCTTGCACAGCCGGGCCGGGATTCTCTACCGATCTTACATACCGACCGTCCAGACGGGACTTTCTAGTAATAAATTATATTTTTCTAATTAAATTATTTTTTATTAAAGTTTAATTAATTTATAATGATTAATATTTATATTAATTTTTTTTAAATTTCAGGTTTCCGATCGATAATTGTATCAATCGCAATATCACCGAGACAATTAAAGGCTATTTCAGAGAGTCTCACGCGAAATCGAATCAGACCGAGAAGCATACCCGAGACACTTGTTTCAGGTGTTTCGCGGTATTTCCTCTTTTTCATATATATATTTTAAATCATTTTTATTATATTTATTTTTATAATAACATAATTTTTTTTCATTTCAGTAAAAGTGGCATTGAGATTATGATAGACACCACATGCTTGTCAAGGCAGAGTTCAAGAAAAAGGTGGATGCTCGCCTCAACGACACCCTCTCTTACTGGAAGAACAAGGGATGAAATGAGAAAGTCGACAAAGGGAAGCCATGTTACTTGTCCAAAGATGTTTGGGACGGCTTGAAGTGCTTTTGGGTAGATGAGCACTCGGTGAACAAGTCTGTGAATACTCCTCAGCTCGGTTGACCCTGAGGTCGGATGGTCAGCCGCCGATGCCCCATACTGCCGGGCAGAAGTCTTTTGCCGGCATCCGCTTAGAAATGGTAATAAATTAATATTTCTTATCTTTTCTTTTAAAATTATTCAAATAATTAGTATTGTTTTAATTTTTATGTAGGCTAAGGACGGAGAGCTGCCATTACTGCCCAACCTCTACACATCAACTCACAAAAAGAAGAATGGTCTTTTGTGAGTCTTTCCTCTGAGATGTTCTACAATGAAGTGACGTCTCGAGTCACAGAGCGAGAGATACAACTATCACATGGGCTCTCGCCCAGCGGTCCTCCGATCACCGATAGACTGACGACCAAGGAGATCGATGAGATCTTCCCGAGATAAATATTCTTTTCTTTTTGCTAAGTTTAACTATTTTTCAAAGTATTTTTGATATTCATGTTTTTGGTTATCACTTGTATTTTTAGGTCGCTCCTTGGAAGAAGGGACATATCGTAGGAATTGGATCCTCCCATGATACTCTGGTCGCTTATATGTTACACCCGAGAGGCGTTAACCAGGAAGCGGCCACTTTATGGACGGAGCTTCATTCCGCGAATGCCGTCATCGCGAAGTTGAAGACGAAAACGGCCGCTTTGGAAGAGAGAGTAGCTTCATAAGAGGATTCAATACGAGCTCAGGGTAGCTTGTTCGACCTTCTGGCCGACGATAACCCCCGAATTGCACGGATTTTAGAGGAGATGACGAGGAAACGAGCGGCAGCGGCGGCGGCAGGACCAAGCCAGACGGGACCATCTCAGACCTCTTCGTCTCCACTGGAGACGTTCGTAACGGAGACCATAGAGTTAACCGAGGCAGCAGACTTCCTGACCGGGACGGATTTGGAGCTGAACTAGGATAGTTTGGTTACTGTTTTTGTATATATTGCAATTTTTGTTTCGGTTTGTAAAAATATTATTATAATATTAATATATTTTGTTTTTTAATATTAATTTTAACTTCGTAAATAATTATATACTATATATATATATTTATAAATATAAGTATTAAGTATTCGTCGTCAATTCATCTTTAATTAACGACGAAATGCTTAACGAAGTATTAGCGACGAAACTACGACGAATATCTTTACTACGAGTTAACAATGAATATCGTAACGACGTATTAACGATGATAATCTTAATGACGTATTAACGACTCAGATTTATCAAATATATATTTTCTATTCGTCTCGTGTTCGATGTTAATTCATTGCTAGATTAACAATGGATTAGTGACGACTTTTCACAATTTCATTTATTGCTAAACTTGCAACGAATTAATGACGGAATGTTAACGACGGAATGTTAACAATGGAATAACAAAGAATTTGTATGGTCGTTATATAGCGACGAACTAACGACGTAATATGAATAACGTCGAACGTTTAACGACGATTTGTGTTTCGTTGCAAATTCGATGCTAAACCCTATTAGCGAGGAATTTGTGACGGAATAGGCCGTTCTTAGAAACATGTTTTCTTGTAGTGCATACTGCAAGAAATTAGAACAATGGTAAACGTATGTGAATGTATGTTACACATGCAGATAATATACAAAATTTTACACATAAAGTTATGCAGAACCGATTACAAATTATAGAACAGCTGAGCAGATGTAAATATGTACTTGGTCAGAGAATGTAGAGTGTAACAAAAACAAGTCTTATGCTCAAGCCACTATCCAAAAGAAGAACGAAGTGTATATGTTCTCAGATTTTAGTGTATATAACATCCCTCCCATTATATTCTTCCAGAAGATCAGATGCAAAGAAGTAGCATAACACATTAAGAGCTAGAACTACATATTAAATAACTACTCAATATACTTCTCCTACCACAATCATTATGAAATTGGGTTTGAGCCAACAACATTCTGATTGTAACGCCCCTTTCCCATTCTCCGCTGACCGTCGAGCTGACCGGTCAACAATCAAACAAGAATATGATCGATCGAACCCGAGCAAGTCGAACGGGAAAAGTTCGCCACATGACGAAGCCAAAGTTAGTTCGGTTTGAGACAAAAGGCTCGCACCAATCTATCTTCGACTCCGCTATCCTCATATCCGTAATACAAGCAACACTACTTGCACTACTTCAATGAGTTGTGTCGGTTCGGACTAAAACCTCATATCAGGGAAACAATTTCATTTTTAAGTAATCAAACGTTGAATACAACGTTTAACGGGTTTTACAAACAATCATCGATATAAACACACAATCAATCAAAAACAAGAAATAGCGCAGCTGCCGAACCGAAATAAAACCACCAAAACCCTGAGTCAAATCCCGTCACAAGCCATCCCGAAACTACACCGAGGACCTCCCACGTCCGTCGCTGCTAAACCTGAAAACACAAAAGAGTCTAATGAGCGATCTAAGATCACCCAGTGAATCGGCTCCCCACTAACGGCTGATAATCTATCTAGATTCTACAAATCCCCGCCCCAAAACCCCAAAGAACAATCAACGCGAATAAATGGTCGATCACGCACTACCACGTCGTGATAAACCCAAACACACACAATCAAGCCAAGATAAAGAGAGTTAGGGAAATCGAAGGCACTGCGGCACATGTCCTCGATTGGACTCGATTTATCTATCGCGCAGAAAGGAAATAACAAAACAACACTGGGCCCTACGATCTTGGTATCTTCCACGGGTTTAACATCGTCACCTATATGGTAACTAACCCACGACTCCTACACGTGTACACGAGGTCCCACGAGTAGGACACCGTTCTCCGTCCATCGATACGCGGTGACTCGGACTACCCCTAGATAGCCAGAGTTTCCATGTGATTCGGCCCTAGGACATGACCCCGTATTCTCCGAATCACACACCTACCGGCGTCACCCGATAGGTTTACACCATAACCGGAATCGCTGTGATTCGGTTAGGTAAAACCCGATGATCCAATCGGGTCGGAAGTACCGGAACGTAAACAAAACCTAGGCTTGCGGAATCTAACGCACCCTAGAGTCCTAGTGCAGAAACGTAAACACTCAGACTCGCTGGGACTCTAACACAGATCACACAATCAATAACAACAATAATAAACCCAACTGTTCCGCAAGCCATTACACTACCAGTATCACCGCTCTGACTAGGTAAGATTCTTAGTCAGCACCACTAACTTACCCAGTCCCAAGACCGGAGTAAGTGTCCAAAACAACTGCTCGGCCCAACACCGAGCAGTCTAACAAGCCTGCACACAAAACTCAACACAGCACAATCATAACAATCAAACACGCAGTCATCATCAATCACACAATCACCACAAGCAGGCCTATTAGGGTTTCTAAGTCTTTTAATCATTTCTTAACCGCTACCTTGGGTTAGCGGATTGCTAACCCGTAGACGACTTACGATACACACCACTTCTTTATTTAACCCATTATAGATGTCTTTTAACAACTCCTCGATCCGTCGGTTTAGAGTGAGTAAACTTACTAACTCCCCGACGTCTCATTAATTTTTAATTAATTCATTACCCATTCCCGCTATTAAACCTAAACCCCAATCCCGTTTTAATATTCTATACCTTCGTTTAGGTTTAACTCGTATTTTAATGTTGTCTTAATTCCCGTATATAGATCCATTAATTACCGTTCTTATACAATATATATGCATATACGGTCCTATACAACGGTCTATATGAATGCAACAATCATTCGATTCTAACAACCTAGCGGCACACAATCGGTTATCCATTTAATTCTTTAAAACCCTAACATGCTTATTCAGTCCTAACCGGTTTATCGGTAAACGTCCAATTATTTAATAATTACTATTCATTTTAATTAACAGGTATGCAACATAACACTACGGTTTAGTAATTCCTGGTCTATATGTAACTACGAGTTTGTGAGCCGACTCACAGTGAAGTAGTCGCGGAATGACGGCTCGATGAGTGTGAATCCCGAGATATCTGACACGAACACCGAACTACCGAACCTCGAACTCCGAACCCCGAATACACTCGAAACCTCAGAATGGCCGTGAACCAAGCGTTGACCGGCGGTTGACCGCGTTGACCGGCGGTTGACCGCATTGACCGGCGGTTGATCGCGTTGACCGGCAGTTGATCGTTGACCCGAGAGTTGACCTTTGACCACCTAAATCGTTGACCACCTGAACCACTAAAGTAAACCGAACCAAATTATCCCAATTGAACCGGTTTGATTAAACCGGTTTGAGATTGAACCGTTGACCGGTTCAACTCATCTTTGACCCGGTTTAATCAACTCCAAACCAACTCCAATTCTCAATCAAACCATACCACTAGACTCCCTGAAGAACCGGCTACATTTTGGTGGCGGAGAGGCTTCCCGGCGGCAACACTCCGGCGTTGACCGGCGGCAGAGGTGGGTTGACCACGGCGGAGGCTACTTTTCCGGCGACTTCCGATGATGAAACACCCACCAATCTGCTCATAAACACAAGATCTAACCACTTACAACACTAGAATACTCAGATCTGATGAAGAAAGAATAGATTTCCCCCAAAACCTAACCGGCGACTGCTTCTTGGCCGGATTCCGGCGAACTCCGGCGGCGGTTGGCTGGAGAAGATAGAGGAGGGTGAGGTGAAGCTATAGCACTTTGTAGATCATGATTTGGGTTTGGGATGAAAGAGTTATGAGCTTTCTTGTTCTTCAAGTCATGAAGAACAAGTTAGGGTTCTTGAACTTTCTATGAAGATTCAAAGCTTTGGGATGAGTTTCTGGGTTTGGGTTGATGAATCTGGAGAGAGGGAGAGAGAGTGTCGAGAGAGAGAGATAGGAGGCTAGGGAGAGAGTGGTTAGATGCATTGAATTGATTAGATAGCCATTTGCATGCAATTAGGTTCATGAATATTTTCATGCATGCATGCACACATGGGCAGGTGGCGGCCTAGGGAGTGAACACCTGTCTCTATGGGTGATTTTGTTGTCCAAAAACTCTGCTTAATCATCATTAATCAGTCACTAATCTCCCTTTCTTCCATTGCTTGGTTTTGACGGTTTTCGGGTTAAATATTTTAGAACCTCTCCGGATGATCCCATAAATCCTCAAACCTCCATAATAAGATTCTCCATGCTACTTTATGAATTTAGCATTTTGAATCACTCTGTTCGGGCTTACGTAGCTCCGGATATGAATTTTTGAAGTTTCTTCGGGTTTGTCGGTTTCCATTCCCGACAAGCCGAAAAACACATTTCTGCCCCGTTTCATCCAATTCTGATCTTCTAAATATTCTTTATGTTAAAACATAAGAACATTTGGCCCGTCTCGACTTTCATCTCGAACTTTGGTAAAATTACCATTTTGCCCCTCACTCGGCAAAAATGACAATTTTGCCCTCGATTGACTTTCTGCTGCCCGTTGACCGTATTTTTGATACAGGTATCACATTCTTCCCCACTTACAGGAATTCAGTCCCCGAATTCTCCGTCACGGACAGACTTCAAATCGGTTCCGAACCCTGCAAGTTGCTTCATCACTTCATTCCGACGCTTCTATACTCAATTACTGCTGCATACCCTTGACCTTTACGCGAATCCAATCTGACATCTCAACCTTGTGTACCCTGATCTGCTCCACTCTTAACTGTCTTCATCGATCTCGACCCTTGAACTTATTCCCGGTTAACTTCTCTGCTCTGTTTCTCACTTCGGCTTCCCCACTTTGCTTCGACCTCCACATCTCTTGAATTGCAACTTCCTTTCTTCTTCCTGGGACACTCTTCAAGAATCTGATCACTTGTTCCTTTCTGACTGATTCCAATAACAACACTGATCCTTCTTTCCCAAATCTCTTTGCTAACTCATCATACTTCTCGGCTTCTTCTGTTTGCTTGGTAAGCTGATACATTTTCCACTGACGATGTCTACCACTGTTTCACGGTCTGGTCTACTGGTCTCGCAATGTCTTGACTCTTCATTTCTCTTTCGGGTTCGGGTTCGGTCTCGGATTCACATCGCGTCGTCATTCCGTCCTACAATCGATACAACAACTCACTGAAACAATTAGTGTCATCCCGATCTATCCCGATATCACTTTCCCTTAGAAATATGGTTACTTAATCACGTAACCGACAATTACTTGTGATTAAATAACAATACACTATAAGTCTGTTCCCTCGTGAATTGACGGTTGAACATAACCGTTCTCAATCGGCTCAAAACTTGAAATAAAATAAAATCAACACTTTACCTTTTTAACAAAACCGAAGAAAGCGATAAATCACTACTCAAACTTCCGAACAACTAGCAACCCAACGGTCTCCAAGACCCAAAACGATCAATCTATCAAAACCACACACGCCAACACTACGCAAACTACCGCACTAACAAACCAGTCAAACAATCAACAAGCAAGAATTGAAACAAGCAATTACCACACACATAATCACGCAATCTAATGATCGGTCGAATGCGTCGTCATTCCGGGTTCAGGTCATGATGAACGGTCATCAGTTCCGCCCATCATTTAGTTTCACGTAGTAATCTACTTGCTTTCATAACCATCTCAATCAGCAAATAGGTACTACGCTACTCAAAATGATTTGCTGAACACTATGCATCCACCACATACATAAAACGATATATCATACATAATAAAGTTTTTAGTACATGGTTACGATCAGAGTCTATACATAAAGCCGTCATCATATCCCCAAAAACCCATATGACGCCGCTGTACATCAGATATGTCAAAGACGACACGCAAAGTCGCCTATCCGCCGATCTATCTACAAGACAAAAATAGAGTTAGTACCCCCAACTTACCTGGCCTAACTACACCTATCCTAACCTAACGTCTCCAACAAGACCGAAATGCCCAACACCACTGGCAAAACGGCTCACTGAAGTATCCGCTGGCAGGTTCGCCGGGAGGGTGTGGCGGGTGTGCCTCTATCGCCTCAGCTGGTGGCGAAACTGACTCGAACTTTGACTCAGAAGATGCTGGCGACATAACCATATCGAACGGCGTACGCGGCGATCCGGGTTGTGGGTCTAATTGATGATGGGGCCCAACCTGCTGATCCAATACATCCTGCAGGATCGCTACCTGCTCACCTACATGCTACTCCCACTGCTGACGCTGCTCCGGGTCTACAGGCTCCATATCCAGATCAAAACCAAGTGGTAGCGGAATCATCAGATAATCCTCCACACGAAGCGGCGGGGGAAACTCGGGTGCCTCCATAAACGGTGCCTGATACATCGGTGGTGCATCTGATGCTGCAAGAATCTGTGGCACATCCGGCTCTGGCCACTGTGGCGGCAACTGAAGCTCTGCATCCGCTCCACCCAGATAACCCATCATGTCTCCGTAAGGGTCTCGGCTGCCTGCATCATCCATCATCGCTGGAGGTAAAGGATCTGGAAGAGGCGACCAATCTACCTGTGCTGCTCTAGCACCCTGCATCTGTCGCAACGGAACTGGCGGATGATCCGCCGTACGAGATCCCCGCGAATGACCTGGCAAAGCTGGGTATCCCTGGAACTGAACCAACTGACCCTGCTCTGATCCTGCTGATCCCTGCTGACTCATACTGATCTGCTGAAGCTACTCGACGCGCACACACACACCCCTCCACTCCACCACCCATGACACACTGCTGTAAGACTGCAATCAAAACGCAAAAACAAGTTAGTACAAATAATATGAAAATTCTACTTTCCCACCCCAACCCCGGGTTTAACGGACGCGGCTCGGTTTCCTAATGGATGCTTGTGTGACACTTTTGACTCGATAAAACACGGAAAACACTCAAAAATGAAATGTTTCGAAACCCATGCAGAACCATGCTCTGATACCACCTTTCTGTAACGCCCCTTTCCCATTCTCCGCTACCGTCGAGCTGACCGGTCAACAATCAAACAAGAACATGACCGATCGAACCCGAGCAAGTCGAACGGGAAAAGTTCGCCACAGGACGAAGCCAAAGTTAGTTCGGTTTGAGACAAAAGGCTCGCACCAATCTATCTTCGACTCCGCTATCCTCATATCTGTAATACAAGCAGTACTACTTGTACTACTTCAATGAGTTGTGTCGGTTCGGACTAAAACCTTATATCAGGGAAACAATTTCATTTTTAAGTAATCAAACGTTGAATACAACGTTTAACGGGTTTTACAAACAATCATCGATATAAACACACAATCAATCAAAAACACGAAATAGCGCAGCTGCCGAACCGAAATAAAACCACCAAAACCCTGAGTCAAATCCCGTCACAAGCCATCCCGAAACTACACCGAGGACCTCCCACGTCCGTCGCTGCTAAACCTGAAAACACAAAAGAGTCTAATGAGCGATCTAAGATCACCCAGTGAATCGGTTCCCCACTAACGGCTGCTAATCTATCTAGATTCTACAAATCCCCGCCCCAAAACCCCAAAGAACAATCAACACGAATAAATGGTCGATCATGCACTACCACATCGTGATAAACCCAAACACACACAATCAAGCCAATATAAAGAGAGTTAGGGAAATCGAAGGCACTGCGGCACATGTCCTTAATTGGACTCGATCTATCTATCGCGCAGAAAAGAAATTACAAAAACAACACTGGGCCCTATGATCTTGGTATCTTCCACGGGTTTAACATCGTCACCTATATGGTAACTAACCCACGACTCCTACACGTGTACACGAGGTCCCACGAGTAGGACACCGTTCTCCGTCCATCGATACGCGGTGACTCGGACTACTCCTAGATAGCTAGAGTTTCTATGTGATTCGGCCCTAGGACATGACCCCGTATTCTCCGAATCACACACCTACCGGCGTCACCCGATATGTTAACACCATAACCAGAATCACCGTGATTCGGTTAGGTAAAACCCGAGGATCCAATCGGGTCGGAAGTACCGGAACGTAAACAAAACCTAGGCTTGCGGAATCTAACGCACCCTAGAGTCCTAGTGCAGAAACGTAAACACGCAGACTCGCTGGGACTCTAACACAGATCACACAATTAATAACAGCAATAATAAACCCAACTGTTCCGCAAGCCATTACACTACCAGTATCACCGCTCTGACTAGGTAAGATACTTAGTCAGCACCACTAACCTACCCGGTCCCAAGACCGGAGTAAGTGTCCAAAACAACTTCTCGGCCCAACACCGAGCAGTCTAACAAGCCTGCACACAAAATTCAACACAGCACAATCATAACAATCAAATACGCAGTCATCATCAATCACACAATCACCACAAGCAGGCCTATTAGGGTTTCTAAGTCTTTTAATCATTTCTTAACCGCTACCTTGGGTTAGCGGATTGCTAACCCGTAGACGGATTACGATACACACCACTTCTTTATTTAACCCATTCTAGATGTCTTTTAACAACTCCTCGATCTGTCGGTTTAGAGTGAGTAAACTTACTAACTCCCCGACGTCTCATTAATTTTTAATTAATTCGTTACCTATTCCCCCTTTTAAACCTAAACCCCGATCCCGTTTTAATATTCTATACGTTCGTTTAGGTTTAACTCGTATTTTAATGTTGTCTTAATTCCCGTATATATATATATATATAGATCCATTAATTACCGTTCTTATACAATATATATGCATATACGGTCCTATACAACGGTCTATATGAATGCAACAATCATTCGATTCTAACAACCTAGCGGCACACAAAAGGTTATCCATTTAATTCTTTAAAACCCTAACATGCTTATTCAGTCCTAACCGGTTTATCGATAAACGTCTAATTATTTAATAATTACTATTCATTTTAATTAACGGGTATGCAAGCTAACACTACGGTTTAGTAATTCCTAGTCTATATGTAACTACGAGTTTGTGAGCCGACTCACAGTGAAGTAGTCGCGGAATGACGGCTCGATGAGTGTGAATCCCGAGATATCCGACACGAACTCCGAACTCCCGAACCTCGAACTCCGAACCCCGAATACACTCGAAACCTCAGAATGGCCGTCAACCAAGCGTTGACCGGCTTGGTTTCCGGCGTTGACCGGTGGTTGACCGTTGACCCGAGAGTTGACCTTTGACCACCTGAACCACTGAAGTAAACCGAACCAAATTATCCCAATTGAACCGGTTTGATTAAACCGGTTTGAGATTGAACCGTTGACCGGTCAACTCATCTTTGACCCGGTTTAATCAACTCCAAACCAACTCCAATTCTCAATCAAACCATACCACTAGACTCCCTGAAGAACCGGCTGCATTTTGGTGACGGAGAGGCTTCCCGGTGGCAACACTCCGGCGTTGACTGGCGGCGGAGGTGGGTTGACCGCGGTGGAGGCTACTTTTCCGGTGACTTCCGATGATGAAAAATCCACCAATCTGCTCAGAAACACAAGATCTAACTACTTACAACACTTCCGGCGAACTCCGGCCATAACGACGGTGGCGGTTGGCTGGAGAAGATAGAGGAGGGTGAGGTAAAGCTATAGCACTTTGTAGATCATGATTTGGGTTTGGGATGAAAGAGTTATGAGCTTTCTTGTTCTTCAAGTCATGAAGAACAAGTTAGGGTTCTTGAACTTTCTATGAAGATTCAAAGCTTTGGGATGATTTTCTGGGTTTGGGTTGATGAATCTGGAGAGAGGGAGAGAGAGTGTCGAGAGAGAGAGCTAGGAGGCTAGGGAGAGAGTGGTTAGATGCATTGAATTGATTAGATAGCCATTTGCATGCAATTAGGTTCATGAATATTTTCATGCATGCATGCACACATGGGCAGGTGGCGGCCTAGGGAGTGAACACCTGTCTCTATGGGTGATTTTGTTGTCCAAAAACTCTGCTTAATCATCATTAATCAGTCACTAATCTCCCTTTCTTCCATTGTTTGGTTTTGACAGTTTTCGGGTTAAATATTTTAGAACCTCTACGGATGATCCCATAAATACTCAAACCTCCATAATAAGATTCTCCATGCTACTTTATGAATTTAGCATTTTGAATCACTCCGTTCGGGCTTACGTAGCTCCGGATATGAATTTTTGAAGTTTCTTCGGGTTTGTCGGTTTCCATTCCCGACAAGCCGAAAAACACATTTCTGCCCCGTTTCTTCCAATTCTGATCTTCTAAATATTATTTATGTTAAAACATAAGAACATTTGGCCCGTCTCGACTTTCGTCTCGAACTTTGGCAAAATTACCATTTTGCCCCTCACTCGGCAAAAATGACAATTTTGCCCTCGATTGACTTTCTGCTGCCCGTTGACCGTATTTTTGATACGGGGTATCACACTGATGCACTCATGTTTAAAACCATTAACTATTGTAAGTGCACAACAAATACGTTGTAATACTAAATAGTCAAATCTACATAAGCTAAAGTTTCACTATGACTATCAAACAAAGCAGAGCTAAGACTATCAAAGTGGTTTTTTAAAATTAATTGTTAAAAAGAGAGTAATTAAAAGTAGTAGGTAAAGAAATAATAAAAAGCGTTGGTCAAAGGTATTTCAAAGAAATCAAGATAATGAACCAATTAATTATTTAGAAAACAAATTCAACATAGTCTAGAACTCAAACATAAAAGTATAGTTTAATCATTGTTGTGGCACAAAATACTTTGTTAAACAACCTAGATATCTAATTATCATTGAACCTAGAAATTACAAACAAGTATTAATTCATGCAAATGTTTGATATGTTCAAAAATCGCAATATTATCATCCTTTGTTGGTTAATGAAAATTTGTTCATATATGTTCTTTCAGGAAATCTTAAGCACTTTTGATGAATACATAACATAAGATATAAAATAAGGTAGCTAATCAAGTTTCAACAATACATTTAACAATAGATAAATACAATCAATTGATAATCCTTATTTATGCTTAGTTCATCGATTCATTGAACCCTTTGAAACCTCAAACCCAAATAAGTGACTCTCAAATATAACATAGAAAACACAAAGAGAATGAGATTATAGTATAATTATATTGACAACAATAAATCAAGGGTTAATTTAGAAATCTTCTATGGATGGTAGAGTATGAAATCTTCTCCCCAATCTTACAAAATATTCAAATCTCTCTCTCTCTCTCTCTCTCTCTCTCTCTCTCTCTCTCTCTCTCTCTCTCTCTCTCTCTCTCTCTCTCTCTCTCTCTCTCTCTCTCTCTCTCTCTCTCTCTCTCTCTCTCTCTCTCTCTCTCTCTCTCTCTCAATGATAGAACAAGAGTTAATCTCTGGAAAAGAAGAAAAGTGGTAGAATTTGTCTTTAAGTCGATGGGATATTTTTTAATAGATTAGGGCAACTCATGATTTTTCTCGTGATTTTTTATTCCTTCCTATAGACTGGTCGATCTTTTGGGAGAGTGGCCGCTCATGATGATGCATGGATCAATCAATTCCATGTGGGATGACGATCTAAAAAAATCTGTCTTTTTTGGCCGATGGGATCAATATGTCTACTGTGGATCGATCGATCATGTTTGTATATTTTGCACATGCTTCTTCTACTTGCAAGAAAGACTAGTCTTCAATAAAATGAGCATAAATTTTGGATGCACAGTTGGATTGACCTCATACTATTTCCATTTGAAAGCTAACTTAATTTTCTATGATTTATTCAAAATTGAATTCAAATTATTTATGGGGAATATTTCATCTAATCCTAGTGGAGAAAGAATATTTCTTGAGATGTACGACCAAGTCATTGCCATGAATAAATACCTTTTAAAAGACCCTACACAATTTGGTAAAGAGTCAATCTTGCTATAAACTACAAGTTATTCGGAGAAAAGTTTGATTGATTAAAAATAAAGTAGAAGAAGTACTCGAGTCTTACGCAAAACTCTACGGGTATCTCGGTTTCCTATTATATATGTGATATTTGCATCTCATTCATGGTGGAAAGATCCTGAAGTAAGTATTTAAAGTATCTCTAACACCTAAAATAAGTAACTTTAAGAATTTTAAAATTGTGTTAAACAAAAGTTTATAATTTTGTGGACATGTATGTAAAATCATAAAATCATTTAAACGAAAATCGCAAGAGCTTTGGGATGTGATGCAATATTGTTTTACATTATATGATGTTCAATCACAATTTCAATACTCAGTGAACCAAAGAAGATATTAGATGATGAACGAGGGTTTAGCTATTGAGGAAGATCATGTGTACTCATAATCATATGGTGGTGGTCTCCCGCAAACTCAAGTTCATTAAACACAAGAAAAATAAAGGTGTATCACGTTAACATTAACGATGAAACATGTCCTTCACATGAGTTTATTATTGAATCCATGTGTTATAGCTCTCCACTGATTGATCCATTTCATATTTCTATTTCTAGAGCTCAGCAGAAAGGAAGAGTAAGACGTGAAACAAATTCACAGAGAGAGTTGCAGAATGCTCATGACTTTATTCCATAACTAGTTCACAAGGAAATCGTAGAAAGCAATCATTTGAGAGAACCCTCAAAAAGGCAGTGACTGGTTTCAAAGAGATTCAATGCCAAAGTATAAAATAGTTTCATCCAATTTTTTTATCAAGATGATTATGATGAATGCGACATGGATTTAAAGATATTTTAATCAATGGATGTTCCAAAGAATGCTGATTTTTATTGGGCATGCATTCAGACATTCAAAGATGAAATGTTTTGGTGTAAATATTTCACTAATAGAGTTGAAAACACCATTGAAGATGAATACATTTTTAACAAACTCTAACTGGATATACATGAGACAATAAACTTTTAGGAAAACGGTTAGTCTCGACTCAAAAATTGTGAGAGTCAAAATTAGGCGGTTTCCTTATTGGTGGTCCATCTTCTGGCAGTAATAATTCACAGGGTCAAACTTTCAGTGGATATTGGTCTCATGGTTTTCAGCAGTGGGGTATACCTCCAAATCTTCAACAATGAGGTCATCATTAAATGTTACGCAATGGCGTGCACCTCCAAATGCTCCACAATGTGGCTCATCACAAATAACCAACAATGGGTACACTTCCAAATGCTCAATATTGGGGGTCATCATCAAATATCCACAAGGGGATACACCACTAGATTCTCAAAAATGGAGTTCATCGTCAAATATTCCAAAATGAGATAAATCACCAAATGCTCCACAATGGAGTCCATAACAATGTTCCACAAGGGGTTACTCCGAATATGTTCAATGTTGATTTCTAGTGGGATCTGAAGTAGAAATTACATCAAAGACTGTAAAAAAAAGTAGAAGCTCGTACTCTTGCTAACGTTCATAAGGGAGCATCACCAGAATTTTGACTCAATTACCGAAAACACATAGAGTTGGAGGATTATTAAAAAATTTTAAAATATAACTAAATTTAAATGAAAATTAACAAAGTAATTATGAAACTGAAGATTAATATAGTAGTGGTTATTTTTTGTTATTAAAATTCATGTTTTTATATTTCTTTTATAGTATCCATTATGCATTATGTTATTGTTGGAAAATTTCCTTTTTATCAATTTGATTTATCTTTTATCTCATGTTTACAATATTTCAGGAATTCATATATGACAACTGCAATCACAAGATGTCCAAAATCTAAGTTAGAAGGAGAAAATTGAGTTATGAAATTCGGAGTGAACAATTTGAAGAGTTAATAATTCAACCATCATTGAGTTACTACCTTTGATATTTTTAAAGGGGACCAATCCAAACCGATGGTGATTTGGGTGGATGAATGTTTGGCGTCGATTACAAGAAGATAATGTTGTTTATCTTCAGTTACTACGAATATCACGAGATTGTTTCATACCATTGTGCAATATACTGTAAACGAGTTATGGTTTACAATCAACATTGAATGTAAGCATTTAAGAGAGTGTTGCCATGTTCCTACGAACATGTGGGCACAATGGTTATCAGAGAGATGTTGTGATGCAATATCATTAAAAGAATCAAGATCTTCAAGCATGAATTTATTATGAGAATCTTAGCCTCATAACTTTATTAAAAAAAAGTCAAGGATTCTCATTCAATGGCAATGGCTAAATTGATGGCAAGAAGACTATTATTTGATTTAGCTAATTTTCCTCCTTTTTGTTTAAATATAAATCATTTTCTTTTAATGTATTTTATTGTAAAGATCACCTTGTAAGAGCTATAAAAAGCTCAATTATTTTATTGTAAATAATATATAAATTTTTGGAAAAATAAGAATTCTCTCTTATAAAGCTTTTATGCTTTGTTCTTTGTTTCTCTAAGTTGTGCGAATTCCCTTTCTTAGAAAATATTATGAATTTATGTCTTATGTGTGGATTCACTAAGGCTTAGATTCTTGATCTTATCACAAAGGCTTTCACACCTTTGAGTGGTGATCTTCAATTCACCATCAACTCCATCTAACCATCCATTAAAAAGCCTTGAGAGCGCCTTCGGCCAACAAGCTTTTTCTATTCGACCATCGACCACGGATCAACCAGAGAGCGTCTCCGACCAGCTGGGCGACCCAAACAACTATCCACCTCGGATCTTATATCATTTGGTATCAGAGCCGAATATCCTATCATTTATCTATTTATTTTTTTGTTTAGTTGTTTTTTTTTTCATTCCATTTAAATATCGAGAACCAAAAAAAATTATGTTTTGACCCAAAAAAAAAACAATTCTGTTTTTATTCTTTTAAAAAAAAAAAAAATTGAAAAACCATAAAAAAAATTTTCTTTATTTTTCCTAAAGTTTTATTTTTCTCATTAAAAGAAAAAAAATATTTCCTTTTATTTTGATTTTTCAGTTTAACAAAAAAAATACAAAAGCTTTATCTATTTTAAATAAAAATACAAAAAATAAAATTATAAAGGTGAAACGGTTTTGAGGACAAAACCATTTGAAGAAGGAGAGAATGATGCAATATCATTAAAAGAATCAAGGTCTTCAAGCATGGATTTATTATGAGAATCTTAGCCTCATAACTTCATAAAAAAAGTGAAGGATTCTCATTCAATGGCAATGGCTAAATTGGTGGCAAGAAGACTATTATTTGATTTAACTAATTTTCCTCATTTTCATTTAAATGTAAATAATTTTCTTTTAATGTATTTAATTGTAAAAATCACCTTGTAAGAGCTATAAAAAGCTCAATTGTTTTATTGTAAATAATATATAAATTTTTGGAAAAATAAGAGTTCTCTCTTATAAAGCTTATATGCTTTGTTCTTTGTTTCTCTAAGTTGTGTGGATTCACTAATGCTTAGATTCTTGATCTTATCACAAAGGCTTTCATACCTTTGAGTGGCGATCTTCAATTCACCATCAACTCCATCTAACCATCCATTAAAAAGCCTTGAGAGCGCCTTCGGCCAACAAGCTTTTTCCATTCGACCATCGACCACGGATCAACCAGAGAGCGTCTCCGACCAACTGGGCGACCCAAACAACTATCCACCTCGGATCTTATATCATGTTGGGTTCCGATTTGGACGAACACAAGAAACAGTGAATAAGAATTTTTTGAAGTGTCTAGAATGACTGGATTATTTGCTTGTGATTATATCAAGACTCAAATGAGACAAGAACTAAGCCGGATTCATGACCAACAAGCAATGAAGCAAACATTTGGCCATATTTTAGTGAATTTGTTAGAACCATGGATGGAGTTCACATATGCATTTAAGTGAAGCTGGAAGAAAAAGAGGGTATTGGGACCGACACCGTACAACACCATTTAATAGAGTGGCTATATGTGATATGAATATGTTAACCGCATATGTTTGGAATGGAGCACCACATTCATGTCACGATACAATAATTCTTACAATGGCACAAGACAATGATTCTGAATTTATTTTGCCTCCGAAAGACAAATATTATCTAGTTGATTCTGACTTTCCAAATAAACAAGGTTTTTGGCGCCCTTTAGATCTTCAAGAAACTCGGTTGTCAAGTAACATAAACCACAATTCGACAATGGTCTTCACCTTAGAAATAATTAAGAATTGTTTAATCGATATCATGCATCTTTAAGCTATGTTATTGAGAGAGCATTTAGCATTTGGAAGAAGAATGAAGAATTCTTTGTAAATTTCCTAGATATGATTTTCATGTTCAAAAATAATGGTAATTTCTATAGTACTTTTATTAGAATTTCAAACGCTCTAAATGAAGATTTTGCTGAAGTAATAGGACATACAGAAAATGACACCACAAATTTTGAGACTAAAGTAAATGATATCAAAATCACAGAAATAAGCGAAAGAGATTTTATGATAAACTTTAGAAAAAATATTGCAAATTTGTTATAGACATATTAAAATATTATATATTAATTTTGTTTTAAAATTTTTCCCCATGGTTCTATTTGTAATATTTGAAGTTTAAATATATTTATAATTATAAATATATTTAATTTATTTATATGTTTCTTTTTTTTTGCAACAAAGAAAAACCTAATTCTTAATTAGTACTTTTGTTATTATATTTTGTATTTTTTTATTTTTTATCTGTATCTTTTTTATGTTTTTACTATTCAAACAAATAATTGTTAGATATATTTGATTTACATTTGTTTTTCTTGATACATATAGGTTGTATATCTATATTATTTGATCTACGTTCACATTCAGAACGCCATCATACTCATGTTTGTTAGACTTATACAGTGATTTTGCGCAATTGGTAGAGAAACAATCCGATGCAACTGAAACTGGAAATTTTGATTCAAGTAATCCCAAGGAAATATTCACCATCATAAAACTTGACTAATTAATGCCATCAAAGACAAAAAAAACTTGACTAATGTTAAAGTTTTTTTAACGCTTGATTTCTATTGATGTTGATCGTTGAACCAAAGAGTTTGCCAGAGCCAAAAGGCTGACGAACAAAAGAAACTAGAAAAAAGAAAATAGAAAAACTAGGAAAAGCAGCCATCGAGAAGGATATCAGTAGATACCTCAGGCCGAAAGAACAGACAATCTCCCTTTAGAGAGGCCCTCAAAGACTATTAAGAGGGAGGGAGGAGCAACCATCAGTAGCTGCTCACCAAGAGGAAGATGGACGAGCTATAGAGTTCGTTAGTTTGATGACAAGGCTTCCGCATCAATGACGTTCCGAAGCCATCTTGGACCAAGCTTGGCGACATAAGATTGGTGAAAGGATTCATTGATCACGCTATCTGCAATGGCCCTTGCTACTCTGTTTCCAGCATCCGACACATGGGACAACGACCATGAACTGAACGTTTGTAGTAGCGACCAGATTCTGTCCAGAATAGATTGGCAATGTGGAAATTGAGGGGGGTACATGAATGCTTCTCTTGCTGCTAGAAGGTTAGACTCGAAAGTCATTCCTGAAAAATGAAGAGAGTGGAGAGATTCAATGGCCCAAGCGAAGCCTAGAAGTTCGGCTTCTTCTAGCGATTGGATCGATGCATAAGATCTTCTCCCATGAATAATAGGTGATCCATTATGATCTCGGACTATCCACGCAGTACCAACCTCCCCTGATCTAGCGTCCCATGCCACACTAATGTTGCACTTAAGGCAATCCGGTGCCGGTTTAGTCCAGCTCACATGAGCTGACGTCCGTTGAGGAGCTGCGATAACCGGTGCAGGATGGTCATCGTCCTCATCAGCATTCATCGCGACTGACCAATCGAGGGCGTCTTCTTTGGCCTTAGATAAGATAGCATTAGCCTCGTAACGTGTTCTTTCGAACACAAGAGCATTCCGAGCTTTCCAAAGATGCCATAGGATCCAGGGGAAGCTATGTCTGAGTGATTCATCAATGCTCTGTTTTTTTCCCACAGCAAACAAGTAATGGAGGTTCAGGAACATTGAGGTATGAGAGAAGACAGCAAGGGGGAGCGGGAGACTAGACATCCGCCACGTTTCTTGAGCCTCCGAGCAGTGAAACAAGATGTGGCATATCGTTTCCGGCGTATTCTGTTGGCATGCTCCACAAGTCGTGTCAATCTGAATACCCCGAGAGCGCAGTCTCTCCTTAACTGCCAGAGCACCTGAGAGAGATTTCCAAAAAAAATGGCGAAGTTTAGGAGGTGCTCTGGTTTTCCAGACATCCTTCCAAAGCTGCTTTTCCAGAGGAGGAAGGCTGTGAGAGTGTGGCACTTCAGAGTTCTTAATGGTTTCTATGAACTTATACCCGCTTTTAGAGGTATACTGACCATTCGTTGAAGCGCACCATGACCTGGAGTCATTACGTTGCATTGAGGTTCTGTAGCTGAGGATTGAGCTTGCATTCTCTGGAGAGAAAGTTTGATGGATCAGAGCCACATTCCAGGCCCCAGTTCGTTGGTCCAAAAAATTAGATACTGTGTGAGATAAGTCGATGGTAGCACCGTCTCTGTATGCAAAGCACGACCTAGTAAGTCAAGACCCGCGCCCCATTGTTGCTAGCAAAGCAAAGGCAACAGCAATACCAGAGAAACTGCCGTCTATGCATGGGTCCATCGTGCTGGTTAAATGGACCAATTTAAAAAAATTATTTTATTATTTAGTAAATAAATAAAAAGAAGTTATGCATGTATATTTAAAGGTTCCTACATAAACACATACAAGTTTTATATTCTGAAGTTATAAAACTTTTCTTTATAGAGAATAAAGCTATTCATAATTTTTTTCTCTCGATATTGATCTAGTTAATAATCGTCAATCTGGTTTCTGATGGTAACACCGTTTTCTTTCTTTTTTTTGTTCTCCACTGACAGTCAAAACTCTATCGACTTGCCTAAAACAAAACAAAACACCATTTAAATGTTGGCCCCATTTAATAAGTTTATAATTGAAAAGTTGTACACAAGTTAATCATACGATTTTGATTGTTAGATAAGTTTGGTTTTGGATATGGAGTTTTGGTTGTTGCTGCTTTGATTGTTTTTAGTTTGTTCAGTTTGGTTATGGATTTCCTTTATTAGTTATATTAGGAATTGGCCAGCGCTACGCAACCGGAGTTTTTTTAAAAAATTTTGTTTTTTTAATAAAGGTATGTAAATGTTGTAAATTTGTAATGTAATACTCCAAAGTTTGTTTGTAAAAAAATAGTTTAATAGTAACATAAAGAAATAAAAAGAATTTCGAAAACTATGGTTTTTGCTTATTTGAAAAATAGGAAGACAATTTTAATCCAAATGTATGAATATGATTATATTTGGTTGTTATGATTTTTCTTCTTTCTTGTGCTCCACTTCTATCTTTTAGGTCATTCGTCGGTTTCTATCCGCCTCTTGTTTCCTACATCTTTTGTTTAGTTAGTTTTAGAATCTCACACTATGTGTTTTATAGTAAAAGTATTTAGACATATATGGTTTTGTAACTTGTAAATTATTGAATATCTCTTTGTAGACAACATTTTTATTGTATGTGTTGCTTGCTTTCTTGTTGATTCATTCCAAATGTCTAATCCTTTTTTTGATGTGACTTTGAATAGAGCAACATATAGTTGTCTATGACTGAAGACTGGTTTTGGTCGATAGATCTCTATATTCTACAAGCTTTGTCCTTGACTTTTATTTATTGTCATAGTATAGCAAACTCTGAGAGAAAATTGCCTCCTTCTTATTTTGTATAGAAAATTTGTATCCGCAATTGTCAAATTTGTCCTTGGTATAAGGATTCTCTTGCCAACGTTTTTTCCAACAAAAATCTCTGCTTTGAGGACTCTATTTCCCAATCGAGTAACTATGAGTCTAGTACCGTTGCATAAACCCTTTTTGGTTTATGTTTCTCAAAAGTATAGCTAGTGTATACTTTTTCAATTAAAGCTTGTGATTTGGTAACCCTGAACACTTGAGTTTGTTTAAATACTCGGTTGTGTATAAAAGATTTACTCCATCCACATCTTCGTCTTCGTTGTCAATTGTGTCAGCGCTAATATATTCCCTCATTTTCGCTGATTTTTTTTGAGAAAAAACTCATTAATCTTGTCCACTGTTTCTTCAAAATATGTTTGCTTGTATGTTTCTATTAATATTTTTGATAAAAGGTATACAAATTTGTAATTTATTTGTTAGAAAATCTATAGTTTAGTAGGAACATAAAGAGATAAAAGGAATATTGAAGACCATGTTTTTTATTATTTGAAAAATAAGAAGATATGTATTTGGATTTATTCAGTTATTTTGTTTTTTTTGGTTCTCTACTTCCCTCATTTGTCATTCGTCGTTTTCTATCTAGTTCTATTTTCTTATGTCCAATATGTAAATTCAATATGTATGTAAATGATTGATTCTAAAATTCAAGGGTCAAAAAGAGAATATGTAAAAACTCTAAGATTCTATGACATTTTCAATATAAATCCATGTGGTTCTTTCAGTTTACAAGTTTAAGTCCCTCAAGAAGTAGCTTTTTGTCTCATCCATTTAGTAGCCGACCATATCTCTCCAGACAGAACTTCACATCCTCCATGTATGCTCTTTGGATCTGTCCGTCTAGTCCCTGAATAACACAAGAGACAAGAGGCAAGCTGAACACAAAGCAGTCCACATAATTCATGTCTATGTCAAGAATGAGACTGAAGAAACAAACCATGCTCCATAAGAGAACGGCATCTCCTTTGGTAGGTTTCACAGAGATGCCTTTCATGATTTTGTCACATCAGGTGCATTCACCATCACCAGCCTGCATTTGAAAAGAGAGAGAAAGTCTACACATTGGTTTCTATTTTCAAAATAAGTTTCATAACAGAGAGAAGAAACAATTGTGTATTACAAAGAGCATCCACAATAGGGAGAAGTTATACCAAAGGGAAAATAAGTTTCTCCTCCTTCAACATCATCTGTTAAATACATTAGCATTGTTGCTACGCGCTGACCACCACACTTCAAATTGAACTGTGTGGTAAACATAATATAAAGAAACACATAGATATGATGTACAAACAAAATGACTCACTGAAGAAAACTACACTGTTCCATACTCTTTTTTTTATCAGAGCAAGATATAGAAATGAAATATAACAGAAGACTTACAGTGTCAGCAAAGTAATTCTGATGCGGTCTGTAAAACTGTTTTGGTTCTGCACTACAACAGATTTTGAGTCATAAAATCAAGACAACATATTAATTTGCTTTTTAGTTTAAGAGTAGTAAGCTTGCACTTTTGCATGCACTTTAGGACCTGAATCAGTTCTCCATTCTCCGCTGGTACTCTAGAAAAGACTGCAATTCTCTTTTTAATTGTCTGATGGCAAAAGGAAAATAATATAATTTCGTAAAAATGTTAAGTTGATCAAACTGAAATGACATACCTTTTGAAAATATTAGAGAGTCAATGACTAACCTCTATTACTGTTTAACTTCTTTCTAGATGAGTTAGAAACATTCCAGAGCTTGTCCTCACATCACTTTTAACTCCCTAAGTATGAGGAAAATCATAAGAGAATGTATAAGACTTCGAAATCATTTCTACTCACACAAAATGTTTGATTGAAACAGTGGGACAGTGAGTGTATACGAATTTGGCAGTACCTTCCCGGTTTTTTATCAACAACAATGGAAATTTGAAGACGAGGCAAGGCGATTTCTTTTAAGTATTCACATTCCTGCAGATATACAAATCAGGAGAACAAAATAAATTTGTTTAAAGGCAAGACAAAATCATAAAAGCCATTTTTCCTAACTCTTATGATAATGCAAGTAGAACTGAGCCTAAAAGTTTAGCTTCTCCTTCAAATCGTACATTTTCCTTGCTAGAATGAACATGATAAATAAAGGTTCCATCTAAGGCCTAACATACTGTGAACATGTTCCTCTAGAAATATGATAACATGTTGTATATAAGTAACAAATTATTCAATGATATGTTAACTCATTGCCACCATGTTTACCTCTGAGCTTAGAAAATTATGAAACACAATAATTCGAGGGGACCAACTAACTACTTCAGGCTTTACCTGCACTAAAGCAAATAAACATCATCTGGAAGCAAGCAGAATATACCTCGATTTTACATAAGAAAAACAATTTCAAATTGGATATAATTGACTTACATAGCTAAGTCGTAACATTTCTGCATCTTTGTCATTTGCCCACCGAGAAACATCTGAAAATAAATGAGTCTTATCATTAATAAACCCAGAAAATTAGCTCTTAGGGATAGTCTTATCCTAAAGCTAAGATTCCGATCGTCAGAATGGAACCTATATGTAAGCATCATTTGTGGATATATATTATCACACCAACCTGGAAGATAACAGGTGTTCTGGCCCCGAAGCCCTCTTAGGGATGGTAATCTAGTTCCTAAAATAAGAAGAACAAAAAGGTACTAAGAATATCAAAGGACACCACAACAACAACAAAACAAGCAACAGAGCATCATAAAGATTTATTGTAGATATCCGAATTCGGTCGCTTTTGAAAACCATGATGTGCCGGCGCCGGAGATGGAAGGTGGATCGAGACAGACGGAGTATCAGCCTCATGCTCATCAACCCGATTTGAATCGAAAAAGGGTCGCCGAATCGACACGATCTGCGGAGGATTTAAGCGTATGCCGTGAGGATATATCCATTTTACCGGTCTAGGGTTTTTCACAGATAGTTTCTGAGGAATCGGTAACGCAGTATACGGAATTTCCATTATGATTTTCTCAGAAGATACAGAGACATAGGAGAAGAAGAGATTAGGGTTAGTGAGGAAGATTTGGTTTGGTCGACGAATGTTTACGATATATTCAAGGTAAAAGGTATAAGTTTACATGGCAACTGACGTGGGAAGAGGTTATAATATGATTGGTCAACAAAAACTTTCATTGGTGGCGATTCTAACGCTAGATTTCCTTTAGGAATCGTCTATTAACAAAGGCTACAATAGCCGTATTGTTACAAGTTGTTACACGAAATTAGGATCTATATATTTGTAACAAAATATTCTATATTGTATTATTTTCCCACAATTGTAAGTCGGATTTTCTAACGGTTCAATTAGATTTGAATTTATTGAATAACGATGCCAAGAAACCTTTTGTAAAGATATGTACGTACTGTAGAGAGGATGGGACATAAATTGCTTTGACTTTACTGTTAGAGGTGGGTTTAGCACCCCTTTAAGGTCTAGCCCAATAACGGAGAAGCTCAGTAAGAGATCGACCCAAAGGACATGGAGATCCAAACAAGGAACAAGGTCGGCGGAGCCAATGGAGCTCGGCGGCGTCTCTGTCGACTTGCATAAAGGAAAGAAGATAAATGTTAAATTAACATTTATCTTGGAAGAGATAAATAAGAATATTTTTAGGAAATATTCTTCTTATTATTTTGTAAAGAATTTCACAGAGAATCCAGGGAAAAACCCTAGATCCTCTGATATAAATATCTTTCTCCTACGCGGGAAAACACTAAGTAGAAACACAAATACACTTTGTACTCAAAAACCCTAAGAGCTAGCGATCACCGATCGATTCCAGCTCGATTTCATAATCAGACTAGATTTTCCGGTCTAAACCTTTCTTGCTTTCAGATTCTTGTTTAAAGTCATATCCAAGTATCTTAATTTATATTCAATTTATTAAATTGAATCAACAATTGGCGCTGTCTGTGGGGACTTTGGATATTTTGATTAACCAAAGAAGAGACTAGCAATGAACCGATCACCATCTTCATCTCAGGAGACAGGAGGGACTAACGGCGCAAGTGACGTCACCAACACCGCTACGGGAGGAGAAGGGATCCAACCTGATCCACCCCAACAAGGCGACAGAGCACGCAAGAACATCAGAGTCGACGCAAGGACACTTCGGGAAGAAGCAGCCCCGCCAAAGGAATTCAATCAAGACAACCCCCGCCTAGAGTTGATCGAGCGGATAAAGATCGACGATCGGAACCTTGAGCAGAGCGTAGGAATCAGAGCCAACCTTGACCCCGACATCAGAGCTGAACTGATCGATTTCCTCAAACAGAACATCTCGACCTTCACGTGGACAGTCAAAGACATAATTGGAATTGACCCAAGAATTTCTCGCCACGAACTCAATGTCAACAGAACATACAACAAACAAAAAAGAAGGAAGCTTGGAGCAAAGAGAGCACATGCAGTAAATGACGAGGTGGACAAGCTACTAGGTGCCGGATCCATCATGGAAGTGAAATACCCCGACTGGTTCACAAACCCAGTGGTGATAAAGAAGAAGAACGGTAAGTGGAGAGTATGCGTTGACTTCACCGACCTGAACAAAGCTTGCCCCAAGGATTGCTTCCCATTACCACATATAGAACGATTGGTCGAAGCAACCGCCGGCAACGAACTCCTCTCGTTCATGGACGCCTTCTCCGGATACAACCAAATCCTCATGCACCCCGAACGATAGAGAAAAAACCTCGGTCATAATGGATCGAGGGACCTTCTGCTACAAAGTCATGCCTTTCGGCTTAAAGAACGCGGGAGCAACGTACCAACGTCTCGTCAACAAAATGTTCGTAGAGCAGCTTGGTCGAACCATGGAAGTCTATATCGACGATATGCTCGTGAAATCGTTAGTAGCAACGGACCACGTCGCTCACCTGAAAACGTGCTTCGACATCCTAAACTATTATAGAATGAAATTGAATCCAGCGAAGTGTACCTTCGGCGTTACGTCAGGAGAATTCCTAGGATACATCGTGACAGAACGGGGAATCGAAGAAAATCCAAAACAAATAACGGCGATAATGAACCTGCCATCTCCAACCAAGACCCTCGAGGTGCAGAGATTGACTGGAAGGATCGCCGCTCTCAACCGGTTCATCTCCAAATCGACGGACAAGTGCCCCCTTTCTACTAACTTCTGAGAGGAAACAAAAAGTTCGAGTGGGACGAAAAATGCGAGGAAGCCTTCCAACGATTGAAAGAGTACCTTACCACGCCTCCAGTATTAGCTAAGCCAGAAGAAGGAGAAACTCTCTATCTCTACATAGCAATATCAAGCGCTGCAGTAAGCGGAGTGCTAGTAAAAGAGGATCGCAACGAGCAAAAGCCGATCTTCTATATCAGCAAAATGTTGGATGGGGCGGAAACCTGATACCCAATAATCGAAAAGCTAGCGTTAGCGGTCGTCATGTCGACAAGAAAGCTCAGGCCCTACTTTCAATCACACCCGATCGTCGCTCTTACCACTATGCCTCTAAGATCAATCTTGCATAGCCCCACCCAATCCGGTAGGCTAGATAAGTGGGCCATCGAATTGAGTGAGTATGACATCGAATTCAAAGGACATGTCGGCATAACATCGAAGGTCCTAGCAGACTTCATCGTCGAACTTCCGCCTGAATTGACACAAGACAATCAATCGGAAGATAGAAATTGGAGCCTTCACGTGGACAGATCATCATCAAAGGCCTGCTCAGGGATCGAAATCCGGCTTGAATCACCAACGGGAGAAGTGCTCGAGCATTCGTTCAAGTTAGGATTCCCGGCCTCGAACAACGAAGCCGAGTACGAAGCCCTGATCGCCGGGTTATGATTGGCCAAAGCCGTAGGCGCCAAACGTGTCCAAGCCCACTGCGGCTCGCAACTGATCATGAACCAATTCAACGGCGAATACGAAGCCAAGAATGAAAGGATGGACGCTTACCTCGGCATAACCAAGCAACTGACTACCGACCTCGATTTCTTCAATCTAAAAAGAATCCCAAGGAAAGAAAACACATTAGCGGATGCCCTCGCAGCCTTAGCGTCAAGCTCAGACGCAAACTTGAGACGAACTATCCCAGTGGAACTCATAGAAAATCCAAGTATAGACCCTCTCGACGTCTGTAACATCATAGACGGAGAAGTGAACGACACAGATACAACGGCAGAACCAGGGCATGACGATATAACGCTGAAAGAACCCTGGAGCTCGGAGATAAAAGCCTACATAACAGATCGGAAACTTCCCTCGGATAAGTGGAAAGCTCGCAGACTCAGGGCTAAAGCAGCTCGATATGTTATAATGGAGGGAGACCTTTTTCGATACAACGCCACTGGAGCAGCCTTAAGAAGCGTAGAGGGCAAAGAAATCTATGAAGTAACCATGAAAACCCATGAAGGAGCCGGAGGAAACCATGCCGGCGGACGGTCATTGGCACTAAAGATCAGGAAGATCGGTTTCTTCTGGCCATCGATGGAGAAAGACTGCACAAGATATGCAGCGAGATGCGAGCCATGCCAAAAACACACTCCAGCAATACACGCGCCTACGGAGGAATTGGAAACCGCTTTGGCTCCTTACCCATTCATGCGTTGGGCGATGGACATAGTCGGGCCAATGCACAAATCCAGACAGAACGAACACATCCTAATCCTAACAGATTACTTCACCAAATAGGTGGAAGCTAAAGCTTACAAAACGGTGAAAGCCCGGGACGTTGTCAGCTTCCTGTGGAAATATATCATCTGCAGGCACGGAATCCCTTACGAGATCGTCACAGATAACGGGAAGCAAATCACGTCGATCTTGCTCAGCCAATTCTGCAATAAGTGGAACATTAGGCTTAGCAGATAGACACCTTGCAATCCGCAAGGAAATGGCCAAGCAGAGGCCACAAATAAAACCATCATCGCTGGACTCAAAAAGCGGCTCAACGAACATAAAGGAAATTGTGCCGATGAGTTAGACGGAGTTCTGTGGTCACATAGAACCACCCCGCGAAGACCATCGAACCAAACACCATTCTCCCTAGATCATGGAGTGTAAGCCATGTCACCAGCCGAGATGAGCTTACCAACGGTTTGGCGATCCATGCTTATTCAGAACCCAAAACTCAATGACAAAATGCTTCTCGATAACCTTGATACGCTCGAAGAACAAAGGGACGAAGCCCTCTTATGAATCCAAAATTACCAGCACCTCGTTTCTTGGTATTACAACAAAAAAACAAGGGGGCGACACCTGAAAGAAGGAGACCTCATCTTACGAGAAGTTCATCAAGGAACGAAAGAAAATAATGCTGGGAAGCTCGGCAAACACTGGGAAGGACCTTACCAAATATCAAAGATCGTTAAACCAGGAGTCTACGAGCTCTCCGAACTAGATGGAAAACCCGTCGAGTTTTCATGGAACTCGATGCACCTTAAAAGATTTGTGTACTAGATTCTCCAGTCACAAAAAGAGGAGCTCACCGAGCCACAACTCATGTAAACCGAACTACGAATGGCTTGATCCCCCGATCACGGGATACGTAGGCAATCCTTTTAGTATTCAGCTAGACTTCATTTTTTTTTATTACATCTTGCAAAAGATATATCGGCATCTTAGCCATACAAGCAAATTCGAGCGCGCTCCATGAGTGCCGTGGTTAAATAATCCACACCATCATCACACGTTCAAAAATCACGACTCAAAGTCGGCACCGATGAAATCTTAAGCCGGAACCGCCCCCGCTTGCCTAAGTTCAAGTTGCAACAAATAAGCCAACCCGACTCGCACAACCGACTTCGAACTAGGTGATATCCGCGATAAGACGTAGGCGTTTATCACCACTTGTATCGCAAAAAGGCTACCGAAGCACACTTCATTAACCCCCCTTATTTCGCATCAATCAGAATTAACTCCGGAAACATTGCTCACAAGAAGGTCACAACTCCGTCGAGGCATAGCCCGGCCAAACGATACGAATCGAGGGAATTACTCGATCACATCGAACATCACAAGTTCTCGAGGCATAGCCCGGCCAAACGATACGAATCGAAGGAATTACTCGATCACATCAAACATCACAACTTTGCCGAGGCATAGCCTGGCCAACCGATATGAATCAAAGGAATTACTTGATCACATAGAATATAACAACTTCGCCGAGGCATAGCCCGGCCAACCGATATGAATCGAAGGAATTACTCGATCACATCGAACATCATAACTTCGCCGAGGCACAGCCCGGCCAAACGATATGAATCGAAGGAACTACTTGATCACATCAGACATAAAAACTTCGTCGAGATATAACCTGGCCAAACAATACGAATCAAAAGAATTACTTTACCACATCGCCACAAATCCTACTAAGGTCCGCAGGAGCACAATCGCATAAAGATTAAAAAGTATGAGTCGAAGTAAATGATACAGGACGAAATGAAAGAAATCTTTTCATTTTACTTATCCTCAAAAAGTATTATTACAACTCGGGCTACATATACAAAGAAGAAAAACTAAAGACAAATATCTTGAAAGACGATTTCCGTCCGAGTTCGGCATCTCCCGCCAGAAACCGAACTGCTTTTGACTAAGGCGATTGCATCGTCTTCTCCCATTAAGGTCGCCGATGAGAAAGAAATTGTTAAAAGAAGGCCACCAACAACTACGTTCTGCTGAAAATAAATGCAGGCACTCCTTCCGATAGCAGTCATCTCGCCGCCGAGGACCTTTCTTGAAAGACGATTTTATCGCCCGTCGTTTGTAAGGATCGTCCCTGATTGTCAACTACACGAATAAGAGCATGATCTAGGCGGAATTCGGGTAGAGGATCTAGCTGGGGCAATCAAAGATTCTAATATGCCGACCTCGCCACTTCGACGAACTCTCATATCGCCACCGATTGAGTCCTGCAAAGACAGATTCCCGAAGAAACAATATGCCCGTATTCTTCGGGATAGGCCTGCTCCGACATACCATCAGTTGCTCTACAAAAAGTGTGTATAGACCGGAAGTTAGGACAGCCGAGGTAAAGAATTTAAATGAAAGCCAAAAAAGAGGGGTTTCTTAAGCGGTTGGCAACTAATCAGGGGAGGAGCAGACCAGAGCACGTTCCTGAAATCAACGACGCATCAGATAGATCCAAATGAAGGATCTGAACGTCGCCCTTAAGTTTGGAAGGGTGATAAATGGTGGTAACCATCAGCATAAATCCAGATACCTACGAGCTACCCTTTAGCAAAAAGAGCATAAGCTAATCGACAAGACCGGGCACGCAGTAATCATGAGGACGGCATAGCCCGAAACAATGAAAGAACGAGCGATTCACCACCATTTTTCGAAGGAAAGAGGGAGCGAAAAATAAGAGGAAGAAGGAAAATCAGAAAACGCAAAGGAGAAGGAAAAGGATGAAGATGACGAAAATGTAAAGGAAGAGGATCACATTTATGGCGAAAAGACAGCGGTTATCGATGCGACACGACGGTTACCAATACAGAATTAAGGCGACACGACATTCCCGCCACGTGGAGGCCATTTACTGGAGGAAGCCGAGGCGCAATTAATGATCAAATATTATGAAGCGATTTCTTGACCGAAGACGGTAAAGGCCGGGGTAGCAGCACGCTGACGTAGTCATTAAGACAGACCAAGAGAACAAAGTTCGCCGACCTATGTATCGCTCGGTGCGACGAACTGGGGAGGGGGACTTACTGTTAGAGGTGGGTTTAGCACCCCTCTAAGGTCTGGCCCAATAACGGAGAGGCCCAGTAAAAGATAGGCCCAAAGGACACAGAGATCCAAACAAGGAAGAAGGTCGGCAGAGCCAATGGAGCTCGGCGGCATCTCTGTCGACCTGCATAAAAGAAAGAAGATAAATGTTAAATTGACATTTATCTTGGAAGAGATAAAGAAGAATATTTTTAGGAAATTTTCTTCTTATTATTTTGTAAAGAATATCAGAGAGAATCTAGGGAAAAACTCTAGATCATCTGATATAAATATCCTTCCCCTACGCTGAAAAAGACTAAGTAGAAACACAAATACACTTTGTACTGAAAAACCCTAAGAGCTAACGATCACCGATCGATTCCGGCTCAATTTCATAATCAGACTAGATTTTCCGGTCTAAAACGTTCTTGCTCTTAGATTCTTGTTTAAACTCATATCCAAGTTCCTTAATTTCTATTCGATTTACTAAACTGAATATTGTTTGATTTTCCGAATCAACATTCACCAATGGTGAATTTATCACGAACAAAATGGATGTCGAACGCGATATGTTTGGTCTTTTGATGTTTAAATCGATTTGTTGAAAGATAAACTGTTTGTAATACCTTAATCTCGGTAAGCAATAAAAATATTATTATTAAATGTAGTGATATTTTATTGCTAATAAAATGAATTATCTTTTAAAGAAATTTATTAGAGTTATTTTAGAAATGTTTGTGAATTTTCATAAATAACAAATTTTTACTGAGAAATTAATTAAGCGATCGGGTAAGTAAAAAAAAGCCTGTAAAATGCACCAAAATTATGATATTTCGACCACATCTCTATAAAATATGTATGGGCTGGTTAAGAGAAATTATCAAAATTTGATCCCTCGATTAAGTTATAAGTTTTGGACATTTAAAAGTATTTAGTGATCTAAAAATAAAAATCAAATTTGTGGACATGGACCTTGAACCATACAAAATTGGACTGAGAGATAATCAATTTTTGCACATAAAACCAAGCCTAAAAGAGTATGAGCCAAGAAAATTGCTAAGAAGAAAGGAGGATGATGATTCAATGAATTTGTCAAAATCCCTCTCGACGAAATCAGTAGTCGAAAACAGATTAAACAATCAAAAATAACCATTTTTCGCATAAACAACATTTTGTATATGTAATATGTCGTACGAATATCATTTCATGTGAAACGTACGAACCTTAGCCGAACCCTCGATCGATCAAAACTATTCGGATGGATCGCTTTGACAAGCATACCGCTCGACTAACTCCACGGACAAGCTCAAATGCTCGAACCAAACTGCTCGGTAACACCGAGCAGGCAAGGATGCTCAGAAATTCTGTGCAAACCAAGCTGCTCGAAAACTACGAGCAGGCAAGGCCGTTCGGAAAAGACGAGCAGACCAATCTGCTCGGAAATTCCTAGCAGGCAAGGCTGCTCGGAAAATCCAAGAAGACCAAGCTGCTCAGAAAGTCCGAGCATAACACACTTCCTCGGAAGTTCTGAGCAGAACGCATTTCCTCGGAAGCTGCTCGGAACTTTCGAGCAGAATATACTTCCTCATAAGTTCTGAGCAAACCACATTTCCTCGGAAGTTCCGAGCAGAACGTATTTCCCGAATCTTCCAAACGGATACTTTGCTTAGACTAAATTCTCGGACACTCGCTGACATCTTCCTTCAAATACGCAACTAGTCGCAACCCATATTCGTAACGGTGGCTTAGACAATAGTAGGCATTAACATAATCTTCAAATAAGTTTATACGAAATACGAATCTGGGCCAAACCCACAAGAATTGTATTTCGTAGACTTTGAGCCGGATTAAGAAGACAAACACGCAAAAGGACTCAGATCGTCTCTTTTCGGCTTATTCATAGATAAAGTTAAACCACAGAAAGATAATTAAAAAAACGGAAAGATAACTCGAAGAAGAAAAGAGGGAGATAATTTCGAGCGAGAAGAGGAAAATCTGAGCGAAAGAGTAAATCCCAACTGAAATGGAATATGCGATAACAAGAAGATTTCCGGAAATCTTGCAGGCGAATAACTTCGACACCGACTCGCCGCGACTATTTAAGATGAAGGACTTCCTACAATTAAACCATCTCGAAATACCCTAGCAACTAGACTTAGACTTTTCTTGAGCTCTTATGCTTTGTACTTTTTTCCTGTAAACAAATCAATAAAATATCCTCCAGGTCTCTTTTCTTGTCGTTTACTTTAGTTTCTTTTGTTCCTTAAATAGTTTGCTCTACAAAAATTATAAGTGCGAGTTTCGACTCTCACAGTTTGGCGTCGTCTGCGGGGAATATAAGTTTTCTTACACCTAAATCACCGATTAGCATATCCGAAGATATGGCCACCGACGGAGATGGAAACGGAGACAAGACATATCACCAATTGGCGATCGACGGAACAAACAACAACACCACATTACGCAACACCACGATGAACAACATCATGACATGAAAGGCTGTGGGAGACAACATCGTTACAAACACAACCGCAATAGACGTAATAGCCACCGCGACGCTGACCGAGTTAAAGAAGATGGCAGCGGCACCGGTGTGGAAGATCTAGAGTTAGGAGAAGGAGTGCACCATGACTGTAGTACCCTGATTCCAAAAATTGGGTCAACGGGCAAAACAAAAGTAAACAGGGGCAAAATGGTAATTTTCAGAAGTTGAGGAAATTTGTAATTTTTCCAAAATGCAAGCCGGAAGCCGAGATGGGCCAAATTTTCTTCTTTTTAAATAAAGAAAACATTTAGAAGACTTGAAATGGAGGAAACATAGTTTAAATGGGTTTTTTCGGACTATCGGGAATGAAAACCGATAGAACCGAGAATCTTGTAAAATCCATAACGGGAGCTAGGGGTATCTAAATGAGGTGATTCAAGTCGATAAATTCATCTTAAATCATCAAGAAGCGGATTCTGTGGATTAGAGTATTTGTGGAAGCATCTATGGAGTTTTTAAAGTATTAATCGCAGAAATGGCTAAAACTGAAGCAACGGAATGATTGGTCAGAATCAACCCTGCAGAGACAAGTGTCACTCCCCTGCTGGCGCTACCTATTTATCCTTGGTGCAATGCATGAAATGGGATTCATTGAATTGTGATTTGCATGGAATCAAACATCCCTTCATTCTTTCAATCCATCAAACCTTATTCAACTCACCCTCTAGCCTCTCTCTAGATATCTCTCGGTATCCCTTCTCTCCTTCATCCCATGCAACCAAAATTCCAGCAACTCTCTTTAATCTTCAAAGAAACCCCAAGAACACTCATATGATCTTCATGACTTGGTGAGCAAGTAAAGTCCATAACTCCTAAACTAGACCACTAATCCATAAACCACCTGCACCATAGTGATCACCATCTTCTACTCTCCAACCTCCACCCATCATTCTCCTCACCACCGCCATAGGTTCGCCGAAATATTTTTGGAGATCTGCTGCCGGCGAGGTTTCTTCCCCTCTCTCTCGTTGGAGTTGTATTTCATCGGTTCGTCAGGTCATTTCCCTCATCCCTCAGCCTCTCCAGTCACCAGAGCTCATCCTCCGTCGTCGGAAAACCCCAAGAACCACCGGTCAATCCTTCTCCGCCGCGGTCAACACCAAAGAAGGTCACCGGAAAAGTCTCTTCCGCCTCTCTCATTCTGGCGGTTATCTAGGGGTCTAGTTCAAGTGGTTTGGCTCAACATTTTGTTCCAGTTCAAGCTTGGGTTAAGTTGGTTCAGCCTTGGTCAACGCGGTCAAACCGGTTTGGTGGTCAACCGTCCGGTTTAGTTGGTCAAGCTGGTTTACATCGGTTTAGTCAGAACGGTCCAATTGGTTGGTCAAGTCCAGTTCAAGGATTGGTCAATTCGGTCAAGGGGAGTCAATGGTCAATGATCAACGGTCAGAGGTCAATGCTCGGTCAACACTGCCGGTCAACGCGGGCAATGCCAGAATCCGAGACGGTCAACGCTCGGTCAACTATCGTTTCCGGATTTCTGTGATTCGGAGTGCTTGTGTCGGGGTTCAGGTCCAGTTGTTCGGTATCGGAATCAGCGTTCGTCTCGTCCGTCTGTTCGTCCGCATCACCCACTGTGAGTCGGCTTAAATTGCATTCATAGTTAGATAATTCATGTAAACCGAGAACCTTAAGCCGTAGTTCTAGGACTTGCATGCCTGTTTGTTTAACCTGGATAGTTTGTTTATTGATTGATGATTGGTTAAATGATGAACTGGTTAGGTTATTATACGCATGCTAGGTGGTTAGGGTTAATCCGTTGATTGCGTTTTAGGTTTTTAGTGTTGATTGAATGTTGCATTCATATAGTTGATGCATGTTAGGACATATATGCATATATACGTATTAAGAACGATATTAAATGAATATATATATATGGGAATTATGACGGCACTATAATATGGATTAAAACACTTAACGAACGTATAGATTATAATAATGGGGTGGGTTAGGTTTAATAGATGGGTTAAGGGTTAATGAATTATAGTTAAGTTAATAATGAGACGTCAGTGAGTTAGTAAGTTTACTAACTCTGAACCGACAGATCGAGGAATTATTAAAAGATACTTAGGAAAGGATAATTAAAAGAATTGTGTGATTGGTGAGCCGTCTATGGGTTAGCAATCCGCTAATCAAAAGTAGCGGACTAAGTGGAATTAAAAGATCTTAATAAACCTAAAGGCCTACTTAATTTTGTGTGTGTTGTTCCTTTGATGTTGTGTGTGCTGTGTGCCGGCCTGTGCTTAGACTACTCCGGTGTAGGGACGGGTAGTCGGTTGCATGTTACTTACGCCGGTCTTGGGACCAAGTAAGTTTGTAGTTACCCGATTTGGTATAGCACCGAGTAGGGTTGGTGGTGGTGGTGTTGGTTTAGGGCTTGCGGGATGGTTTCAGTGCTGCTTTTATCTTTCTGTTGACCTTGTCGGTCTCGTGTTCGGTTTTAGAGTCCCAGTGAGTCGGTGTGTTTACTTTATTGCACTAGGACTCTAGGGTGCGTTAGATCCCGCAAGTCTAGGTTTGAAAGCGTTCCGGTACTTCTGACCGGATTGGATCCTCGGGTGGTGACCTGAACGTTTCACGTGGTGATTCTGGTTATAGTGTGAACCTACTAAGTAACGCTAGTAGGTGTGTGGTCCGGAGAATATGGGTCATGTCCTAGGGTCGGATTACATGGAAACTTAGGTTACTATGGGGTAGCCCGAGTCGCTGTGTATCGATAGACTGAGAACAGTGTCCTAGGTCGTAGGACTTCATGTTTACGTCTAGTTGTCATGGCTAGTATTAGTTACCATGTCGGTAGCTAAGTGTTCCCGTGGAAGTTACATAGTTTTCATAGTGGTCCCAGTGGTGTTATGTTCGTTGTGCACGATAGATAGACCAAGTCTAATTGAGGGCATGTGGTGCAGTGCCTTCGATTTTCGTAATCCTTTCCTTCATTTGCAAGTGCTTGTGTGTTGTGGGTTTATCACGTCGTGGTGGCACGTGATAAATCATTTCTTGTTTATGATTGTTATTTTGGGTTTTGGGGCGGGAATTGTAGCTATAGAAGGACTAGAAGCAGTTAGTGGGGGGGAGCCGACTCGCTGGGTGATCTTAGATCGCTCATTAGATGCTTTTTTTTTTGTGTTTTCAGGTTTAGCAGCGATGGACGCGGGAGGTCCTCTATGAAGATTCGGGATTGCTTGCGGGATGGAGGTTTTGATTCGATACTTTGGTTGTTATTTTCAGTTCGGCTTTATGGCGCCTATCTATTTGTTTAATTGTGATTAGAATCTAATAGGCAAATTGTTTTGTATATACGTTGTGTAAACGTTTATTTATTTAGAAATGAATTTGCTTCCATGATATATTGGTTAAGTCCGAACCGACACAACTTGCGGAAGCAATACATGTTGAAAAGCTTTGTATTGTGGAAGCGAGGTAAATGGGGTCAAGGATGGTTTGGTGCGAGCCGTTGACTCAAACCCCCATGTCTCTGACTTCGTATTGTGATGAACTTTTTTCGTTTGACTTGCTCGGGTTCGACTTGGTCATATTCTTGTATGATTGTATACTGGTCACCTCGTCGGTCAGCGGATGACGGGAAAGGGGCGTTACAATGACCAACAATATGATCACTGGAGGATTGAAATACTGCCAAGACACAGTGTCCTCGATCAAAGCTTACCAATGACGAGCAGGAACAAGCGTTCATTGGTCCCCTCTCTCTCAGTTCCCAAGCGACATGATAACACTCGTGGAGTGTGAACCGCATGAATAGATCGATCACACAACGATCCTATCGTCATCGAACTGATCATAAAAGACCACGATGTAGAAAGGGTCCTGGTCGATACCGAGAGTTCCATGGACGTAATCTTCCGCGACACTCTAAGAAGGATTAACATCAGCTTATCCATACTGTCTCTATTCCCAAAACCCTTAACGGGATTCACAGGCGACACGACGAAGACTCTCGGGAAAATCAGGCTACCCGTACAAGCAGGAGGGGTAACCAAAGTTGTCGAATTCTCAGTAGCAGATTCCCCGAAAATCTACAACGTGATCATGTGAACTCGTTGGATAAATTCCATGAGAGCCGTTCCGTCAAGATATCACCTATGCTTGAAATTCTCAACACCCGGTGGGGTAACAACGATATGGGGAAGTCAGGAGCAATCCCGATCTTGTTTCATGACCGAGCAAAAACTTAGGATGCCGACATTCGAGGCCTCCGGAAAGCGAAGTGACCGCGAATAGAAGCAAATCAAGGAGTTGTGGAACAACCATAAAATCCGACATGAAGCAAGAATAAGAAGAGGACGATGACCCTTGCGAGCCGGTAGTATCTATGTGCATCGGCAATTACCATCTGGAACGCTGCGCAGATGTGGGAACAAATCTCAACAATGTGATAAAAAAGGACATAAGCCTGTGCCTCAGAGAGAGCGTCAACAGCTTCTCCTGGTCCACAGAGGACATGCCTGGAATCAGCAGCGACATCGCTTGTCATGAATTGAACGTAGATCTAACGATCAAACTTGTTAGCTAGAAATGAAGGCTATTAGGATATGACGATCTAAAGTTGTGAACGTCGAAGTCGAGTGATTACTCAATGTCGGTTCTTTCATCGATGTCAAATACCCAAACTGGCTCGCAGATCCCGTGGTAGTAAAGAAGAAAAAATGGAAAGTGGAGAGTTTGCATCGACTTCACGAACCTATCCTCAAATCGAGAAGTTGGCACTCTCACTTGTATTATACGCTAAGAAATTAAGGCCATACTTCCAATCTCACTTGATCGTTGTTCTGACAACTTTCATGTAGCGAACGATCGTTCATAGTCCAAGCCAATCTGGAAGATTAGCGAAGTGTGCTATAGAGCTCAGCGAATTCGATATCGAGTATCAATTGAGAAGATGCACAAAATCACAGGTACTCGACGATTTCCTAGTCGAATTACCGCAAGAAGGGGCGGAGGGACGGGCATCGGATTTGGACTGGTTGCTCCACGTTAATGTTTCATCTTTAAAGCAAGGCTACAAAGTAGGAATCCGTCTGACATCGCTGACTTGAGTAATTTTGGAACAATCCTTCCGATTAGCTTTTCACGCTTTAAACAACGAACATAATAGGAGGCTCTAATCGCCGGTTTAAGGTTAGTTCACGCTCTCAAAATTCAATGTATACAAGCATTTTTCGATTCCCCGCTGGTCGTAAGCCAAAACAGCGGGGAATACAAAACAAGAGACGAAAGGATGGAGGAGTATCTGAATATCGTTCAATACCAAGTAAAGCCGCTCAAAAACTTTAAACTGAAAAGAATCCCTAGAGGAGAAAAGGAACCAGCCGACGCATTAGCAGCTCTTGCCTCAACATCCTATCCTGGTTTGAAACAAATCATTCAAGTAGAGTTCATCGAGCATACGAGCATTTAAAACTTCAGACCATCAACCTTGCTTATCCGCCGAAGAGGACGACAATAATGAAGAAAATCCTCCAGCGGAAGGGAACGATGTGGAAGCAGATGAACGGTTCAAAAGATAATACGACTACAACAAAGAATGGATGGGAGAAATTCTCGTATACATCATAAATGGCGAGCTTCCTGAGGAAAAATGGGCAGCTCGTAAAATCAAAGTGCAGGCTGCTCGTTATGTTTTGATGGACGGGGATATTTCAAGTGGAAGGTATCCGAGCTTCTAATGTCATGCGTCGAAGGCAAAGAAGCAAGACGAATCATGGAAAAAGTCTACAACGGTTCGTGTGGAAACCATTAAGGAGGCAGAGGCTTGGCAATCAAAATCAAGCGTCAATGCTATTTTTGGCCGACAATGGCAGAGATTGCGAGATTCTTTCTCAAAAATGTAAAAAGTTCCAGATACACGCTCCGACCATCCATCAGCCGACCGATCTGCTTTGTCAATCTCAGCACCATATCCTTTCATGCGCCGGTCGATGGATATAGTTGGACCACTTCACTACATTAAACATAAGCGATTCCTTCTCGTCCTAACAGACTATTTCACGAAATGGATTGAAGCCAAATCTTATGCCAACATTAAAGATGCCCAAGTTGAAAGTTTTGTGTGGAAGAGCATCATATGCAGACATGGAGTGCCATACGAGATCGACACAGAAAACGGTTCGCAATTCATCTCGACGTGTTTCAAAGATTTTTGAGAGAGTGGAGGATACGATTGCAAAAGTACACTCCGCATTATTCCCTGGGTAACGGGCAAGCCGAAGCCGCTAACAAAACGGTCCTTGATAGATTGAAGAAACACCTCAATGAAAAGAAGGGAAGATGGGCATAGGGGCTAGAAGGAGTCCTTTGGTTACATCGTACAACTTCTCGACTAGAAACTGGCGAGACACTATTCACGCTCGTTTATGGAACAAAATGCGTAATCCCAATCGAGATTGAATTTTCGGGGGTACATTGCAGTTGCCTCCCCAGAAAAGAAGATTTGAATCATACGATTCTACCCGACGAACTAGACTTGATCAACGAACGACACGATCATGCTCTCATTCGCATCCAAAACTACAAACAAGCAATCACCAAGTATTAAAACTCAAACGTCCACGAAGGTGATCTGGTCATGCGGAAAGTATTTCACAACACCGAAAACGAAACACGGAAAATAGGGAGAAAACTGTGTAGGACCATATAGAATTAGGAAAGTGGTTCACCAATGAGCATACAAGTTAATCAACATAGACGACGTCAAGGTCGGGAGGAGTTGGAACGCAATACACCTAAAGAAATACTGTCACCAAGCCAAGACTTTTAAGATTTAAGAAAATTAAATAAATAAATAATAATTATAATAATAATAAAGAGACAACTTGAACTACAGGACGACATGATATCCGAAAGGGGTACGTAGGCAGCCAATCTTTTGATCGGTTCAGCTTCCCCCCCCCCTCTGTATACACATATACTTCCACATTAGAAATTCGAAAATTTCCGAAACAATTTTCAGACTCAATTGCAACATTTTCCAGAGATCATTCCTTGGACAAAGCCGCTCCGAAAATCCAAACTCGCAAAAGGTGCTCGGAACTTCTAGGAACACAAAACTATCCTTAAAAATCTGCTTGATCCGAGCGCACACGAGGCCGCTCGGAAATCCAAGCACGAACGGTTGCTCGGAAAACCTGAGAATGCCACACTTCTTGACTAGTGGCAAAATTTTCCCACTCACTCGTTCAACCAGTTTCAAGACCCACTCGGAAATTCTACTTCAAGTATTCAACTCGCGGAATGTTCCACTCAACGCCTCCGCAAAGAATCAGTGCCTCAGTTATACGCTCGGATTTATCTGGTAAACGATAAATAACTTCCTTTTAACTTTTATTCGATTTACTCATTTTATTTGTTGACCTTCACACTTAACTTGAAACCTAATCAAACGCTTCTGAGCCATCTGATCTTAATCATTGAAGGTCCGAAAGTCGTGTACATCTCATTGACCTTCAAACTTAACTCGAAACCCAGTCAGACACTTCCGAGCACGCTGGTCGTAATCATCGAAGGTCCGTAAGTCGAGTATATCTTCCTAACCTTCAAAACTTAACTCGAAACCTCGCCAGACACTTCCGAGAACGCTTGTCATAACCATCATAGGTCTGTAGGTCGAGTACATATCTAACCTTCAAACTTAACTCAAAAACCCAGTTAAAACGCCCCGAGCACACTGGTCCCAGTCATCATAGGTTCATAAGTCGGAAATATCCCGCCAACCTTAAAACTCAGAACTTGATTTGAAACATGGCAGAACCCTCCTGTGCACACCTAGTTTAAGCACGAAACTTGCGACTATATTTGTATCCGTAACATTTTGAGACTATTTGGAGACACTAAGTAATACCATGTTTCACAAAACTGAGTCAATGGACAGCAGAAAAGTCAACCATGGCAATTTCGTAATTTTCAAAAATGAAGGGTATTTTGATAATTTTACCAAAAAGCGAGCCGAAATCAAAGACAGACCAAATGTTTCTCTTTTAAAATAATGAAAACATTTAGAAGACAAGAAGTGGAAGAAACAGACTTTAAACGGGGTTTAAGGTTAATCGAGATGGAAACAGATGAAACCGACAAAAACTTATAAAATCTGTTGCGGGAGCTACGGTTGTCCGAATGGAGCGAATAAAATTTCTAATTCTTCTAAAATAATATAGTATTTGAAAAAGAAACTTCGGGAATGTACTTCAGAGTCTATGGAGTTTTAGTGGATTTAACGCAGAGTTGGCTAGTCGGACCGTGCGGAATGAATCGGGGTTTTGCATTGATTGGAGCTTGATGGATCCAATATATGGGGAGTAGAAGTGACCCTGGAGTGACACTTGTCACTTGTTTCTCTTCAGCTGGCGCCACCTCTCACCATTGGGGTTTAATGAACAAGTTCTTGATCCATTGCATGTTTTTGCATGCATTAAGTCTAATCACTTCACTCTAAAACATTACACCTCTCTCTAGCAAAAACACCACCAAAAACTCTCTGATCTCTCTTCTCTCACCTCCCATCGATATCCCTCTCTTCTCTCTCCAAGTTCATCACAAAAACTCCTCCATATTCAACCTTCTTCAAGAACACCTTCAAAGTTCTTCATGACTTAAGCTTCAAGTAACCCAAATATTTCCATAACTACTATGAATCTCCATAAACCCTCTGCATATTCAGACTCACCTCATCCTCCTCATCATTCGCCGCCGATCACTCCCCTACGCCGCCACCGAGTTCACCGGAGCCGCCGCCGGAGATGTCACCGCCGGCGATATCCGCCATCTCTCACTCTTTTCAGAAGTGTTTAGCCTGTTCCTCAGCTCCCACTCCTCTTCACCGACCTTCTCTCTCACGGGAGATCCTCTTCAGCCGTCGGAGAGCCTTCATTTCCGCCGTTCAACGCCAGAGTTCTTGGCCGGAGAAGCTCGCCGTGGTCTTCTCTCTTCCTTATCCATGAATCTCTTCATCATATCTATCACCGGAGTGCACCTTTTTGCCGGCCAGTCACTGGAAGCTCTTCCTCTCGCAGGTCAACGTCCCGTCACTCTAGTCAACGCAGGAGAAAGCTCATCTCTCTCTGCCTCTCGATAGTGATTCTCTCTCCATCAGATTCATTACCGTGGTCACCTTCTCTCGCCGATCAGATCACCAGAGAGCCTCTTCAACCGCCGGTCAACGCTCGCTACCGTGAGTCAACACCAGAGAAGCCCTCGTTGCCACTGGTCAACGCGATTCTCTTCAGCCGGTTCATCTGAGGGGTTGTTCAAACGGTTAGTCTCGGTTTAGTGGTGGTCAAGGCTCGGTCAACTCGGTCAACATCGGTTTAAGGAAGTCAACACTCAGTCAATGGTCAAACCTTCTGGTCAACGCCGGTTAAGCGTTGTAAATTCCTGGTCAATCGGTTCAATCTTGGTCAACAATTAAATTTGAGCGGTTTAGTGGTTTGAGAAAGTTTGGTTTAGCATCAGCTCGGTCTCGGGAGTTCGTAGCCGTCACATCCGTCATTCGTCACATTTATCATACACTGTGAGTCCGTTATTGTATTTGTAGTTTAAGTCATGTAGACCGGGAAACCCTTAAACCATAGTCTTAGATTGCATGCCCGTAATGGGATGATAATTGGTTGGTATCCGTTAGTAAATATATTGATTAGAATATATATATGCATGACATGTATTTAGTCATTAATACTTGTTAATCCGTTGATTGATCATTGACTGTTGCATTCATATAGAGTGGCATGTTTAGGACGTATATGCATATATACTCTAGTAAGAATGATATTAATGAGCTATATTTGGGAATTAAGACATAATTAAAATACGTATTAAAATACCTAACACACATAAAGTATAATAACAGAGTGGGTTAGTAATATTGGATAGGTTAATGGGTTAAATAAATTAAGGTTAATAACTAGGAGATGTCGGGGGATTAGTAAGTTTACTAATCCCAAACCGACACATCGAAGAGATTATTAAAAGTATTTAGGAAAGATAAATTAAAAGGTTAATTAATTGAGCCGTCTACGGGTTTAGCAATCCGTTAATCCCAAGGTAGGGGACTAAATGAATGGAACGATGAAGAGGAACTTAAGGCTTGTTTGTTAACCAATTATTATGTGTTAGATTGATGTTGTGTTGTGTGCAGACTTGTTTGTTTAGTCTATTCTGGTGTTGGGCCGGATAGTCATGTTGTGTGATACTTACCTCGGTCTCGGGCCGGGTAAGTTTGTTAGTTACCTAATCCGGTATATAACCGGATAAGGTTGGTCCTGATGGTGGAATAGGACTTGCGGGATCAAACGAGTTATGTTTATTTTATTCTTCGACCTTGTCGGTCTTGCTTAATGTGTAGAGTCCCAGTGAGTCTGCATGTTTACTTTCTGTATTAGGACTCTAGGGTGCGTTAGATCCCGCAAGTCGATTGAAAGCGTTCCGGTACTTCCGACCCGATTGGATCCTCGAGTAGTTGCCTGATCGGTTCACGTGCATTCGTGTGGTGATTCTGGTTATGGTGTTAACCTACTGAGTGATGCCGGTAGGTGTGTGGTCCGGAGAATACGTGGTCATGTCCTAGGGCCGGACTGCATGGAAACTTAGGCTATCTTGGGGTAGCCCGAGTCACTGTGTATCGATTAACTGAGAACAATGTTCTAGGTAGAGGACTTCGTGTTTACGTCTAGGAGTTGTGGGTAGTTTTAGTTACCATGGCGGTAGCTAAGTGTTCATGTGGAAGTTACCGAGTTCGAATAGTGGGTCGAGTGGTGTTAGTATTGGTTTTCGCGATAGATAGATCGAGTCTAATCGAGGGCATGTGCCAAAGTGACTTTGATTTCCATAGTATTTATTATTCTTGGAGAATGCTTGTGTGTTATGGGGCTTATCACGTCTCGGTGGCACGTGATAAGCTATTTTCTACCTTTTAATTGTTGTTTTGGGTTTTGGGCGGGATTAGTATTCGTAGGTTAGACTAGAAGCCTTTAGTGGGGACCGACTCGCTGAGTAATTCTACATCACTCATTAGACTCTTTTTGTTGTTTTCAGGTTTGGCTTAGCTCGGCGGACGTGAGAGGTCCTCGGTGTTGTTTCGGGATTGCTTGTGGGCCGGGGATTTGATTCGATGGTTTTGTGTATATTATTTTGGTTCGGGTTTTTATGGCGCCAATTTATTTCTTTTGATTATTTGGAATTAGATTTAAATAGGCAAATTGATTGTAAAAGACTTAAATACTTAGAAATTAAATCACTTCCCCGATATTTGGTTTAGTCCGAACCGACACAACTTGCGGAAGCAATACAGGTTGAAAAGCCTTGTATTGTGGTCGTCTGTTAGTCGCTAATATACAACCAAAAAAGATTGACGCCAATTTAGTTGCCGATTTACGACTAATTAACAAACATTGTAGAGACCGGAAACAATAGTCACAACGTAGTCGGTAATTTCGTGACTAGTATGCGTCTGCTGTGAAGGGTCATAGAAAAGTAGCAAATTAGTCACTCATATAGTGACTAGTTTGCTACTTCGTGTATAGTATTAACAAAATCGTTAATTTTCCTCTATTGTTACGACCAATATGCAACTCATTATTCATGTAGCAAAGTAGTAGGGTATGTGTTGTATCATATAGTATGTTTTTGATTTAATACTGATAATATAATATAGTTTGGTTATATTTTACCTGTTTGTGGTAGGTGTACTGGTTTCATGCAATATGAATTTACGACGATTAATGGTAGTGGCCAATTATGTATGTTTAGTCAAAATTCAGCCATATCTCCGTTTTCTTTTGTAGAAACACAAAGAATTTGGAAATCTAGTTACATGGCGGGAGGCTACAATAATTATAACTACCATTGGGTATGTATATTAGGTTCGATGAAGTCACATACAATTTCTTGACAGCCTTCAAAATGAGGGTGGCACAATTCATGAAATTTTCCAAAAACCAGCCTTTAACACTGATCAATGACGGTAAGTTTTACTGCCCTTGTTGTGTTTGCAAGAATGAAAAACCAGAAACCTCGGAAAAAGGAATTTGGAGCCATCTGTCTAATAGAGGATTTATGCATGATTATTAGTTTTGTACAAGCATAGAGAAGGAATCGGTTCAGATATAGGAACGAGTTATGTTGATCCGAATGGTCATGTTCGTAATGTAGTAGAAGATGGATATGTAGATATGGTGAATGATGTATTTCGTGATTACGCGAGTAATAGTGAAGAACCTGTACATAATCATTCAAAAAAGTTTTATGACCTGTTAGAAGGAGTCAACAATCATTTATATGATGGTTGTCGTGAAGGTCACTCCCAGTTATCCTTTGCTGCTCGAGTCTTGCAAAAAAGACAAAACATAATATGAGTGGAATGTTAATGAATTCGATATGTGAAATGATGACAAAGTATTTACCAGAAGAAAAGCTGACAACAAGTTCAGATTACGAGACAAAGAAACTGATGCGAAATTTAGGTCTTCCCTATTATACAATTGATATTTTCATGAACAATTGTATGATCTTATAGAAAGAAGACGAAAAGGAGGATAAGTTTCGGTTTTGTGCTACACCAAGATGGAAGCCAAATAAGAGACAAAGTAGAACCAAAGTACCTTACAGTCGTATGTGGTACCATTTGCTGACAAACTGAAGATAATGTATCAAAGCAAGAAGACTGCGGTGGCAATGAGATGGCATGCCGAGCACCAAACGAAGGAGGGAGAAATGTGTCATATGTCTGATCCGGCAGAGTGGAAATCATTTCAACCTCAAAATCCTCTGTTTGCCCAAGAACACCATAACATTTATCTTAGATTATGTACAGATGGGTTCAATCCATTTGGAATGTCTCATAATCATTTGTTGTGGTCCGTGATCTTGACATCATATAGTTTACCCCCTGATATGTGCATGAATACACAATACTTGTTTCTTACAATTCTGAATTCTGGGCAAAATCATCCACGCGCTAGTCTCGATATAATCCTCCGACCTCTTATTGAGGAGTTAAATGAATTGTGGTCTTTTATAGTCGTTGCTCACGATGTGTCTTTGAATGTAAATTTTAAACTAAAAGCAGTGATTCTATGGATGATAATCGACTTCCCGGCATATGGGATGTTTTCAGGATGGACGATCCATGGTGAATTGTCTTGTTCTATTTGCATGAAAGATACAAAATCTTTTTATTTGCCTAAGGGGAGGAAGATGTGTTGGTTTGATTGTATCAAAATATTTCTTCCATATGGTCATCAACTGAGGAAGAATTAAAAGACTTCTTTAAGGGAAAATACGCCTCAAAAGAGCATCCACCTGAGGCTTTGAGTGGTGAGCAAGTTTATTGCGAACGATTGCGAGGTGTAAATCCACCGAAAATAAAGAATGTCGGTGGAAACAGTCACGAAAAGGAGCTTGGCTATGGGAAGTAGGATAACTGGCGCAAGAAATTCATATTCTGGGAGCTTACATACTGGAGGGAGACCTCAATCTCCGACATAATATTGATTTGATGCATGTAGAGAAGAATGTTTTTGACAACGTCATGAATACTCCTATGAGTGTGAAGGGTAAATCCAATGACGCCATCATGTCAAGAATTGATATAGAACGATTCAGTTCTCAGCCACACCTACATATTGATGGTGATGGTAAAACTCCTTTCCCACCTTAAAATTGACATACGATGCCAAAACAAAGACTAAAATGTGTGAAATATGCAGTCAAATTCCCAGATGGCTATGCGGCCGACTTAGCTAGTTGTGTTGATATGGAGAACAATAAATTTGCATGGATGAAGAGTCATGACTGCCACATTTTTATGGAGCAACTACTTCTATTTTATCTTTGCCGAACTCTTAAACCAGAACGTTTACATTGCGTTATCAAGTGCTAATTAATTTTTCTTATAGTATATGTAATACAAACATTTGATAATTAAATATGAGTATAGTATTTTATATTTACCAACAGTTTCAATATATATATTGTAGGGATCGGAGGTTTTTTCCGTGATTATGCTCGAGAACTTTACATAAAGGCCGCGTCCGAATTTTCAAAGAAAACATAGTTTTAAACATATGCAATTTGGAAAAGATCTTTCCACCATCATTTTTGTGACTTGATGGAGCACTTATCGATACATTTTCCCTACGAAGCTGAATTATGAGGCCTGGTGCAATATATGTGGATGTACCATTTTTAAATGTTTTTCAAAAAGTTGAAAGGGAAAGCGAAGAAAAAAATATATACGGCATGATCCATTATTTAATCATATAGCAATGAGGAGGTATCTTATTTCTCAGAACACTACTTTAATGCGAATATAATAATGAAATCAATGTAAACGCACTATAGCCAATCACATATCCACTTTGACATTTGTAAGACACACATGGTAGCTATTAATTAATTATAAAACTTTCTTAAATAATTAATTTGGTCAGGTTAACCAGATTAACTGAAGGTGAAATCGCCGTATATCATGTCGATGTTCCTAATATATTTAGGCTTCGAATGGTGACAGCGGTTCAGGCGGTGCGGGATAAGCAGATCTGGCAGTGCGGAACGGTTCAAGTGCGTTTTGTACATAAGAAACGCACTATGCGGAACAAGTGCGATAACTGCAGAACAAGCGGTATGTAAAAATGTTTGAATGGTGGGAACAAGTTGTATGCAGTACAATATAAATGTTTGAATGGTAAAAATAACAAAAGTGGTGCGGGATACGTATTAAAGTAAATATTCAAACAAAAATATTTGAAATAATTTATTTAAAACTTAAATTGGTTTTGGTTCAACATGTTTCGAGTTTCGAAATTTTGATTATTTCATATATTGTCGTAATAAAATGTACTTTTCAGCTTTTAGAAAGATTTTTGAATAATTTTGGTTTATTTTGGATAAATTTGATTAATTCGGTTAATTTTGGATAATTCGACCACTTCGAGATAATTTAGTTCAATTCAGATACATTATTTTCTGTTTTTGGTATAATTCGATATATTCGGTTTAAAACTAGTATAAATTAATTTAAACTATAAAAAAACTAAATAATGGTTTGGTTCGGTTACAATCCGATTTAGTTTTTTTCCAAATAATTTTGGATAATTCAAATAAAATATCGGATAATTCAAGTAGTTGAGATAAACATCGATTATTTTTTGATATAAATATTATGATTATTTTGATAATTTATTTTTTTGTGATAATTTTCAGTTAATTTTGGTTTCTATTATATATTTTATAATATAACTTACATAATAATTGGTAATTGATTTTTAAACTTTTATTTTTTTTTCTAAATTTTTTTATTATGTATATTAACGTAAATAATTTGTTTCAAACTTTTCTAGTTTCTTTAAAGAATATATATATAGTATGCATATATGATATATTATATATATATATATATGTATATATAAAAGACAAACCAAAAATCAGAACCAAAAACAAATTATCGAACAAGAACCAAAAATCAGAAAGTAAAATAAATGTAATATATATTATTAAAAAAATAAAGTTCCGCACCTAAACCACACCTTTCATGCTCCTTTAAAAATTTAGTGCGGTCGATGACCACATTTTGGAACACACCCTATTTTTATGATTTTGGAACACACCCAACACACCCCATTTGGAAGAATGCAAAAAATCTGGCTTTGAGGGAAAGACTACATATGAACATGTATATTTTCTGCGAAATTGTGTATATGTTCGAAGATTATATGCCAAAAAAATATCCAGAACTCTTGAAGAAGAAGTCTCCGCAATAAGACCCGAATAATATCCTATATAGGTGGAAGATTATGTATGTGTAATATTCAGTCGTACATATATACATATTATATATTTATATGAATTTATCTGTATTTCTTTATTTGATATAATTTAACTATGCAGAGTATTAGCCGTAGTAGCAAAAGAAAATCAAGACTTTTTGGAAACTTCAGAAATATAACCATGAAATCAGTCAGACTTGATAATTGTAAATCCAACAAAATGCGAATCTAACTATGAAGACTTATAGACAGAAATCGGGTATAAAATGAGAAGAAATACCTCATGAAGATTCACTGTCCGGTTTTGAGAGAGGTTACAATGGTAAATGTTTGTATCGGTTTATGATAAATTACCTAAATATTTTGGTTTAGGCACAATAATTTTTTTTTGCAGGTCTTATTAGATTAATATTTTATTTTCATATGAAATTATAATTTTTTTTATTTATTCTCATGTACATACATGGTATTTTGAAATACAGAGTGGGTATGGATATTGTTAATAAGTTGTTGGATATACAAGGTGTTTTTTCTAAGCTAAGTGTAATGCGTAATTTTTTGACCAAAATTGTAACTAGTAAAAATGTAGAGTTCCTTACATGTCCCAATATAACATAAGATTTTAATAGAATTACAAATCTTTGTAACTTTGTTCTAATAATATTATATATATGGTTATGCTCTAATCATATATTTGATACTTTTTTTGAAAAAATGATAGCTTCAAGATATATTACTATATATTAATTACTTCTTACTTAAAAATGGCTATCAATTACCATTTTTAAATAGAGATATTAAACATGAAATCATAATAAAAAAGTAATGTTATTAAGTAAGGTTCATTAAGCATATTAAAACTTAAAGCATAATAAAAAGTTAAGGTTCTCAAGTAACATACACTAAATTATGCATGAGATTTAGATAGGGACAACAACACTGCTTCCGGCAATATCAGTGTCACGGGCCTCTAGCTAGAACTAGATATCTTGAACCTCCCGAAGTCGCGAATTGAACCTATAGTCCGATAAGCCTTCCACAGTCTCAACCCATATCTCGTCAGGTTCACATATATAAACAAGAACTTTAGCGAACTATCCTAAATTATTATATATAAACTAATGCAATTTGACCCAAAAAAACTAATGCAAATTGTTAACAGTTACTTCCAGTCTGAAAGCTCCTCCACATATTGAGCACCACGATCCTTTCTGGAGGCTTAGTCTTTCAATATTCAGGCCAGAATTCAACCGCGTATTTTCCATAAGCTACACAATTTAAATTATTGTTCCTATTATGAATAAGAGAATTTAATGAGAACTATATATCCTAATCAATTGTTCTTATTATCGAATATCACACACTTAAATCAATTGTTTTTGTTATGGTGTTTACTACTACATTACCAAAAACATGCTCTTACATGGCGTATCTGAGGTGGAACCATTTCCTTGTTCTTGCAGGGTCTACGAAATCGACTTCAAGGGGGCAGATGATCGAGACGAAGCCCATGATGTCTACACAAGATATTTGTGGTTATTTAGAGTTTCAGAGTTAGAAAAGATTAAAATTTTTTTTCTACGAATGTAAATATCATTGTAAAAATGAAAAATCCAGCATTACAAATTGTCTGAGAAAAATGTCCAACCTAAGAAATTGGTTCAATGTAAAAAGCTAAAAATTAATGAAAAGATGAAAACTTTCGCCAGTTTTTACCTATAGGAATTTCTCTGTTTGTTTTATGTCACGGATATGGAGGAAACTAACAAATTCCATGCAGTGCTTAGTGTCCAAAGTCTCGATAAGTTCGATCTTAGTGTCTTCGGTGGCTTTAAATTGGTGGCGAGACTTTGTTGGACAAAAACCTAGATCTGCCCGGACCACCTTAATTCCAGAGATCTCAAGCCATTTGCCTTCATTTTCTCTAGTCAAGAGAAGTCATTTACTTCTCCTGGATGTATGGCCATTTCGATCTTGCTTCCCTGCGCATTAGTGAAAGAATGAAGATCATGTAGTCAAAACCATTGCAGTCTTGCATGCCGAAAAGTCTGTTAAATATTTTTCACTTACTCTATGGTCGGCCAAGATGTAACTCCAATATGGCCCATCTGCAAACAAATAGTATGGGTAGAAGCGGAAAATCTTAACTCTGAAGCGCCAACCGGTTTCGTCTCTATTAGGTTGTGTTTCTGCTATGTAATTTAACGGACCATTGTGTTTTGGTTCTGTTTTAGAGAGAATGAAAGTCGGAGAAAAGTTAGTGAGAAAGATGATTATTACGATGAAATAACTTCCCCTCACCAAACAATTAACTTGAATTAAAGAAGGTTACAGGAAATGATTTAAAAATTTGCCTTGAGCACTGCATCAAAACAAAGAGAGAGACATACGATTACATGGAGTGTGTCTCTTTGATACCCCAATCAATCAATTAACCATGGTTAAATATCATGGTTAAATATGATGCAAACCGTACACTGGTTTTGTCTTTTATTCTGTTGTAGCCTCTGAGCCCTTGAATCGTATACTGGCTTTGTCATTTGTTCTCTTGCTGGTTTTTGCAGAGTTCCTTTGTTTTGGCGGGAATTTATGCTGCATCTAACCTCTGGTCGGCTTGTGTTTGTTGTTTACACATTAAATCAAAGACAAGAAGAATATTCAATGTTTCTCTCAACCAATATTGTTAAATTTACTTAACATGATACATAATTATAGACAAAAAAAATCAGGTATCTAGAAAGATTCACAAAATCAGAATTTAATTTTTGAAACAGTCATAAAACCAGTAATAACATTTCACACCAACCACTTTATCTCGCTATATATGTTTGATTAAGATCATTCGAAAAAGATATGTTCAATAGATTGTGTAGGATTATGTATATTCTCTTGTTACAGTAGATGGAGAATATCCGGATAATCCTATGTGAGATATTGTTGGGAATGTCCTGAAATCTATTTGTACTTACTCTGAGAGAAAGTCGTGTTGTCGAGATGAGACAATCATATGACACTAGGTAGTCATAACGCTTTGCTAGAAGCCACTTATGATCAATGAGTTAAGAACTCATTGCTAGTGTTATATGATCCTACAGGGTCACACACCTAAGCAAACTGGACGTTGCATGAGAGGATGATCATTAATGTAATGATCGGGTGAATGCATATTTGATATGCATTCAATATCGACATTTCTGGGCGATGTCGATCGACACACTAAGAGTGTCGGTCGACATAGATTGGCCGTGTCGATCGACACATAGAGTGTGTCGGTCGACACGACTCGCGGATTGACGGATTAAATTGGTTTAATCATTAGTTAATCCCGGGACGGTTTAAGTCGACATATATAAGATATATGGTCGACCTAAACTCGTTTCTAACCTAATTCACAGCCACCAGAAACTAGAGAGAAACCTCTTGAGAGATCTGATCTCTATAGGCACTAGCATCCCTTCTGTTCAGCTTGTGTGCGTGTGGATACCAGTAGAGGCGCAGCATTTGAGGCGCTCTAGATCTCGATTATCTGCAAATAACTTCCGCTGCTAATCACCAGGTAATCTCCAGATCTGATAGATTCAATTACATGAACCTGTAGATCCTAGGCTCGGAATTCAGACTAGGGTTGCTAATCCTGATTAGAACTGCTAGAAATCCCTTCAGTGGTATCAGAGCTTTAGGGTTCCATTGAATCTGTGGCATGTTGATTAGATTAGTTGAATCTGGATCTCTGTATAGTTGATACAAGCATGCTGAAATTTGTTTTGATTAAAATCTAGTTTTAGGGTTTTAACTTGAAAAACGATTAGGGATTATCACCCTGTGTCGATCGACACCAAGCGGGTATCGGTCGATACAGAAGGATAACCCGAATGAAACTTTTCGCCTAGTGTCGATCGACACAAGAGTTGTATCGGTCGACACAAACCTCGCGAGATTGATGAACCGGTTCAATTGGATTGGACCGGTTATCGAGCTTGGTTAAATGGTTTGAATTGCGATTGGTTTGATTAGGTTGGTATCGACCGATGCTAGTGTAGCATCGATCGACACCGACTGGTATTCGAAACCGGATCAATTGGATTGATCGGTTATCGCGGATTGCTTTTGGTTATTCTGTATCGATCGACACTATAGTAGTGTCGGTCGACATCAGATTCGATGATTGGGTTTTGGAGCCTGCAATCACAGAACCAAAGCATGATAAATAAATTAATTATAAGAATTAAAACATAATAAAACTGAACGTTTTAATGATTCCGTTCCTCAACTAAAATATCAAGTGATACTTGATGTATTTCCAATCTTGTCAACTGTCAAGACTCATTGAGTTGTGTGGTAGACTTGCAGTGCAAGATGTCCGCATTTCATGAGTAAGACAGAGGTAATCATGTTGATGGACTTGCAGTGCAAGACATCGACAATTACATGACTGAAGAGATTGGTTTACTTGACTGAGCCATCAAAATCGTTTTGGGCTCAGAGACATCAGGTGGATTTGACATAAGATGTCAGTCCACAACCAAGAGTTGTATTGGATATAACTAGCAAGGTTGTTGCTTACCTAAATAGCTAAAGTTGAGTGATAGCCAGTGGCTCACTTGAATTTAGTGAAATATGGGTCTTGGATCATTATTTTCATCTGAGGAAACATTGTTTGAATATAATGCGAGTTTTCTTAAATGTTAAGACTTCTCATTTCTTGAACATCATAACTAAACCTTTTTCTTTTCTATGTTCTCAGCTATGACTACTACTCATAATAATTCTTTCTCCCTGCGATCCGTCCTTGAGAAGGACAAGTTAACTGGATCGAATTTTCTCGAATGGTATCGAAACTTGAGAATTGTTCTCAAGCAGGAGAAAAGGGACTATGTCCTGGAAACTGTTCTCCCTGAAAAACCGAGAGCCAATGCTCCACATGCAGAAAGGAATGCTTGGGATAAGCATTCCAATGATGTGGTCGATGTGAATTGTCTCATGTTGGCTACCATGAACTCGGATTTGCAGAAGCAATACGAGAACGTGGAGTCGCCCGTGGAGATAATCACTAGCCTGAAAAGTATGTTTCAGGAGCAAGCACGAACTGAGAGATACCAGACGGTTAAATCTCTCATTGAATGCAAGCTACCAAAGGACAGTCCGGTCAGTCCTCATGTCATAAAGATGATGGGTTATATTGATAACCTGGGGAGACTGGATTGTCCCATTAGCCACGAGTTGGCTACTGACATCATTTTGCAGTCACTGCCGTCAAGTTATGATCAGTTTGTTATGAACTATAACATGAATAACTTGACAAAGACATTGACTGAGCTGCATGGCATGCTCAAGACAGCTGAGCCAAATATCAAGAAGGGCACTCCTAATGTACTTATGGTACAAGGGGGTAAGAAGTTTAAGAAACTTGGCAAAGGTAAGGGAAAGGGCAAGGCAGTCCCGGTTGAGAACCAGGACACGCCGGCGCCAGCCCCTAAGCCCAAGCCAGGCCCATCTGAGACTGATAAGTGCCATTACTGTAAAGAGCCTGGGCATTGGAAGAGAAATTGCAATAAATTCTTGGAAGAGAAGAAGAAGAAGAAGAAGACTTTCGAGACTTCATCTTCAGGTATTTATGTTATAGAAGTAAATGTTACTGCTTCTGGTTCTACTTCTTGGGTATTGGATACCGGCTGTGGTGCTCATATTTGTACAAATATGCAGGGCCTAAACAACAGTAGGAAGTTGGAAAAGGGACAAGTGGACCTGCGTGTGGGGAATGGAGCAAGAGTTGCTGCATTAGCCGTAGGAACATATAACTTGTCTTTACCTTCTGGTTTGGTTTTAAAGCTTAATAATTGCTACTATGTACCTGCTATAAGCAGAAATATTATTTCAATTCCTGTTTTGGATGTTGAAGGATATCAGTTTTCAATTAAGAATAAATGTTGTTCTTTTGATTACAATGATATGTACTATGGTAGCAGCCCATTAGAGAATGGGCTTTATGTTTTAAACCAAACCGCACCAATCTATAACATAAACACCAAGAGATTCAAATCAAATGACACAAATCAGACTTTTCTTTGGCATTGTCGTTTGGGCCACATAAACGAGAAACGGATCCAAAAGCTCCATAGTGATGGGCTTCTGGGCTCATTTGATTATGAATCATGTGAGAAATGTGAATCTTGTTTACTAGGCAAAATGACTAAGGCCCCTTTCAACAAGTCTAATGAAAGGGCCAGTGATCTGTTGGGCCTTATACATACAGATGTATGCGGCCCAATGAGCACAAGTGACAGAGGAAACTTTCGATACTTCATTACCTTCACTGATGATTTCAGCAGGTATGGCTATGTCTATTTAATGAGACACAAGTCGGAATCTTTTGAAAAGTTCAAAGAGTTCCAAAATGAAGTACAGAATCAACTTGGTAAAAGTATCAAGGCTCTTCGATCAGATCGTGGAGGAGAATACTTAAGCCAAGAATTCAGTGATCATTTGAGAGATTGTGGAATTGTTTCACAACTCACTCCTCCTGGAACACCACAATGGAATGGGGTGTCCGAGAGGAGGAATCGAACTCTATTAGATATGGTTCGATCAATGATGAGTCTCTCAACTCTTCCATTATCCTTTTGGGGATACGCTCTAGAAACGTCTGCGTTTACACTTAATAGGGTTCCGTCAAAATCAGTTGCAAAGACACCACATGAGATGTGGACTGGAAATGTTCCAAGTGTGTCTTTCCTGAAGATTTGGGGTTGTGAAGCTTATGTCAAGCGATTAATTACAGATAAGCTCGAACCCAAATCTGATAAGTGTTACTTCGTTGGTTATCCTAAGGAAACCAAGGCATACTACTTTTACAACCAATCCGAGAACAAAGTGTTTGTTGCTCGGAACTGCGTTTTTCTTGAGAGAGAGTTTCTTTCCAAGAGAAACAGTGGGAGTAAAGTACAACTCGAAGAAGTTCGAGAACCGCAGGAAAATGCTCAACCCGTAGAGGAAGAGCAACAGTTGGATCTACAAAGAGTTGTAGACCCAACGCCTGTGGAGCCAGAAATTCGTAGATCCGAAAGGATCCGTCACGAACCCGAGAGATATGGATTTCTCGTAACTAATTGTCATGATTTATTGATCATTGACAGTGACGAGCCCGCGAATTACGAAGAAGCGATGATGAGCCCTGACTCCGAAAAGTGGCTGAAAGCCGCTGAATCCGAAATGGGATCCATGTCACAGAACCAAGTATGGACTTTGGTTGATTTACCCGATGGTGCAAGACCCATTGAGTGTAAATGGATTTTTAAGAAGAAAATTGATGTGGATGGAAATATTCAGATATATAAAGCAAGGCTGGTGGCAAAAGGTTTCAAACAAATTCATGGTATAGACTATGAAGAAACCTATTCACCTGTAGCCATGCTTAAATCGATTCGGATTCTCCTAGCAACAGCTGCTCATTATGATTATGAGATCTGGCAAATGGACGTGAAAACAGCTTTCCTTAATGGAATTCTGGAAGAGGATGTGTACATGACACAGCCCGAAGGTTTCATCGATCCTAATGCAGCTAGGAAAGTATGCAAGCTTCATCGATCCATTTATGGATTGAAGCAAGCATCTCGGAGTTGGAATCTTCGTTTTGATGAAGCAGTCAAAGAGTTTGATTTCATCAGAAGCGAAGAAGAACCATGTGTTTACAAGAAGACTAGTGGGAGCGCAGTTGCATTTCTCGTATTGTATGTAGATGACATACTTCTTCTCGGAAATGATATTCCGCTGTTACAGTCTGTTAAGACTTGGCTCGGAAGTTGTTTTTCAATGAAAGACATGGGTGAAGCCGCGTATATTCTTGGAATAAGAATCTATAGAGATAGATTAAACAAGTTAATTGGACTGTGTCAAGACACTTATATCGATAAGGTCTTACACAGGTTCAGAATGCAAGATTCCAAGAAGGGCTTCATACCAATGTCTTATGGCATAAGTCTCAGCAAGAAGCAGTGTCCTGAGACACCTGCTGAGCGAGATCGCATGAGTCGGATTCCCTATGCCTCGGCGTTGGGATCCATCATGTATGCCATGCTCTGTACTCGTCCAGATGTTGCTTGTGCTTTAAGCATGACGAGTAGATACCAATCGGATCCAGGTGAAAGTCACTGGACAGCAGTCAAGAATATTCTGAAGTATTTAAGAAATACTAAAGATAAATTCTTGGTGTATGGAGGAAGTGATGAGCTGGTAGTAAGTGGTTACACAGACGCAAGTTTTCAGACAGACCAAGATGATTTCCGATCGCAATCTGGTTACATCTTCTGCCTGAATGGCGGTGCAATAAGCTGGAAGAGTTCCAAGCAGGACACTGTAGCAGACTCCACAACTGAAGCTGAGTACCTCGCTGCTTCTGAAGCGGCAAAGGAGGCTGTTTGGATCAAGAAGTTCATCACTGAACTTGGTGTGATTCCTAGTATTTCTGAGCCAGTGGCTTTGTATTGTGACAACAATGGAGCCATTGCGCAAGCAAAGGAACCTAGATCACACCAGAAATCCAAACACATAGAAAGGCGATATCACCTTATCCGTGATATTGTGAATAGAGGAGATGTGAAGATCAGCAGAGTCCCTACGGATGAGAATGTTGCTGATCCGCTGACCAAGCCCCTCCCAAGGCCTAAGCATGAGTTTCATACAACTGCTGTAGGCATTAGATTTCTTAAGATATGATCTTGATTTCAGTGGGAGTTGTATTTGTTTTAGTTATGACATGATGTTCACAAAGACATAATAGTTATGTTATTTAAATGAAATTGTTTCAGCATTATTTAATTGTGTTAATTAAATATATATATTGTCCCAAAGTAATTTATGACATTTTATAGGTCATCAAGTATGTGACTTGATCATGAAACCCTATAAGCGATAAATGACATAAATTATAATGGTCCCTGGTCGAGGTTGTTAACGTGGGACATTAACAACCACGTGAGACTAGTATGTGAGGTGACTGATGACCATGTTTCATGGAGTCATTAATAAGTGTATTAAAGTCATTCACATAGATATGTGTTAGAGAACACATGATCGGACTTGACCCGTTAATGAGAACTCTACAAGATGTTATATGAGTGTCATAAGAGTTTCTCATTACGACTAAAGAGTATAGTCCTTAGACCTGAGTTCATCATGTCCTCTCTTATATGGATTGGTTCGTCTTGACTTTGTCAAACGTCAGCCGTAACTGGTGATCATAAAGACACTGATTAGGCGTATCATGAAGTATAAAAGAGACATGGATGGAACAAGATGGGATTTGTACCTCCTATATAACAGGAGTTAAATATCTCTGGGCCTATCGAAGATTTGATACTGGAAATGCGTGGCCGCGCTCAAACGAACTGATTGTCAGTTGTTTGTTTTCATCAGTATAAATCGGGATTCGATAAACGTGATCTAGCTTAATAAGGATGACACAGTTCTTGCCTTATGCTAGATTGAGATATGGATACAAAGGGATTTAAAAGGGAATAGACGATTCCAGTACAAGTGGGAGATTGTTGGGAATGTCCTGAAATCTATTTGTACTTACTCTGAGAGAAAGTCGTGTTGTCGAGATGAGACAATCATATGACACTAGGTAGTCATAACGCTTTGCTAGAAGCCACTTATGATCAATGAGTTAAGAACTCATTGCTAGTGTTATATGATCCTACAGGGTCACACACCTAAGCAAACTGGACGTTGCATGAGAGGATGATCATTAATGTAATGATCGGGTGAATGCATATTTGATATGCATTCAATATCGACATTTCTGGGCGATGTCGATCGACACACTAAGAGTGTCGGTCGACATAGATTGGCCGTGTCGATCGACACATAGAGTGTGTCGGTCGACACGACTCGCGGATTGACGGATTAAATTGGTTTAATCATTAGTTAATCCCGGGACGGTTTAAGTCGACATATATAAGATATATGGTCGACCTAAACTCGTTTCTAACCTAATTCACAGCCACCAGAAACTAGAGAGAAACCTCTTGAGAGATCTGATCTCTATAGGCACTAGCATCCCTTCTGTTCAGCTTGTGTGCGTGTGGATACCAGTAGAGGCGCATCATTTGAGGCGCTCTAGATCTCGATTATCTGCAAATAACTTCCGCTGCTAATCACCAGGTAATCTCCAGATCTGATAGATTCAATTACATGAACCTGTAGATCCTAGGCTCGGAATTCAGACTAGGGTTGCTAATCCTGATTAGAACTGCTAGAAATCCCTTCAGATATATCCTACGGATTCTACTTGTTGTGTATATATATCTACTGTAATGTTAAACATCAGAACAACACACATATTTCCCTCTCCTTAGCACCATGCAATTGATTTTACCGACAATATTTTGATGATCTTGGAGGTTCAGGTTCCGGTTTAAATTTGTTTATGTTCATTATGCTCTCAAACTAACTAGGTTTATAATTACAATGACTATAATGTAAAGAAAAGATGAAACCTCAAATTTGAGATTTTGTACAGTGAAACCTCAAAATGAGGTTTTGCGGTTCCTTTTTATGGTTTAGGGTTTTGCTCACTCCAAAAGAAACCCTAAACCATAAACCCTGAAAATCTAAAGTTTCATCTTTGCTTTTACATTCTAGTCCCAAAACTATATCTTAAATTTTTCAGTGTACTATTTTTAAATTTAGTGTTACAAAATTTCAAAACTATTTTCTAATTTTTTTTTGTGATTTATAATTTAATAACCCGAGAAGTATATCCAAAACTTTCAAGGAATTTTTAATAAAAATTTGCTTTCATAAAACCTGTCTTCAATCGTACTTCATATTGTGAGCAAACTTTTTCTGATTATACTAAAGTATAATAGATAAGTTTAAATTTTTCAAATAGAGATAATAAAAATGAATATATTACGACTACGTTACACTTACAAGTGGATAAAAATTCAAAACATTTCCAAATTAATCCAGAAAATCAAAACTCAATTTAATAGCCTAAAACATTTCAGTTACCAGCCTATACCCAAGAGATTTCGACAAAGTGTCTAGAAATCATCAAATACGTCAAACCCTGATTTAATTAGGTTCTTCCCCTTTTCAGAAATCTCATTCGAAACATCTCTCTACTCTCTGTGAATCCTCTTCTATGACCACCCACCTCTAACTGATATCTCTTTTTCGAATCTCTTATTCGAGGCTCTCAATTTCATCGCTAACTTTGGCCAAAACCCTATTGACCCTCTCAAACTCTTCCTTGAATCTCTCAATTATGAAACCCTCCCTGATAAGATGCCTATAGCTACATGTAAGATATGACGTTTGGGTGTGTGTTAAACCGTCTAGTTTTCTTCTGCTTTACTTTGATTTTGAAACGAGACAGCTTCTGAATATGATTATTAGTTTGCTTATGATTTACTTGTGGTTTGCTTGTGTTGGAACAATTAATTTTGGTTCTAAAAGTTGTAAACAACTCCTATATCCCTCTATCAGCTTCAATATGATCTCCATAGTCTGGGTAAGTTGGTTGTTTTTTTTAATGAGTGCTTGATGAGTTAAGAGTCTGAAGGATAGTGTGTTAATCTTAGTTAGGACATAATTGAGTTTGACGTCTGTGTTTAACTTATTAATGTGTTTAGATAAGTTCGAGTGTCTAAGCGTTTACAAGATAGTGTTGTATCATTTGAGACATGATCAAACCATTCATAACTTTCTTATAAAATATTTTTTGAGGAGATCTATCAACAACATATGAAAGACATGGTTTGCATAAAAAAGGACTGCAGAAGAACTGCAAAGACTTGTGACCTCAGGTAAAGTAACATTTTTCACACTCCATGTTTATAAAGTAATCTCACGTTCTTTATTTAACTGTTTTCTCTTATTGTCTGTAATTGTCACATACTACTGAGAATGATGGACGAGTAAATCCTTATGGAGTCGAAAGCTTGACATAAAATCTTTTAATGGGCAAGCGTAAGCAGCCCAAATAATTTCCAGCGTTGTGGCCCACCTAGAGCAACTGAAGGAAGTTCAAAGTAAAACTACGAAATTGTTTGCTTCGTAGGTTACTTATCACTGTCTCTTGCACTTGTTAATTTTTTGGGATATGATTTGGCAACTCCTAAATGCTGGAGTTTGCGTATGTAAATCGTTTGTTTTTACATGTTAACAATGTTATTTTGAAGCAAATGTCTGTTACATTTCTTGTACCATTCAAATTATGGTATCACCAATTACCAAATCAAAAATGAAAATAATCCAAATTCTTATATTTACGAATAAAAGTCACCAAACAGTTGTCAATTATTCCCACTACACACACATAGTAGTCGCTAAATATTTACCATCAACGAATCTGGATTTTCCGAATAGTCACTTAATAATCGTTATTTAGTAATCAAACCGTCGCCAAGTAGTCCAATATCCTACGACTAAGTTGTAACTATATTAGACAGTCAGACAGTAGTGGGACAGTTAGTATCATAATTGAATCTGGATGTTTCGATTAGACGATGCATAGTCGATAAACAATCTCTAATTACAACTAAAATGTTTACCATAATCATATTTGGATTATGTTGTTTGTCGTCATATAAACGGAAATTAGTTAATAAACAGTCGCCAAATAGTTCCTATATTACGACTACGTTGTAACTATATAAGACAATCACGTAATAGTCGACAAGTAGTGGCCGAACCAATAATATAATAGTATTTGGGTGTTTTGATTAGTCGCTGAACAGTCGTTGACCTAATCATTACTAAGTCGCCAATATTTACTACTACACTGTGACTATATTGTACAGTCACAGAATTGTCGGCAATTGGTCACCTCGGTTAACGACTTCTAAGTGACTACATTTCTCCGACTGCATTTGGACTATGTCTTTAATCGCACAACCGAAGCTAAATGGTTCCAAATTATCCCTATAACATCTGAGAACGCTACGTCTATTTTACGATTACCTATGTTAGTTGCAAAATTAGTTGTAACTTGCCGACTATTATTATGACTATGCAATTTAGTGAATATGGATATACAACTACCATACTTAGTCGTATTTTAGTCGTATAAACACGTTGAACGATTTTTTTTTTGCGATTACGAGTGCAATCTAAAAAACTCTGTTTTCTTGTAGTGCTAGTTAGACACTTCCGAGCACACTGGTCTTAACCATTGAAGGTCTGTAAGTCGAGTACATCTCGCTAACCTTCAAACCTAACTTGAAACCCAGTCAGACACTTCCGAGCAAGCTATTATTGATCATCAAAGGTCCATAAGTCGACTACATCTCGCTAACCTTCAAACTTAACTCAAAATCCAGTCAAACGCTTTTGAGCCAGCTGGTCTTAATCATTGAAGGTTTGTAAGTCAAAACTTAACTCCGAACCCAGTCAGACACTTTCGATCACGCTGGTCTTAACCATCATAGGTCCCTAGGTCGAGTACATCTCGCTAACCTTCAAACATAACTTAAAACCCAGTTAAAAAGCCCCCGAGCACAATTGTCCCAGTCATCATATGTCCATAATTCGGGAATATCCCGCCAACCTTAAAACTCAAAACTTGATTCAAAACACGGCGGAACGCTCTTGTGAACACCAAGTTTAAGCAGTATTACCAAAATAGATCCATAAGGCGAGAATATCTTGCTAATCTCCAAGCTCGGAATACAAACCAATACGCTTCTGAAAGCCACGCTATTTAAGCACCAAGAGACGAACGCTAAATCACACTTTCCTCCGGGAACTATACGAGGCTGTTCGGAAAGTCTTCAAGCTATATAAAAGCAACCTAGACAATTTATACGAAGCCGAAAGAAAAGAGAGAATTTTATTCCGACGAAATCTGCTAAACTTTTCTGTACAAATCAATACATTGAAACACGACTACTCGACTGATCGGAAGAACACGCCATTCTAGCAGACTCGAAAATAAACCCAAAACCCAATCCTGCTTAAAAATTCAGCAAGACAGCTCGGAATTAAGAGCAGATATACTCGAAAATTCCGAACAGTCTTTCTCAGAAATTATGAACAGTCTTTCTCGGAAACTCCGAGCAAGCGCGATTGGATAACCTGACACAATGATTTTCAAAAACTTATCATGCTCGATGCACGATGCAACACACTTTCTTGACTGCTTTGCTCAAACGAAATTGAAAACAATGACTAAGAACCAGCAACGGATTTCAAAAACTTCTGGAAACGAGTCTTGAAATTTAGAACAAAAGCGTCTTATTTCAAGCAAGCAGATCATTAAACAAACGACCAACCATCCCGGAATGAAAGTTCAACAATATTCAAAATAATAACACATACAAGCTCAACACTTAGAGCTTGGAGCCGTAGGCATAGGATATACCAGTCGACGCCGCGCGATGGCCCGCCAGAATTTCCCGTAAAATGGGAAAGATCGAAGTAGTTTTCAGCCTCTGCCATAAGCCTGTCGTACTCAGGGACATCGCTCGCCACAAGATCTGCCTTCGTCATCTTCAACTGGTCTTCCTTAGTTTAGAACGTCGGATGATTATACGCCATTAACCCAACAATCATCTCAAGGTTTCTCTTCGTTTCAATAAAGTGGCAACGCTTCTTCTTAGCCACATGTAGCTTGGAGAAAATACCGCGGAGCTTGATGAGACGGGATGAAATTTTATCAAACCTCCCCTTTCTCTCATTCTTAGTCGCCTCTTTTAAGGTAACTTCGGGGGAAGAACTCTCTTCTGTAAGCTAGAGTCTCAAGCTTCGGCCTTGACGGGCTTGCGCCTGTTCATCACAACCGAATGCCGCGCCGCCTCAAACTCGGCTATCTGTCCATCATACATGGCTCTCAACTCTGAGAATGCAATCTCCAATTTTTAGTTATCGACGGAGTGCCTGTGAAGCAAGTTCTCGGACCCGCGGATCTCTTTCTCAGAATCGGCGGCATGTCTATTGACCAATGCCCATGCCTACGATAAAAAGGAGGTCAATAATCGGACCACCTAAATCGAAAACAAGATACCTATCACTCGAGAGGAAAAAGAATTAACCCATAAAACGTCTTGGCCTGCATAAGTAAGCGAATTTCCACATGCCATGTCTTCATATCGGACAAGAGCATCACCCGGATGTCACACTCCCGAGCAGAACCTCGCAACCTCGGAAACATCATCGTACATGGGACCGTCAACGTTTGGGTCACTTTGGATCAATTCCGATTCAGTCTGAGGAACTTCGGCGCCATAGGCCTTCTTGATCCGCTTCCTCTTTGGCTTGGACCCAATATTCTAAGCCGGACATCTTAGAACTGATCCCAAGGACGCCATGGGAGCGACCGAACTCTTGCGGGTCTCCATTCCACTTACAACAACGGGGAAACTTTGGACAAACCCCGAATCATGCACACTATCTTGGTCGTTCTCAACCATTCCGGCCGCTTTCTCTTTGTTTTCCCGCCTCCTTTCTTTTGGCTCCGCTTTTTTTTTCTGGGATTTCACAAGTTAACATTCGGACAACGGAAGCGACATTCTTTTAGCTTTCACCACTTTTCAGCGAGAAACACCGAAAACAGTACAACAAAGCAGTAGAAGATCAAAATTTATAAGTTATGGAGTGATTCACGAACATCCAAGAATATTAAAAAGTAAAACCAGAGAAGAGCTAGAGAGAGAAGCTTCCTCAAAAGTCTTGAGAGAAGGGAAGGAGTGAAGAAATGAATGGATAGAAGGGAATACTTATAGATTTTTTTCCCAAAGGATGAGCTTTGAATCATAATTGCACATGATCATTGAGACATAATCATGTTTTTGACAAACATGCTTAAATTATTCGTTAGCAAGCCAACTTTAAATTGGAGATATCTTAAATAACCGATCTTCCACGAGCCGTACGATTCAAGAAGAATATTGCACACAACAATCTCGTCCGACGTACCAACCGTCAGAGCATTATAACCAAAAAGTTCAGACAACTTTCTGTAATCGCCAATGGGAAGAACAACCATACTTTTGAACAATTATTTTCGCCTCGACTACTTACAACTCGCCATCATCGCACTCGAGTCTGAAGAGCTGGGGGCTAACTGTTGAGGTCAAAATCCCCCTCGATGAATCAATTGTCGAAAACAATTAAACAATCGAAAATAGCCATTTTCCGCATAGGCAATATTTCGTATGGATAATATTTAGTACGAATAAAATTTTGTGCGAAACGTACGAAACCCCTTAGCCGAACCCTGAAGCGATCAAAACTATCTGGATGGAAAATCTGAGCAGACCAAGATTCTTGGAAATTTTGAGCAAGCCAAGTTGCTCGGAAAATCCGAGCAAACCAAGCTGCTCGAAATTTCTGAGCATGCAAGGCAGTTCGTAAATTCCGAGCAGGCAAGGTTGCTCGGACAATCCGAGCAAACCAAGTTGCTTGGACAATCCGTGCAAACCAAGTTGCTTGGACAATCCGTGCAAACCAAGTTGCTTGGACAATCCGAGAAAACCAAGTTTCTCGGATAATCCGAGCAGATTAAGCTGCTCAGAAAATCCGAGCACATTCCTTCAAATTTTCCGAGCATAACACACTTCCTTGGAAGTTCCTAGCAGAACTCATTTCCTTGGAAGTTCTGAGCAAGACACATTTCCACCAAAATTCCGAGCAGAACAGACTTCCACGGGAGTTCCGATCAGAACAAATTTCCTCGAAAGTTTCGTGCAGAATACACTTCCTCATAAGTTCCAAGTAGAACATATTTCCCAAATCTTCCAAATGAATATTTCTCTTCCTCCAAATATGCAACTAGTCGCAACCCATCTTCGTAACGATTTCTTATACATTAGTAGCCGATAACGGAATCGTCAAATAAGTTATACAAAATACGAACTTGGGTCAAACCCACAAGACTCGTATGTCTAGACTTTGGGTCGGATTAATAATACTACACTCAAATGGACTCAGATCGTCCCTTTTGGCTGTAGAAAAAGTTTAAACGCGGAAAGATAATTCCAAAAACGGAAAGATAAAATCAAAGAAGAAGAGGAAAATTCCACAGGAAATGGAATATTTGACATGCAAATTTCTGGAAATCTTGTAGGCGAATACCCTCGACACCGATTCGCCGCGACTATATAAGATGAATGACTTCATACGGTCAAATCATCTCGAAAAACCCTAGCAACTAGACTTAGACTTTTCTTGAGCTCTTATGCGTTGTACTTTTTCTGTCAAACAAATCAATAAAATATCTTCCGGGTCTCTTTTCGAGTCGTTTACTTGATATTATTTTGTTCCCTAAAACGTTTGCTCTCCGAAATTTGACAGTGCGAGTTACGAGTCTCACATGACACCTCACCTCTATACATTGTATCTGAATTGGTGTGTTGGCAGGTTAATGAAAGATTAAAGAAAAGTGTATGGTGAGATGAGAAGAGAGCTTGGATTCATTGTTCTTGGATGCTTTTGGGAGTATAAAATGTGGAGGAAAAGGGAAGAATGGGGTGACACTTGGTGTAGATTCACATTTTTGTAGTATATATAGAAGGCTAACTTCAGCTCATTTCCTCGCAACTCAAAGCATAAGAGAAGGAGAGAGAGAGAGAGAGAGAGAGAGAGAGAGAGAGAGAGAGAGAGAGAGAGAGAGAGAGAGAGAGAGAGAGAGAGAGAGAGAGAGAGAGAGAGAGAGAGAAAATGAGCGGAAAAGAGACAGAAAGGTAGAAGGAGCGTTGGAATATTTCATAAACCAAGATTTGAACGTTCATCCTAAGTACCAACTTTCTCTTTCTTAGTAAGCGGTTAGAATTATACACTAGTAGCTTAAGTTAGGATTGTGGGTAAAAGATCGGTCTGGAGGTTCATTGGGAGGAAAACAACCGAACTTAGGTCAACGGAGTTACCGAGATCAATCGCGACAAAGTAAATAGTGAGTTGGGGTTTATTTTATAACTAATGTGTTATTACGCAAGTTCCCAACATTGAGTTATAATTTTGTGATATGATTATAACTAGTATCGGTTTGATTTTTCATATAAATATGGTTGATATTGTTACTATGGTTACACTCGGTTATTGTAATACTAAAGTTATTTATGGTATGACACATTTTGATTGGTAAATGAGTAATTAACAAATTATTAAAAATATGGAAATCAATAAGTAATCATGAAATGATGATTGGCTGATAAACAAGAATGTGGCATTGGGTGACATGAATGTTGGCTATGACATAGCTAACGATTTTATTGATGTGTTAGTGCATGGTATTATAGTAGGTATATCGATTTCCCTCCCGATGGATCTTTGAGAGCTTTTGTTCAGTTCAAATACCCTCAAGTCGTGGTTCTGGCTGACGTTAACCTATTGGGTGACGCTAGTAGTTGTCGGGTTTGGAGAAACAGGGTCATGTCATAGGGCCGAGCCCAATGGAAACTTTGGCTATCTAGGGTAGCACAAGTCGCCGCATATCAATGGACATAGAACGGTGTTCAGGGAATCACCACTGTGGGCCTTTATGGTGATGGATTAAGTATTCCGAGGGAAGGACGATATTGGCAGGGTCCGTAGTATGCATATAGTTCATTTCATTGTTATTGTGATTCAGCTGTTTATTTTTGTTATATTGTTTGTCAAACTTTTCTTCCTTGTTTGTGTTTGGGGTTGGGTTAGGTTGACGGAAAGTTAAACTGTTAGATTGGGAATCTCATCTCTCTGCTTGGTAATATATCACTCACCCTTCTATTTTATATTTTTTTTCAGGAAAACAGTAAGTTATCAGATCGCAAGGCGTTAGGCCAGCCGGTGTAGTGTTGACATATCTTTCGCAAAACGATATTTCAAAGTAAAGTATATAATGTATTTTAATTAAAATTTTCCATGGAAAATATGTATTTCCGCACACTTGTAACTGATATTATAAAATAAATAATGAATGTTTTATATATGTAAGCATGTTGTTTATATTAGATTAGTCCTATCTAATATAACTAGCGAATTTTATTATGGGTTGCAAAGCCTTAATCAAATCCGGGAAACATATAATTGAATATAATTGGTTTAGTTTGACAACATAAGTTGCTGACCTAGACCGATTTAGTCAAACACGGTAAAAATATAACGGCGCTGGTCCCTGCTAAAGAAAACCGGTAATCATGTTCTTGTTTTATTGTTGATCATTGGTTGACTAAGGAAAAATGGAACAAGGGCGTTACAAAAGGTGGTATTAGAGCATGGTTATGATCGTGCTCATTACAACATGTGTTTTGGATTTTTCGAGTCAATATTTAGTCGTGAAAGAGACATTAGGAAACCGGTTACGTCTTGTTTAGTTAGGACTTAGTCACTTACATGTTCATGATGCAGATGGAGGATATAGCAATATGTAGTGGCGGGCATGGTATGGCTGTGGGTTCAGATCTGGTTTCAAAACGCAAAGGTTTGGGTTATGAGGATCCGACAGAAAAGGTTAGGTCACCATAAAATTCAGGCAACCGGGAAAGACATGCATGCCAAGCTCCAATCGCTCAAGAGAATGACATTGAATATGGTTGTTCTAGAATCCAGGGTCTCCAGAACAATCATCTTGAGGAAATACAAAGGAATGATCAGAATGTTGTGGAAGGACAATAAGACATGCAATCACCTCAGGCAACACCCGTTGTAACAGCTTGTTCTCCGTTCCTATCATAGATCTCTTTAATGATGAAAATGGGGACTACACACTTTTCTGAGAGAACGGACCCGTTAGTTGAACACCGATAGACCAAGATGATTGAGAAAAACTTCAAGGCTACAAGATGCCCGAAGGATTACAAGCTGATTGGTGGGAAAGCAGGGAAGCTAAAGTGGAAAACATGGTAAAGACATGGCCATATTTTAAGGTGGAGTTTGAGAGCAAGTACTTTACCCCGGAATCAAAGCGTTGGCTACCGCGGTAATTTTCTAATCTTGAACAAGGGAGTAAATCGGTCTGTGATTATGAATCGGAGTTCATGCGACTGAAGCGTTATGTGGTCAATGACAATGGTGATGAAGAAGAAATGATCCCTAATTTCTTGTTCGGCCTACGACCCGAGATGGAAAGAAGACTTGCCTTAGGAAAATTCGCAAGCCTCACAAATTTGGTGGAAAAAGCTGTATGTGAGGAAATTGGGTTAGCAGTATAACGAGCAGAGGAAACTTTAGATCAAACCAAGGCGGCAGGACATCAAACTATCAGGGCCGACCTTATGGACAGAACCGTCATTTCAAAGAAAAAGGAAAGCGACCCCAAGGACCATCTGAATCACCTGGAGGAGCGACGGTATGCTACAATTGAGGTCAGCCCAGACACATCTCATAGTATTGTTTGAGGAATTCAAGACATCATACATCACCTGGTCTTACCTGTTTTTGATGTGGCCAAAAGGGCCATTTTGCGCAAGGTTGTAAGAATCTGATACCAGCCACCCCACTCGCTATTCAACATCCGCCACCTCTTTAGTATAATAGAAGGCTAACTTCAGCTCATTTCCTCACAACTCAAATCATAAGAGAATAAAAAGAAAGAGAGAGAGGGAGAATAAGAGAGAAACCGGAGGAGGAGAAAGAGAGAAAGGAAAAAGAAGAGAGAAACCAGAGGAGGAAGAAGAGAGAAAGGGAGAGAAAGAAAGAAGAAGGAATTTAGAGAGATAAAGAAAATTAGCAGAAAAAGAGACATAAGGGTATTAGAGGAACGATTGAATATTTCCTAAACAAAGATTTTCAATGTTCATCCTAAGTACCGACTTTGTCTTTCTTAATAGGCAGTTAGAATTAGACGCTAGTAGCTTAAGTTTGGATTTTTTGGTACAAGATCGGTCCAGAGGTTCATTGGGAGGAAAACAAACGTAGTTAGGTCAACGGAGTTATTGGGGTCAACCGCCATAACGGAAATGGTGAGTTGGGGTTAATTGTATGACTAATGTGTTATTACGCAGGTTTCCGACACTGGGTTATAATTTTTTGATATGATTATAACTAGTGCCGGTTTGATTATCATATAGATATGGTTGATATTGATACTATGGTTACACTCGGTTATTGTTATTATGGAGTTATTTATGGTATGATGCATTTTTTATTGGTAAGTGAGTAAATAACGAATTATTAAAAATGTGGAAATCATTAAGTAATAATGAAATGATGATTGGATTATGATTGACTGATAAATAAGTATGTTGTATTGGGTGATTTGAATGTTGACTGTGAAATGACTAACAATTTGATTGATGTGTTAGTGGCATAGTGTTATAGTATGCATATTGATTTCTCTCCCTGATGGATCCCCGGGAGCTTCTGGTCAGTTCACGTACCCTCGGATCGTGATTCTGGCAAGCGTTAACCTACTGGGCGACGCCGGTAGGTTTCAGGTTCGAAGAAACATGGTCATGTCCTAGGGCCGAGCCCGATGGAAACTTTGGTCATCTAAGGGTAGCCCGAGTCGACGCGTATCGATGGACGGAAAATAGTGTCTTACTTATATTACTCTGTGTTTATAAGTATGGGTCAAGGAATCACTATTGTGAGCCTTTATGGTGACGGGTTAGGTATTCCGATGGAAGGGAGATATTGCCAGGGCCCGTAGTATGCATATAGTTCATTTCATTGCTATTGTGCTTCGGCTATTTATTTATGCTTATATTTTTTCAAACTTTCCATCCTTGTTTTTGTTTGGGGTTGGGTTGGATTGACGTAAATTTAACCTGTTAGATTAGGAATCTCAGCTCATTGGTGGTAATATATCAGTCACCTCTCTCTTTTATATTTTCAGGAAACCAGTAAGTTAGCAGATCGCAGGACGTTGGTCCGTCCGGTGTAGTGATGATGTCTCTTTCGCAAAATGATATTTCAAAGTAAAGTAAGTAATGTAATTTATTTAAAAATTGTCCATGGACCTATATGTAATCGAAGATGAAATTCGCGGATTGCAGAGTGCGCCGACCGATGCACCCCAGCATCGATTGGCACAGGACGTGAACCAATAATTCCAGACCAATGTCGACGCAAAGGTTGACGCACCTGAGCCAAGGAATTACCAACGCACCCCTAGTGTCGATTGACGCAATGGCTGTGCATAGACTGTGAATGCAGAAAAGCTCCAGACCGCTGATGAGAGAGTCTATAAGCCTAAGGTTCCCTTCCCTAAAAACCCTAGGAAGTCTAAGTACGAGCTACAGTTGGGTAAATGCAAGGAGATGATGAGCAAGGTGTTGATTGAAGTGTCTTTGATTGATGCTCTTAATACTACTCCTGTGATGAAGAGATGTCTAAAGGACATGCTTTATGGTAACATGACTGATGAGGAAGGTGTACTGATGATCTAAGAGGTTTGTAGTGTTGTGATTCAAAGCATGATTCCTGAGAAACTGAAGGATCCATAGAGTTTTTTGTTGGATTGTTCTATCTATAGAGAAAAATTTGAGAGGTCATTATGTGATTTTGGTTCAAGTGTGAAGCTTATGCCTTTCTCTGTTGCTAAGAAGCCTGGAATAACAGATTTCATGCCTACTAAAATCTCATTGGTTCTAGCTGACAAGACTGTCTGGATCCCTGAAGGAGTCATGGAAGATGTGGCAATCAGGATTGGTAATTATGTGATCCCTACAGACTTTGTGGTTCTGCAGTATGGAGAGGATCCAAAGGATCCACTTATCTTGGATAGACCTTTCTTGGCTACTGATGGTGTGATGATTGACTATAAGAAGGGAACAATCATTCTGAATGTGGGTGATCTGAAGATGAGTTTTGATATGGATAAGCTGGTGAAGAGGCCAACCATCGATGGACAGACCTTTTATGTGGAAACTGTCAGTGAGTTGGTGGAGGAATTCTTTCAGAGGACACAAGCTGAGGATCCGTTGGAAAGAGTTATGCTAAGCTCAGTAAAGGAATTGGAACATATGTAGGATGAGCCTGCTATCTGTTATGCTAGATTGATGGATTCGACAGAGCAAGTCTTGCAATTGGAAGTGCAGAATGAACAACTGCATCGATCGACGCAACCTGAGCATAGATCGATGCATATCGCAGCTGATTAGGCAGAGGAAAAAGCTCTGAAAACTGAACTGAAACAACTTCCATCCGAGCTAAGGTACGCATTTTTTTGGACATAATTCAACATATCCAGTGATTATTAATACTTCCTTGAACACCGCAGAGACTTTCTTACTGCTGAGCAAGCTGCGCAAGTATCACAAATCTCTTGACTATTCTCTTGATGACATTCCAGGTATCTCTCCGGATCTGTGCATGCATAGGATGTATCTTGAGGATGAAAAAAATTCATCAGTTGAGCATCAGAGGAGGTTGAATCCGAATCTGAAGGAAGTGGTGAAGAAGGAGATTCTAAAATTGATGGATGCTGGAATCATCTATCATATATTTGACAATGATTGGGTCAATTCAGTACATGTTGTGCCTAAGAAAGGAGGTGTTACTGTGATTAAGAATGAGAAGAATGAGCAGATTCCTAGAAGGACTGTGACTGAACACATGATGTGCATTGATTATAGGAAGCTGAATGTTGCGACAAGGAAATATCATTTCCCCTTGCCTTTCATTGATCATATGCTGGAGAGGTTACCTAATCATCCCTATTATTGCTTCCTTGATGGGTACTCTGGTTTCTTTCATATTCTCATTCATCCAGGGGATCAATGGAAAACCACTTTTACTTGTCTCTATGGTACTTTTGCCTATCGCAGAATGCCTTTTGGACTATGTAATGCACCAGCAACCTTCCAAAGATATATGATGTCGATTTTTACAGATATGATTGAGGTATTTATGGATTATTTTTCAGTCTATGGTTCTTCATATCATGAGTATTTGGATAATCTATGCAAAGTGCTAGCTAGATGTGAGGAAAAGCACTTGGTTCTTAATTGGAAGAAGTGTCATTTCATGGTAAGGGATGGTATTGTTCTTGAGGAAAGAGTATTAGAGGTTGGGATCGAGGTAGATCGCGCCAAGATTGAGGTGATGACCAGCCTTCAGGCACCAGATTTTGTGAAGTCTGTGAGGAGATTTCTTGGACATGTTGGGTTCTACAGGAGGTTCATCAAAGATTTCAGTAAGATTGATAGACCACTAACTGCTTTGCTATGTAAGGATTAAAATTTGAGTTCACTGCGGATTGCTAGACTGCATTTGAACAGATTTAAGCAAGCATTAGTGAGTGCTCATATAGTGCAGCCACCATATTGGGAGTTAACTTTTGAGGTTATGTGTGATGCAAGTGATTTTATTGTAGGAGCTGTTTTGGGGCAGAAGGAAGACAAGAAACTTCATGCTTTCTATTATGACACCAGAACACTAGATCATGCTACCCTAGCAACGATCGATGCATGTCTCGAGTCTGAGTCGATCGATGCACACCCTTGTGTCGGTCGACGCACGACGATTACGAACCTGGAACCTCTGAAGGTTCAAATTGTTCACTACAACATGGATCTTTACGCTGTTTCGACGCCCGATCGACCATGGTTTGCTGATATTTCAAGTACATGGCTGCAAAGACTGAACCAGATGATCTCAAGGGGTATGAAAAGAAGAAGTTCTTCAGAGAACTAAGAAGGTTATATTGGGATGAGCCTTATTTGTATAAGTACTGTTCGGATGGTATTTACAGGAGATGCATTGTAGTATCAGAGGTTCCAGGCGTTCTACTTCATTGCCATGGATCAGATTATGCTGGACATTTTGCCACTTTCAAGACAGTGTCTAATGTTTTGCAAGCAGGCTTCTAGTGGCCTACTATATTCAGAGATGCTCATTTGTTTATCTCTCAGTACGATGACTGTCAAAGGAGAGGGAAAATCAGTAAGAAGGATGAGATGCCACATAATTTCATTCTTGAGGTTGAGGTTTTCGATTGCTGAGGCATATATTTCATGGGTCTTTTTCCCTCATCTCATGGGAATAAGTTCATTTTGGTTGTTGTGGACTATGTGTCTAAGTGGGTGGAAGAAATAGCTAGTCCAACCAATTACTCTTTGGTGCTGCTTAAGTTGTTTAAGACAATCATTTTCCCTAGATTTGGAGTGCCTCAGATTGTGATAAGTGATGGAGGATCTCACTTTACCAACAAGGTCTTTGAGAAGCTGCTACAGAAGCATGGTGTTCATCATCGTGTGGCTACTCCTTCTCATCCTCAGACTAGTGGGCAAGTAGAGGTCTCTAATTGACATATTAGGATATCTTGGAGAAGACAGTTGGAAAGACAAGGAAGGATTGGTCTACAAAGCTTGATGATGTGTTATGGGCCTATAGAACTGCGTTTAAGACGCCACTTGGGACTATACCGTTTCATCTTCTCTATGGGAAAGCCTGCCACCTTCCAGTTGAGCTTGAGCATAAGGAAACATGGGTTGTGAAGCAAATTAATTTTGATCTGAAATCTGCTGTAGTGAGGAGATTGGTGCAGCTGAATGAGTTGGATGAGACTAGGCATCATGCCTATCAGAATTCGAAGTTGTACAAAGAAAGGACTAAGGCATTCATGACAAAAAGATTTGTCTCCAGACACATTGAGCTAAATGATCATGTACTTTTGTATAACTCTCATTTGCATTTGCTTCTAGGTAAGTTGCGCTCTAGATGGTCAAGTCCTTTCACAATCAAGGAAGTGTGTCTGTATAGTGCTGTTTTTCTGATTAGCTCAGAAGGAATGGAGTTCACTGTCAATAGATAGAGTGTAAAGCACTATTGGGCTAAGGCCGAGATTCTAAGAGGTGTGATTCTGCCTCTGGATGATGCACTCACTGCATGATCTCCTTCCAGTCAAGCTAATGACGTTAAAGAAGTGCTTGGTGAGAGGCAACCCACCGGTAAGTCTATAAATATTCAATTTGGTGTTTTTGATTCGATTTTACTTGGTGTTTTTTTGTTTTTGGTGTTTTTGTCGTACATATCCGAATTTGTCTGGAAAATCGTCTTGCGCCAATCGAAGCGGTCCTGTGCATCGGTCGATTCAGTGGCTGGATGCGGTTTGGCCGGTGGATGCATAGTAACCGTGAGTTAATAATGATTTTATGCCGTACAGAATGCAGTTCGAGTAGCGGTTGGAACCAAACTGGGAGGAAGCAAGCGTAAGAAGTGCGTCGATCGATGCGGACCTGTGCATCGGTCGATGCAGTGTCGGATGGAATCAATCTGCCAATAAGCCGTAAGTTCCTCGGGTGAGAATAAGGGGATCGAGTCCGATGTTTGGTAACACAAAGTGCGCCGATCATTGCGGTCATGTGCGACAATCGACGCATCTGTCAAACCAGCCAAATCAGGCCGAGAAATTGTAAGGTACGTTCTTAAACCGGCAATTTAATTGAACCGGCCTGGTTTATTAACTGATATGCGCCGACCGATGCACACATGCGTCGATCGACGCACCCAACATGAGGTAAATATCCTTTCTACCTCTTCTTCCTCATTTTCATTTTCAACTTTTCCCGAAAACCCGAACTCTAAAATCGCCATACACTCGATTTTACTCATTTCTAACTCATTTTAGGTGATTCAAAGCTCTAATTCAGTCGATTTTTTCTCCTCTTCTCATATTTATCATCCATTTCATCAATTTCAAATGTATGTGCATCGAATCTCCTCGTTTTTCATTTCGGCCCTAAGGTGAAAAATTTGAAATTCATCACGTTTTTGGTTGATTCATGGTATATTGATGGTTGTTTAAGTCTTGTAGTGATGATTTTGAGTTACCCTTGTGATTGCATGGACAGATTTCGCAAGTTTTTCAGAAATCTCTGATTTGACGACAAACACTTGTGATTCTATGATTTAGGCTAAAATTATGAGGATTTAGAGGAATTCAGACTAATTTTAGTGTTGATGATGGTTGCATGTGCTGATTGATATTGATTTGGTTGCATTTGTTGATTTTAAAGTATTGGCTTAATTTGCGAGATTGCTTCTCTTGTGTCTTTGATTGCAGATGCCTCCAAGGAAGCGGAGGAACGTTTCTAATGACATAGATGTGCTTGCTGACTGGAACAATTGCGCTTCATCGCCTCATATGCCTAATCAGAATGTTCCTGGAGCGATACATCCTCCTTGGCCTAAAGGAGAGAAAGACAGGATCCCTATGCTGAGATAGTGGGAGAATGATCCTAAGACTGAGACGGAGAGCGATGCTTGCATTGATCGAGAGATCTCTGAGGAATGGGATGACTATGACACATTGTTCTAAAATGCCTGGATTGACATGGAGTTCAAGACTACACGTTTTTCCACTATAGGACTTGTCAGATGATGGGTATCACACAGGATGTGCATAGGATGATACAGAAGATAGGCTTGAGAACAATGCCAATGAGGAGTTACAAGATATATCAAGACTTGGTCAGATAATTGTTATCTATCTGCAGAGTCTACTACACAGAAGAGATGCGCAAGAGAGCAGCTGAAGGGCCTTTAACTTCATGTGTATGGGCGTCATGTACCGCATTTCGATTCTAGATCTTTGCCGCATTTATGGGTTCAGTATGGAGCCTATTCGCTGCGTTCTTACTGCTGAGTGGGCAGATTCAGACACTCATTTCTTCTGGTCGCATTTTGGAAATGAGTGTTATCACTCATGAGTCTCCAAGCAGACATGTATACGACATCCAGTCATAAGGTATGTTGTGCCTGTTTTGGGTTACACACTATTGTGCAAGTCTGAGGCGGACAAGATGAGGAAGACAGAGCTGATGTTGTTGTACACTGGGATTAGCCACTTGTTCGAGGGCACTGCTTTGACTTACATGCGCTTGGATTGAACATGGGAGCAGTTTTCGCGGATCACCTATGTGATTTGAAGACTAAGGCATTTAAGGGCAAGAAGACTGAGTATGTGAGCAGCCTGCTTACTCCTATATTTCAGCATTTTTGGATCCCTACAGAGGAATGATAGTGTGTGACTAAGAGGATGTGGATGGATGATGCTCATTTGAGGAGTGCTACTTGGATGAAGGATGGAAACCATTGGGTTTTCCATGATACGCAGTTACGTGAGTGGTGCATACAACTTCCCTTACCAGAGCTCACGAAGATTGAGACACTTCTGGATCTTAGCTTTGAGCCTCACATGAACTTTGTGCGTAGAGTCCCTACATCTTCCAATCCTCTCGGTGCTTCTTCTTCTAGAGCTTCTACCTCTGCTGCTCCTCCACTTGCGCTTTCCCCTACGGATGCAGCAAGTGAGTTTGTACTATACCATATCATGATCTACCTATGGATCCTGCAAAAATGTCTAAAGGAGCTTCCCAGACCAGGCTGAATGACAAAGTGAAGGGCCTTTGGGAGATGATAGCTAGCTACTCTTGTAGACGTCAGCCGAGAGTACATGTTCCTACACCCGCTCCACGACGCAGACGCTCTCTTACTCCTGAGACTAGTTTTTCTGATCCTTATGCAGGCATCAATGATGAGACTGAGTCTGATGAGATCTGATTCTGGTTTCCTATTTCCACGACATTTAGTTATGTACTTTTTCTTTCTTCTTTCTTTTTCTTTTCATTGAGTCATTTTTATGTTTTCTTGAGTCTTTGTCAGTCCTTTACTTTGGAACTGATGTATTGATGCTTATTATGACTATATGGTTGCTTTGATATTGCATTGTCTTTGATTTATGTAGCTTACATGTTGAGTTTTTGTGATTATTCACGGAACAATGCTGTCTGCGAACATTTACATAACATTAAGCAGTTCATCGATCGACGCGGTTTTTTGCGCCGATGGATGCACCCTTCCCAAAACATGCGTCGACCATTGCACATGTGAGTCGGTCAAAGCAGTGGCGAGACAGGTAAAAATCACATATCAGAAATGCATTTTCGTTCCTATTCTTCTTTTACTGAGCCTAAGCTTTGATTCCACTGGGGACAGTGTGTTTCAAGTGTGGGGGAGCTGGTACTGACATAATCTTTTTCTTTTCTTAGGGTCAGTTGAGACTTTTTTATTGAGTCGAAACGGTTAGTAAGAAACTAAGATTTTTTAGGAGATCACTACACTTGCAGGAACATAAATGACCATTGGATGAGCTTGCATATGATCTCTAACTATTAAAAAACCCAACACAGATCAGCAAACTGAGGACACCCATATCACTACAGGTATTCAAAGAATCCATTACAGACTTCACCTTTAACTTGACTTAGTTTTTCACACCTAGGGCTTGGTATACTTTAAGTCGGATTCCTCTGTTAGTTCTGACATAGCTTGTAAACATGTCTAAGTATGGTTCCCTTCTCCCCTTCTTTAAAGTAAAAAAAGAGAGATAAGCTGCGGATAAGCTAGTTGCTTCGAAGTGATCACGGGATTGGTAGAGACCCCTTTTACCTCATGTGCATTCATGGAATGTTTCCAAAGTACATCCCAATGGGGGAAGAGCACTGCTAAAAAAAAAAAAATGGTACCCAAATGGGAAAAATCAGATACTAAGGAAGGAAAATGAGAAGAAAATAACCAGAAAATGATAGTATGGTGGTTAGATGCTAACTGAGTAAGAGTCCATGTGTTCTTTGATCGATACTCTCTAGGTGAGACCGCACTTATTAGATTATAGAAGTCAGTATGGCGAATTTGAATGCTCTGAATTGTGGAGTTTACTTAGGACAGTTGCTAAGTGTGGGGGAAGTATAAGTTGGTCTTAATTTCTGTAGGTTCATTTTTCATGTGGATTACTAAGGGGAATATGAGTGTAGTACTTCAATGATGAAATGAGTTTCTGAAGTTTTCAAACCTCTTCTCCTTATCTTGGTTTTCTGTTTCGCTTGAGGGCAAGCAAAGGAAGTGTGGAAGAGTTGATATATCATGGTTTTAGGTGTTTTAAGCCATGATATAAGTATATATATATTCGAGTCTTTTGTAGTGTATTTCGAGTCTTTTCAGGTTTTTAGTGGTTTACATACGTTTGGAGGAATTTGGAAGATTATGAAGCTTTTTGGCAAAGATTGGAGCTGGAGCCGTGATGAGAAAATCAAAGTATCTATTGGAACTGAGCATCGATCAACGCAACCTCCAAATCGTGGTCTGCCAGCAAATTTATGAAGTTTTTAAGAATTGCATATTTAACCCAGAAGTTATAATATTTACAAAGAAGACCCAAGACGTGTTATACACTTTATATTAGGGTTTTTGTTGTTTTATTCTTGTTACACATTCATACTTTTGGCTAGAAAGGGTTTAGGAGCTTTGGGGCTGATCCGAATATTTTACTGCTTTTGGAGAAGATTTTGTACCCCTTTTCTATTCTCTACTCTTCTGTAATGCAATTTATTCAATCTATGTTGTCTGTTTCATTCAATATGTCTGAGTAGATTCATTGTTAGGTTTAGGGATTCTCATAGGGTTTTCATGGCATGTTAGATTGATTTTAATCAGTTAAGGAATTCATAACCTGTTATTTTTTCAACCTGAATTGCTCTTAAATCTAGTTCTAACCTGATCAATTGGAATCTAGATCTTAGGTTTTTAAATTGACACGAAAGTGTAATTTTGAATCTGATTTATTTAGGTTGAGCAAATTAGTTATATGCAAAGAAATTTGGTTTAGCTAATTTGTGAACTAATCGAACCTGCACTTAAAGCTAGTTTAATATGTTAAGAATTGCAAATAAATTTGATTTCTAGGGTTTAGACTTAGTAAATTCTTGCAACGAAAGTTGATTAGTTTTACATCTGTGTTTGAGTTCTAGAACGGTACTTAATTCATTATGGCTGATTGTTAATCTGCATGACTTATTTCCTGAGAACTCCCTGACATAGCGCCTTTAGTATTTATAAAAAAACTCGCCTTCTAATTCGATTTACTGCCTTTACTTATTTGATTATTGATTGCTTCTGCTTAGCTTAACTCGACTATTGATAGTCTATCGTAGGATTCTTGAGTCTATGTGGTTCGGCCCCTTTATACTACATCTGTATGTGCACTTTCAGTATAACTTAGGGATATAAACTCTAAGTCGCTTGTGCCAGAGCGTCGGAGAGAAAGCAAGGAGAGTCGTCGAAGATGGTGACCTTTTATTGAATGAGGATGGAAGGAAGTAAAGGTCACCAAAGTTATCACATCGTAGCAGAATGTCTGTGTTTGAAGTTCCTTCACAGAAACACCAAAATGGTCAAATTCAACCGAACAAAAATTATATGTTGTGAATTTACGAACATAAATGAGATTTTTGACAATTTGAGAAGTGAAAAGGACTTTAGTGGGAGAGAGAGAGAGGACGAGAACGAGAGGGAAGAGATGTCTAACCAATGGATGTAACATGGATGGAGAAACCATTACCCACGACAACTGAGTGTGGGATATTACGCTTAAGAGTAGATTGGATATTACCAGCCGAGTTTGTGAGATGGGTTATTGCACCAGAGTCTATGAACCAGTCTGCAACATTTGGATCCATCAATGTCTACGATGTGTAAGACGAGGCATTATTTGATCCTGATTGAAACTCAATCAGATGAGCATGTTGTTGTGTCGAGTTCTGCGAGTGTGGTTTTTGAGGGCGAAAGCTTTCTTGAGGATAGGGAGACCAATTTACAAATTGATTACGCCAGAATTGTAGATTTCCCCAATTTGGATAATGGTTTGAGTACTGAAAGTTGTTGTTGTTTCGCCTACCTTTGTAACGATTGTTGTTGTTACGCTTATTTCCTCGCTGGTTCTTAAAAAAATTTGTTTTTCTTGACTGATGAGAGGAACGAGGTGCAAAAGTTGTTGTCGACATGGTGAGAGTAGTTGATGAAGAAGAATGATCACTGTAAGAAGAAAATGATCGGTTGGATTTCTTCGATGGAGTTTCTTCCATCTCAAGCATACACCTAGCTGTTTCAAAAGTAGGAAAAGATTCCTTCTATTTGATAACGTTGACCATGTTATCAAACTTCTCACTGAGACAATTGAGAAGGTACATGACGAGATTGCGCGCTAGTTGACAGGAGCAACGAGATTGGTGAGGAGGTTAGAAATTGATTTCATCTTTTGGCAATACTCTTGAATTGATTGGTCGCCAATTTCAGTGGTTCGTAACTCATCATCCATCTGAATCACTATCGCCTCTTTGTTGTTATGAAATTAATTTTCGATGCGATTCTGGACATCGCTTGTAGAACCACCAGTTTGGAACGATGATCGAAACAGAAGGGGAGATAATGTTCCGTAGAGCCAGATTTTGACGAGGCCATCATGCTTAAACCAAGCCGCATCGTTGTATCCGGTGATAAGAAGAGTGTCATCCAAATGACCGAGCATATCAAAGGCAAGGCAGAGTGTGAGAAACAGCTCTCTCCAAGCGTCATAGTTATAATCGCTGATATCAAGGATCAACGGGATGTGAGACTTAATGTTTGTCACACCGAAACAGAATATCGGAGAAAGAAAAGAGTTTCATAAGCTATAGCGGTGATATCATGATAGTTGAATGATTTTCCTTGAGGGATCGTTTATTAACAAAGTCCATAAATAACCGTTATTGTTACAAGTGGTTATACAAAATTAGGAGAACATCGTAGCTGAAAATCTATACAAAAGATCTATATACTTGCAACAGAATATTATATATTCTATCAGATATTGGTGTTGATTCTAAGGCTAGATAGATGTTCTATTCGGCAATGGAGTTCGATTTGGTACTTGAGTTCGATTATTCAAGGGGTACTAGTATATAATTAGTTGGATTTCAGTTCAAAATTGTAGGATTCTGAGATTTTAAGTTCGCTCTTTAAGTTCGATTTAGGTTTAACTTAGTATTCAATTATTTTTGTTTTTTTAGCATTTGCGAGATTACTAATTCACTAATCAATTTTTATATGTGAACCTTCCATATTATTTGTATGATACCTTAATGTAATGATAATGGATATAGGGGGAATTGCTAAAAATGCCCTCAAAATTGGTTTTAAATAAAAGTGTACCCCTGAATTTGAATCAAATGAAAAACTGGTTTTGCGGACTACGGAAATTACCGCGAAGCCCTTACGACCAATCAAAAAACCGGAAAACGCAATTACCATTATAACCTTTGCCTTTGTCAGACGTCTATAGACGTCTGACGAGTTAGACTCTAAGCGAAGTCTAAATGACGTTCTCAGACATCGCATTGAAGTCTGATACAGAATAAGTTTGAAAATTTTAATTTTAAAATTATAAAAAAATATTTTGTCAAAAATTTTATATACATAAATTAAATATATTCAATTAAGTAGTATATAAATTAAATTGGGTAAATTTTAATCAGATTAAAAATATATAAAGTGGTTTAGTAGTTTCTAACCCTTAGAACATGCTTTGTAATAGAACTGGTGGAACATTTACATATGACTAACATTTAACTTTAGGGTTTAGATTCAAGGTTCACGAAATTTACATTTGAAAAAATTATATTTGCACATGTATGTTATAATGCGTATATATTAAACAATTTGATGTTTTCTATGTGTTTTGTTTAAATATTTTTCACTGTTTAGTGATTAATATTAGATTTAGGGTTTCTCAGACTTCTATGAGAAGTCTGAATTTTGGGGTTTCGTAGACTTCCGAGAGAAGTCTGAGAAGTATTTAACTAGCCCAAAAAAAAAATACTTTTAACCAAATATACCTTAAGTGGTTAGATTTGACTAAAGTATATGTGCTTTTAATTTACAAATGTCCAAAAATCCCATGTTTAATTTATGGATCCAAAATTTCCCTAAAAATATTTTCTTATAATTTTGTAAATTAAATTTCTAAATTTAATATCTCCATACGAGAGAGATATTAAATTTACAAAATTATAAAAAATATTTTTAGGGAAATTTTGGATCCATAAATTAAACATGGGATTTTTGGACATTTGTAAATTAAAAGCACATACACTTTAGTCAAATCTAACCACTTAAGGTATATTTGGTTAAATACACCATGTATCTTTATCTATGCATGACATATGAAGTTGGATGTCATATTTTCATATGTAGGGTTAGGCTGAGGGTTTGTGTATTTTCATCCATATTGTTACATTTGCATATACTGGCTAGGTTGTGACTATATTAAACGAGTTTGATGTTTTTTTGTAGGTTTTCTATATAATATGATTGTATTTTAGTAGTAATTAGTATATTTAGGGTATATCAGACTTCTATTTTAGTCTGATTCACGTATATGTTTTGTTAGACTTACCGAAGAAGTTGACCACCAATAAGTTACCCTACTTGGGATTGTACCCCATATATAAACGAAAGTTACCAAAATTAGTCTGTAAAAGTCATTATCAAATTTCTCTCTCTAAAACGGATACTCGCTCTCTCTCTCTAAACACTCTCTAAAAACTCTCCGATAATCCTCCTAGCCACCGCCACCGCCACCGCCACCGCCGTCTTCATCTTCTTCAAACGTGTAATTACCTCTCCTTTTTCGTATCTTTTTACCAATCCCTACACCGCCGTCGTCATATTTCTAAACTCTTCTTTCTGAAATTTTTTGAGATCTGTACGGTTTTTAGTCCGAGTCATCCCCTTCTCCCTATGTACTTTGTCTATGTACTTTCTCGTTTTAGATCCATACGGTTTTGTTTTTGAGTTAGCCCCTTCTCTGTATTTACTTTGTCTAGATCTGAACAAAAATATAGATTTTATATATTTTCCTTTTATATCCAGACGGTTTTGAGTCCGAGTTAACTTCTTCTCCGTATCTACTTTTTCTAGATTTGAACAAAAATATAGGTTTCTCGTTTTAGATCCATACATTTTTTTTTGAGTTAGTCCCTTCTCCGTATTTTCTTAGTAAAGATCTGAACAAAAATATAGGTTTTATATATTTTTCCTTTTATATCCATACGGTTTTGAGTCCGAGTTAACCTCTTCTCCGTATCTACTTTGTCTAGATCTGAACAAAAATTATAAAATTCTCGTTTTAGATCCATACGATTCTCCGTATTTTCTTAGTCTAGATCTGAACAAAAATATAGGTTTCTCGTTTTAGATCCATACGGTCTTGTTTTTGATTTAGACTCTATGAAGTCTGAAGCTTAGATTTGTTTTTGAATTAGACTCTATTAGAAGTCTGAAGCTTGGATTTGTTTTATAATTAGACTCTATTAGAAGTCTAAAACTAGCCTCTGTTTTCAATTGTTTCATGGTACACAGGATGGGACGATTCAGTCAGGTTCCAACGTCGAGTAGTAGTTCATACGCAACTTCCACATTTCGACAACGATCCGGATCATGCAATGGATTCCCCAAGAAATGTTTCTGCGGTCTGGAGCCTGTCATGCGAACCTCCACTACTGCCGATAATCCGGGAAGAAGATTCTTTGGATGTCGTAACTGGGATGTAATTACCTTTCTCTGTTATGTAGCCAGTTTTATTTTATCTTTACTCATTGGAAATCCGAAGAGGATTGTAAATTTAAAATGTGGCTGTATAGGATGGTGGCTACCATATTATGAAGTGGTGGGATGAGGCTATGATGGAGGAGTTTAACGACCTCACGCCGAGAGTGGACCAACATGGTGAACAAATTGATTACATCTTCCTTGGTTGTGCTGAAATTGCCTGTGTTACCCACTTGGACGACGAGCTCAAAAAATTGCAGGCAGAGATAGCTCAATTAAAGGAGCTGTTTGCTGAAAAACCATCTACTCCGACAAATGGCGTCAAGTATGAGTATCTGATGTTTGCTGGTGCTATTATTATTATCATCCCGATCATCTTGAGGGCATTTTGTCAGTTGTAATATGTTAGTCCTGTGAATCCAGCTACAATTTTATGTAATATTAGACGAATTTCAGTCATCTTTTGAATTTCCCCATTTCATTATGCAAATTGTCCTCTTTTAAAGCTACTTACCTAAAAAACAAGAGTAATATGTTTGGGGTATGTTTTCGGACTTCAAATAATAAAAAATAGAGTGTCAGACATCATATGAAGTCTAACAATATTTTGTCAGACTTCAACAAATAAAAACTATAGTGTCAGACATCATATTAGTCTAACAATATCAGACTACATATGATGTCTGACAATATTAAAATGTGCGGGAGTTCAATTGTTTTGTAATTTAGGCCCCAAAAATGCCCGGGAGTTATGTATAAATGCGCGGCAGTTACGTATGTGATAAAACCGTCGTTTCAACTGCTCTTATGACCCACATATAAATAGGCTTTTTACCCTTTTTTTTTTACAGTTTCTAAGGAAAAATAAAAAAAAACCCATTCTCTCTCAAAGCCACTGAACCGACATCTTTTTCTGGGTATCGTATTATCGTTTCTAGATCTGGTTTCTCTCTGCTCCGCCGCAAACCCGCGACGGTAAGATTCATCGAATCCCTCCTTGAATGAATAAACGTAAAATAACTATTAGTCCTCAGACAGCAAATCGAGTCTGGCGATAGTCGGCAGACTGCAAGTGGTGTCTGATTATAGTCGTCAGACTGCGAATAGAGTCTGAAATTTTTCTCATACCTTCTCTGAGCTTTTTTTTTTTTAAATTCCAGATCTTGTTTCTATCTCCTCCGGTGACCTACGACGGTAAGATCCTTCGACTCTTCTCTTCGTCTACATATTTACATAACTAATACTAGCCAGATGGCAAGGGATATGTCTGACTGTGTTTGTCTGACTATGCATGGCGTCTGGCTAGTAGTACTCAGACTGTTCATGAATTTTTTCCCCCTTGTTGTTTCAGATTTTCTTATGGCAGATGTTGAATTCCCACCAAGGATGTTCACTGTCGGGTATGAACCAAATCCGGATAAAAGCATCCATTATTTTAGTGGACGGAGAGATCTCATGGATGATGTTAAAATAGTGATGTTACCGGCAGAATGGCAAGAACTCCAAGAATCAGAATTTGGGGTTTTTTTGAAATTCCATGACCTCCATTTCAAATGGTGCTCAAGGATGGTCCATTACATGCTATGCTTGCAGTTAGTCTGCAAGAAGAAGTATGAGATATGGTCCCTTCTTAGCGTTCAGTCTGCTAGGTTTTCCTTGAATGAATTTCGAGCCATAACCGGACTCAACTGCGACTATATCGAGAACCTGGAGTACCCTGAAGTTGAATACACCGATGAGATGAGAGCAATGTGGGAGCTTCTTGGGGTGGATTTCGAATTGGGCCCAAGTTATTCGCAATTATTAGAAGCTTGTAAAAACTGTGCTGGTTGGGAACTGCAACAGAGGATATGGCTGGGCTATCTAGCCATCTATGCAACCTTCATTGAGGCTCAACACTGGACAACATCCACAAGGGCTGATATGGCTAAGAATCTGCTGGTTCCAGGAATGTTAAAATCATATCCATGGGGAAGATTCGCCTTTAAGGTTCTGATAGACTCTGTTAAGGAGGCAAACAAAAAACTCGTGGAAGGAAAAAATTATCAGATCGGAGGTTTTGCTGAGGTCCTGAACATCTGGGTATATTGGGCATGCCCCAATATGGCGACAACTTATGGAGTGCCCTTCCAGAATGCCCCAACCACACCATTGCTGGCGTACCACGGATCACGAAGTCGCAAGAAAGTCGATGAAACCTTACGTAAACATGTATTTCTTAGGCCGTTCTGAAGTCTGAAATATTTTATTCCCATAAGAAGTCACATTCTGTGTCAGACCTCATATGAAGTCTGGCATTATGTGTCAGACCTCATGTGAAGTCTGGCATTATGTGTCAGACTTCATGTGAAGTCTGACACATAATGCCAGACTTCATATGATGTCTAAAATTTGTTTTAGTCTGACATTTTGTTCCAAGTCTCGTATGATGTACCTATGATGTATGTCGTTGTGATATTTTAAATTCTTATAGTCATTTGGGTCCCTATTCATTTTGCTATGTGACTTATAATTTGCAGTCTCGCGTCAACAACCTTGTACTAACGGAAGATCATGATGACATGTTCCCCACGTGTGACAACGATGTCGAGGAGGACGAAAAAGTTGATAACCTTGTGAGGGAAATGCTTGGACAGCTTGGGACTGCGGCTTGGAAGTGGGGCACTAAACACTGGAAAAGCGAAGGTGTGTTCAGGACTCAAGTTGGCGGTTCTGTCAAGCTTGAGATTAAGTTTGAGGATGTTTCTGCGGTTGGTGAGAAAAAACGAAAGGTTGTGGGAGTCAAGAGGAAGTTGGTACAGGATGTTTCTGATGATGAGGACGAGGAAGAAGAGGTGCAGGAGAAGTCTGGAAAGAGACCTAGAAAAGAAAAGGCTGGTCCCACTCTTGGGGATGTTGTTCAAAAGATTGAGGATCTGAAAAAATCATTTGAATCTCGGAATGATGTATTGGTAAATATTTTCAACGAGGGTTTGAGACTGATGGGTGACAGAGTTGATGATCTTGCCAAGAATGTCAAGAATTTGAAAGAGGAACGTGCTGGAGTTGGACAGAAGGAGAATGAGAAGGAGAAAGATACTGCTGGTGGGAAAGGTGGTGAGCTGAGGAAAGATGCAAGTGTTGCGGCTGCTGAGATGGATAAGGCTGCCGGAGTTGGTGAGGATGAAGAAGATCAACCTGAAGATCTTAAGGATCAAACTAAAGTAACTGCTGCTGCAGGAGAAAGAAAGAAAAAGGAAAGGGAAGCCAGGAACCCGAAGAAATTGGTAGTGAAGGTAAAGAATCATGTTGCTGATATCGTCGAACCTACCAAGAGAGCGAAAACGAAGTCTATGAAAGCAGTGGTTACAGACAAAGATGACAACCCGGCTAAGCCTACCAATCAGACTGCGGTTGATGATGGGGTTAGTCTCCAAAACCTTCAAACTCTGAATACAAATAAGGAAAAGAAAGTTGAGCCTAAGAGAAGTACAAGACTTCAGGAGAAATCCCTCAAGGGGAAGTAGCCTTCTTAGCAGTATGAGTAATCTTGATTGTAAAAACATGAGCATGACCGAGTTTGTTTTATCTCCCCCTTGTTATTGTATCTGCTCTGAACTTGGATCACTGGCATTAGACTTATATCAATATTTTGTTTGGTGTGATTTTAGGTCGGGATTCTATTTTAATAATGTATTTTGGTTACCAGACTTCTATGGCAGTCTGGTTTGGATTTTGCTTAACACGGGTTGCTAAATTGTATATGCAGAGTATACCCGAGAGCACAGCTCCAAGTGTGTTGTTCGTTACACAGTCGGCCACGGGCATAGACTTCAATGCTACGCAGAGGTTTAAGCAGGATGCTAAGCAGGCAGCAGCTGAAACTTATATGCAAGCGAAGGCTAAAGAGGTTAAGCAGAAGGAGAAGGTGAAGACTCCAATTAAACCTATTGTCCAAGCACAGGTTACACCGGGATATAACCCTTGTGCTGCTATCACCAAGATGCAAGTGAAGACACTTAATGATTACAACAAAAGACAGCCGTATGTCTTAACACTCTTAACTAGACGAGTAAGTTGTATGCCTAATCTCTACACTAATTGTCTAACAAGCGTATTGTTCTTTGTAGGGGTTATCCGATTAGGAAAGTGAACACTTCACTCCAATGGTATTATGATCTTCGCACTCCAAAGGAATGACTGCATGACACGGTCAGTATGACTTCAATGGTTGTGAATTAAGAATTCGATTCCAATAAATCTGGTTGTATATTCAGACTTCCTAAGAAGTCTGGTTGTATATTCAGACTTCCCAATAAATCTGGTTGTATATTCAAACTCCTCATAATTCCTAATCTAATGTGGTTGTGTATCCAGACTTCCTAAGGAGTCTGGTTGTGTTTTGTTCTTTTATATTAACACATTTCTTGTCTTGATGCAGCATATTGATGCCGGGATTGATCTGTTAAGGCTTCGTCAACAGAGCCATCCAGAATGGTTCAGGAGCGATAGGATATGCTTCGTTGACACACTCCTTCAGGCACTGTGGCGTCAACACTATCCACAATTTATCAAGAGCGGTGAGGGAGAGAATGGATCAGCCAGAACTAGAATGCTTCCTCCTGGTTGTTTTGATTACTTCACTGGTGATCTTCCCGTGTTCTGCAAATCAAAGAAGCCTTGGGGGCTGGAAATTGATGAGATCTACACCGCACTCCACATGGGCGGAAATCATTGGGTAGCAATTATGATTTCTATCACGAAAAGGCACGTAACAGTCTGGGACATCATCCTTTCTGGGAAGACTGATGAGTCGGTCGGAGCGGCAGTGGCACCAATCTGTGAGATGTTTCCTTATGCGATGCACATCTTGGCCCCAGCTGCAGATGGATGGCCTTATCCCTTGGATCGTTACACCTTCTCGATTGACAGGAGCAAAAATCTTACCCAAAATCAGCAAACGGGTGACTGTGGAGTGTACTGCTTGAAGTACATCGAGTTCCATTCACTAGGAATGCCGTGGCCAAAGTATCTCTGTGATAGGAACATCAAGCAGATCAGAGACAGGCTAGCTTTTGACATCATGTCTGAACTCGGGAGAACTGGTGAAGAAGGAGAACGTACATAGTATGCATTGCTGGACATCTATGGAAAGTAATAGACTTCCGATATCTTCTCCATATCTTTTGGACTCTCAAACACTGGATTATTGCATACATTTTCCCTATTTTCTTTTGCTGGTGTAAGGAACACATATCCATCTTTTGGTGTGCTTGTTTATTTTTGTAACACACTTAAGCACTAATCCTAGTTATGTTTATTACTACGCTTGGTGAAACGGAACCCAAACAATTGAGACAAGTTTGAAAATCAGACTTCTGAAATACCATCATTACTACGTCAGACTTCGGAACCCAAACAATGAACCCTTAAAAATATCAGACTTCACTGAATTCCTAATCTAAATTAGACTTCAATGAACCACAAATATATCACACTTCATTACACCCTAAAACTTATCAGGCTTCACTGATACCACATTTCAGACTTCAAGCATTTCTAGTCAGCCCCAGGGTGTGGAAAATCCCAAACAATGAACCCTTAAAAATATCAGACTTCACTGAATTCCTAATCTAAATCAGACTTCAATGAACCACAAATATATCACACTTCATTACACCCTAAAACTTATCAGGCTTCACTGATACCACATTTAAGACTTCAAGCATTTCTAGTCAGCCCCAGGGTGTGGAAAATCCCAAACAATGAACCCTTAAAAATATCAGACTTCACTGAACCCTAAAATATATCAGACTTCAATGAACCACAAATATATCACACTTCATTACACCCTAAAACTTATCAGGCTTCACTGATACCACATTTAAGACTTCAAGCATTTCTAGCCAGCCTCAGTGTGTGGACAATTAGGTTGTTTGCGGCCTGGTTGTCTACAATTCGAACAACAATATTGCTTGTGCAATTTCCGCGGTTTACTGCCCTTCTTCTTGGCGATTTCTAGCATAGATTGCCACCTTGACTTCTTTTGTCTTCCAGGCTTCCGCCTCTCTTCCGGCGGAAGGACACGCACGTTGTCATGACCAGCTGTGCCTTTTAAATCCTTTGGTAAGATGTTGCGAGAGTATGCAGCGTACAAGTAGTCCGTTCTGTAAGATGGACATACAAGGGTAGAAATGTGTAGCTCAAGTTCCGGTGCAGCGCATATGGCATGTGAGCAAGGTATCTTTTCGTAATCCCAAACACCACATTCACACGTATGATGTTCCAAATCGACAACAAAATCCCTATGTCCTCCCTTAACAACAAACTGATACGTATCCACGCGTTCTGCCGTCATCATATCTGCATAATATTCACGAGTAGCCAGCAAATATTCAACTCCTCTGCTAAATGTTGTTGAGAGACTCATTGCATCTAGCCGCCTTTTACAAAACCACGTCCCTAGTTTCTCTTGTATAAACTCTAAAAGGAAAGATATGGGATATCCTTTTGCCTTCTTAACTGCGGAGTTTATAGATTCAGCAATGTTGCTCGTCTTTATGTTGTACCTGTCTCCAACAATTCGAAAGAGGTTTACACAAGTAAGAACTAGAAAGTATTAAGAAAAACCATACGATTTCAGACTTCTTCTGTCGTCTGGTATATACTCAGACAGCAGGAGAAGTCTGATAATAGTATCAGACATCAATAGAAGTCGAAGACGAAAATATTAAGTCTGACACTTATTGTCATACCGCACAAGTACCTGTCTCCGCCGAAATGGACGCGTGACCATAGCCTCACATCCGCCTCCTACAGGTAATCAGCAAGTTCAGGATTTACCGCTCGTATGGAAGCCATGTTTCGGTCAAAATCCTAAATCGTATATGCGTAAGCCGCGTTTTTCACTAAGTACAGAAGATGTTTTCCCCTGAACTTGGTAACTATGTTATTTTGTAGATGGTAATAGCATATCCCTCGTTGCGCCCAAGGGAAAACTGCTTCACACGCATTCTTGATAGACTCGCATCTATCCGAGACTATGACCAAAGGATATTGGTCTGAGATGCATTCTTTCAGCTTTGTGAAAAACCATTCCCACGAGTCATCATTCTCAGAGTCTACAATTCCGATGGCCAACGGAAATATTTGAAAATTTCCGTCTTGTGCGGCCGCCACTAGCATAACACCCCCATACTTTCCATTAAGATGAGTACCATCCACCACAATGACTCTTCTAAGAAACGTAAACCCATATATGGAAGCTCCAAATGCTATAAATAGATATTTAAATCTATTCTTCTCATCTAGTTCAAGAGCAGTTACTGTTCCCGGGTTGGTTTGCCTGATTCCATGCAAAAAAGAAGGAAGTCTCTCGTACCCATCCTCCGATGTTCCTCTCACAATCTTTTGAGCATGTAACAATGCTCTGTATGCGGTTGTGTAGCTCATCCTAATCCGAAACTGCTTCTTCATTGATACTTTAACATGCTTTGGTGTTATACCCTCAATTATACCAAAAGATTCAGTAAACAACCAACCAATATAAACTAGAGTATAACGTTTGCGCGTAGACATCCGGTCCACCATCGAACATGTATGGGTTTTTGAATAGCTCGTCACCCAATACTTGTTTGGTTCGCTCTTCACACACGCTCGAACCATCCATTTGCATCCTTCCACACGACATTTAGCCACAAAATGTGTCTTGTCAGACTTCTCAGTCATGAATGCGAATTTCTTCAATATCGCCGTCAAACGTAGCTCTGATATTAGGTCATTTTTGCTATCAAAACACTTATGGAGAAAGATACCCTCAGACAAGTCCCTTTTGCCACCACACCGTTTACTAGTATCCTCCAACTCATATTTCTTATAATCTTCATCTTCTTCCACATCTACATCTTCATGTTTCACTTTCCCATATAAGCTATAATCATCATCGTCATGGTAAGCCTCAGCGTGTTTCTTGAAAACATTTTCAGGCACATCCAAATTTCCAACACCATCGTTTCCACCACCACCACAAACAGAATCATCCGAGATTGAGTCCACATCTTCCTCATCATTGACTTCATCATCTACGTCATCTTCGTCCACATCTTCAACTTCAACTTCATATTTTTCATCACAATTCACCGCATCATCAACTTCCATAGCGGATCGGCTCGAGACACAAAGACGGATTAAATGCGTATTAGCTAACTCGACCATGCTCCTTACTTGTCTATCATTTGTGACATAAACCGGAGGGCTATCCGGATCCATTAGTTTCAAGAGTGCTTCCGGCAATTGATATAATAACACCACCAACTCGGTTGTCCTGTCCAGCATATAATCATCTTGTACAATCCCAACAAGTTCTTGATGTGTAGAACCATGGCGCAAAGTGATAAACCGCCCTCCTTTCACCTTATCAACCACAAAATGCCAAATCTGGTCTCTCACGACCCATTCACCAAAGTTAACAGGTAACTGAACCATTATCTGTATAAACAAACACGTATAAACCACATTAGAGATCTTTTGGTTAAAGCCAGACTTCTTGGAGAAGTCTGATGCTATTCACTATCTTGCCAATATTATTCAAAAATTGATTTAAAAATAATTACCATATATAACAATGTAAAACTAACGCAGGAGGAACATATAAAACTAACACACATTTATAAAATTTAAAATCAGCAAAATTAATCACAAATATAAAATAAAATGCATTTTTTAAGTTTTTAACATTTCAGACGGCTATAGCTGTCTGATAAAAGTGAAACCAGACCTCTATGGCTGTCTGAAAAAGGGGTATTTTTGCAATTGAAATCGAAATGTCAGACAGCGGATGCAGTCTGAAATCTATCAGACAGCGTCAGCTGTCTGCTTTGGAAATTTTGTCAGACATCTTATGAAGTCTGAGAAAAAAGGGTAGTTTTGCAATTGAATTTGAAATGTCAGACTTCTCTAAGAAGTCTGAAACCTTCCAGACTTCTCAGGGAAGTCTGACAAGAAGTCGAGGGTAGTTTTGCAATTGATTTTGAAATGTCAGACTTCAACAAGAAGTCTGAAAACCAGACAGCTTGAGCTGTCTGACAAAATTTTCAGACAGCTATGGAAGTCTGACATAAAACATCGCATTTACGGTTTTTATCCATCGTTGACCAAAATTCGGATTTTCAGATGTCTATAGCCGTCTGGCAAAAGTTTAGAATTTCAGATGTCTATAGCCGTCTGATACTTTTTTGCTTATTTTCAGACTGCTTTAGATGTCTGACGATTTTTTCGCTAATCCTGGTCAACATCTGAAAATTTGGGTCAATTGCTGTTTCTACCCCTCCTTTTTATCAGACATCGGATTCCGTCTGACAAAAAGTCAACAATCGGTCAATTTTTTGCCAGACAACATAAGAAGTCTGACGAAAAAATCAAATTACAATCAATTGCAAAACTACCCTCTTCTTATTTAGACTTCTTAGTGAAGTCTGATTTTTTTTTTTTTTTTTTTTTTGCAAAGGATTTTGACAGACCTCTATAGAGGTTTGGCAATTGAAAGTCAATTGCAAAACTACCCTCACGTTGACCATATTGAAGTTTACGAAAAAAGATAAGACATAAACGGCAGACTGAAAGTACAATTCAGATCTGAAAATCGACGATATGAAAAAAATTCTTACCAATGTCCGTTTTTAGTTTGTTCTTAGCCTCGACGATTTCCCAGAACGTCTAATATCACCGGAAACACGAATCCGAGACGTGTTTAGCTGTTTTTATAAGATGATACACGATTTCACAACTTTTGAATCGAAAAATCAAAGGGGAAAAGGGAGAAATCGGTCGGGATAACGTCCAAGCTCTATTCTTGAGCTTTAATTGAGCTTTAATGGTGGCAAAACGAGCTGGATTACACATTAACTCGTCGGCGATGGTGGGTGTCGTGGTTGTTGAGCATTGATGGTGATGGCATTTTCGTGAATATCCAAACAAATTTTGGGCCCTTTTGTCTTTTACCTAAAATGTCAGACTTCATATGACGATGTCATTCTCGTGAATAACCAAGATAACTAAGGGGATAAATTAGCGCGCGAGAGGAAGGAGAGAGCCGAGGGTAGAATCAGGGTTGACTTCAATTTCAGGGGCATTTTTGCAATCAGCCCATGGATATAACCTATTAACTTTAAAAAATAATTCGGAAAACCTTTTAAACTTTGTTTTGAATGGGTAATTAAATTGTTTTCTGAAAGACTAAAACCAAAAACTCTTAAGCCTACAACTTGTCTGAATTACCGATATCCATGTGTGTATATTGATACATGAGGAAATGACAACACAAAAATTAAAAAGAGAACAACAATGAACCGTAGTCGGTTTAACATTTTTATAGGTTGTAGGACAAAACTATTTAGATCCCTAAAATTTCTTTTTTAAATATTTTCATTAAAAATCATTTTGAAATTTTGAAATAATATGTTTGTAGAATTGTAACGAAAACAAAATATCTACATATAAACAAAATATCTACATATTATTATTAAATAATCAATACTTTCATTTGTTTAGAAGTGGAGTCAATTCAGATTTGACAAACGCAGAATCATATATATAATAGGAGGCTAATTCTCTCCATTCTTAAATTATCCACCTCAACATTTCATATTTTCTGACGTGGCATTTTTCTAAAATTTATAGTTTTTATTTTTTTTGCAAAATTAATATACTCAACAACAAAACTAAAAGTCTAAACCGAGTAAAACCTTGAATAATTTTTTTTTCTTATCTAAAACGAGAGCCGCTTTGCATCTCTCTCTAAAGCCTTTTCCAATTCACCTTTTAAAATCTCATTCAATTTTTCAAATCAAATCTGGCCGTTTCTTTTTTTTTTTAATTGAAAAGAATGTTAAATTATATTCAAACCAAAAAAATTGTTTTACATCATAAAAAGATATGTGTTGCTTAAACAAAGAGAATATGGCTGAAAAATGGTCTTTACAACCGGAGCTGGAACAAAGCCGCATGGCCGGCTCGTAATCCTGATCTCCTCTCAATCTGATCGAAGATACTCTGTTTCGTATATTCTTGTCAATGGTTCTTATAATCCGGGCTGCCGGTAATTCTTTCTCTCCATGTGCACGGTTGTTTCTTTCTCTCCATATGTGATACAAGGTTGCAACAGGAAAGTCTTGAGTTTGTCAAAAGCTGGGGCGTGAAGGAGTTCCACCAGCCTGTTCCACTCGGTTGTGTGATCAGAACCCATCATCTTCTTCGTGAGTGTTGCTCATACTTCCTCCGTATAAGAGCAAGCGAAGAATATGTGGTCCCGTTTTCTAAATCCCTGCAAAATAAGCATTCTCCAAGATGATTTTGATTCCACTTACGTATTCGATCCCCTGTCGGTAATCTGTTTTGAATAGCCAGCCAACCGAGAAACGAGTACTTAGGAGTGGCATGTTTGAACCAAATCCCTTTATACCAGTTCTTGATCTGGTTCACTTCTCTTATTAAATTTCAGGTCTCTCTAGTATTGAAGCAAGTCTTAAACGTACCAGCATTCGATTTCCAGAGGTGTATGTCAGGCTGATCAACACATTCATGTTTGACTCTCTCTATTTCATCTTCGATGAGATTCAAAATCCCGAGCCTATGTCGTCTGCGTCTGTGGTCTCGAATATCTTCTGCAAATGTTGATTCCGCCTCTATACCAAGTCTATGTACCCTCTTGAGCCTGTAATATCATATAATCTCCCAGTGGAAGCCAAGTTATCAGACCAGAAAGAAGAAGATTCCCCATTCATAATCTAGATCTTGTGATAGTCTTTGGCTTTGTCTCTGAATTTTAATAGTTTTTTTCCACATCCACGAACCTTGATTAGTGCGTTTTACATTCCAGAAAGTAGGATTCCTCAGAAAATTGGATTTAATCCACATGCTCCATAGCGAGTTGTGACTAGAAACCAGTCGCCATATAAGCTTTAAGCAACTCACCACATTTCTATCCTTAATCGATTTCACTCCATAGCCACCCTCTTATTTCGGCCTACAAACAATTTTCTATGATACTTTCGCCTTTTTAGTGTTTAGACTAGGATCAGTCCACAAAAACGCAGAACAGAGATTATCTATCTCCCTCACGCAAGCATTAGGATCCTGAATGCCGAAGTCCTAAACGTGATGATTCCTGCAATGACAGATTTTAGAAGCTGTAACCTGCCTGCATAGGACAAATGACGAGCAGTCCATGATTGGATTATGTTCTTGATCTTATTGATTAAAGGAGTGTAGTCTGATACTGTCATCTGTTTAGTAAGGAGAGGTCAGCCAAGGTATCGTACTAGGAGATTTTCTTTCGTAAAAGGGAATTGCGACTTTATACTCTGTTTTTCCTCATTTGATATACCCGCCAAATAAAGGGTGGACTTTTCAGCACTTATTTTTAGTCCCGAGATTCCTTCGAAATCAGAAAAACAGCCATCGTTTCCTCTATTGATCGCTTCTTTCCTTCAGCAAAAACCAGAAGATCGTCAGCAAAACAAATATGTGTGATTTGAAGACTTTTACACCGAGGATGATATCTGATTTTCCCATCTCTAGCCGTCTGATTAATCATAGAGGAGTGAACGTTCATACCGATAACAAAGAGGTATGGTGAAAGAGAACAGCTCTGTCGAAGGCCCCTTGAACTGTTGAAATAACCCGCTAATTCTCCATTGATCTGAACTGAGAATGAAGCTGTAGAAATGCATAGATTGATCCATTGAATAAACTGAACCGGGAACTGAAGAGCTGTCAATGTATTGAGGAGGAAGTCCCATTGTGCAGAGTCGAAGGCTTTGGAGATATCAATCTTCATTGCAGACCTCGAAGAGACGTTATCCTTATGGTAGTCTTTAACTAATTTGTAGCCAAGACTACATTTTCCATCAGTAGCTTGTTTTTGATGAAAGCCGACTGGTTGCTAGCGACAAACTTCGGTAAGATGCTTTTGAGTCTATTTGCAATGATTTTTTAGACCACCTTATATAAGACATTGCAGCATGATATAGGCATGTAGTCTTTCATCATAGTCGCCTCATCAGTCTTAGGAATTAGAGCAAGCACTGTTGAATTTACCCCCTTTGGAAGAAAGTTCTTTATGAAGAACGACTTGATGTCCACCACAAAATCAGCACCCACAATAGGTCAAGCTGCCTTAAATAATTCAACCGTAAAGCCATCTGGCCCCGGAGTTTTATCCTTTGGCATTGCGAACAGTATTTTCCTGATTTCATCCTCTTCTACTTCTCGGCTCAATCTTTGGTTGTCCTCTTCCGAACAGCGAAATTGAATTAAATTCTGAATAGTTTCAATTGTTACTCCTCTGTAATCATCAGGATGGTGCTGCAGGAAGGTTTTGAAATAATTCTCTGCTTCGACCTTGATCTGCTCCCCTGTTTTGAGAATCTCCCCATCAGCCTTAACAATCTCTCGGATACTGTTTTGCATTTGCCTAACCTGAGCTGATCTGTGAAAGGTCTTATTATTTCCTTCCCCCACATCAAGCCAGTGGACTTTAGATTTTTGTTTGAGAAAATCTTCCTCCAGCTTTAAGAGCTTATTCCAATGGTCATAAGCCCTGTTTTCTGACTCTATAGTGCTCTCATTTGGCATCATCAATGTTTCATATTGTGTAAGACATAAATCCTCAAAAGCCACTAGGTCTGCAAATCTATCTTTCCCAAGACCTCGCATTAGAGGCTTCAAGTTCTTCATCTTCTTTGAAAATCGGTAAAGTGCCGACGTTGAAACAAATAATGGCTCTGTCCCCTACCAATAATCTGCGATTGTTGACATAAAGTTGGGGAGTTGAGTAGTAATGTTCATGAACTAAAATAACTTCTTCTTGGCGCCACCAAAGAGTTAAAACAAAGCCGCCATCTCAAGTGATCCGCGCAGCCTCCAGCCTCGAAAACACAGTACGAACTCGGATATAATTTGATCCATTTTTCATTAACCAACAGCCTATCCAACTTCTTACAAATCAACCCTTCCGATCTTTTATTCCCCCATGTGAATTGCGGATCATGATATCCTAAATCCACCAACGAGCATTGTTGAACCAAATTCTTAAAATCCTCCATTCCAGGATGTTGTGAGGGATTTGTTTCATAGTTTGATTGCTCAGAAATATCCAGGACCTCATTGTAATCACCACAGATCATCCACGGCTTGTCACGAAACAGTGGCGAATTGGTATGATCACTTATATCTTCCCATAACCTTCTTCTTTCTTCTATAAAATTTGATGCATTGACAAAGGAACAAAAGAATTCCTCCTCTCTCCCTTGCAACAAAACCGAGCAAGTGATCATCTGATCACTCTTGAAAACGGGAGTTAGTCTGACATTCTCCTTCCACACCACCCACAAGCGTCCTAGTCGATGATGTTCGTAGTTGGAGATGACAAACCAATTCGTAAATATAGACGAGCTAATCCGTAATGCTATATTATACTTTACGCGAGTCTCCAATAAGCATCCAAATTCCAGAGAATTGTTTTGTATCCTGATATATCATGGTTTTTACCGGTTTTATGCCATGATATAAGTATGGTTTAGAGTCTTTTGGTGTTCTTTTAGAGTCTTTTACAGGTGTTATTAGGTACACACACGTTTGGAGTGGATTTGGAGATTATGGAGCTATTTGGAGCATTTTGGAGTTTTGACCCGAGAGATAGAGCTCACTGTCCGAAACAGAGGAGTGTGTCCGAGATAGAGATCTCGGCGGTTTAATGAAGAATGATGATATTGCAAAGTTGCCCAGAAGTTTCAGATATTTACACAGAATCCCCAAGACGTGATTTAGCTATTTAATTAGGTTTTAACTTCAGTTTTTAGATACGCTATCATAACTTAGAGCAGAGAGTTTTTAGAGCTTTTGGGGCTGATCTGATCCTGTACTACACTTTGTGCTTGGAGAAGATTTCGAACCCCTTTTCTTATTCTAATCTCTTTTATGATATCTATTATTTCATTGATTATGTCTTCATATTCCATGTCTGAGTAGATTCATAGTTAGGTTTAGGGTTTCTCATAGGGATTTCATGACTTGCTAGATATAATCAATTCAGTTAAGGATTCACATCAATAGATGTTCTTCAAACTAAATTGTGTTTAATGCTAGTTCTAACCTGATCACTTAGAATCTAGATCTTAGGTTGCTAAATTGACACGACAATGTGGTTTAGAATCTGAACTATTTAGGTTGAGAAATTTAATTACTCGCAAAGGAATTTGGTTTAATTAGATTGTGAACATATCAAACTTGGAATTAAAGCTGGTTTAATCTGTTAGTAATTACAAAGGAATTTGGATTACTGCACTTAGACTTAGAGAATTCTCGCAACGACAGTTGGTTAATTCTATATTTGTGTTTGAGTTCTAGAACTGAGCTTAGTTAGATCCTGACTGAATGATTTATCTGCTTGTCTGATTTCCTGAGAACGCCCTAGACTTAGGACCCTTAGTTTATTGCTTACAAACCGAACCTCCTACTTGTTTACTTTCTCACATTGTTTTTAGTTTCAATTCACATTGCTTTCTCCTAGTTTAAATCTTGACAGTTCTTGATCTATCGATACCCTACATACTACGATTGCATGTTTGTGCACTTGCAGTTAAAATAGGATTAAAACCTGACCCTATCAAGTTTTTGGCGCCGTTGCCGGGGGCTCTTTGGAGTCTTTGATAGATTCGAACTTAGGGTTTTTACTAGGATTTTTATTTTTTTTGTTTGTTCATGATTTTTCTCTGTTTTCTCTCTGTCGCAGGTTTCATAATCGCATAGCATCGACCGTTGCACCTTCTGTGTCGATCGTTACTAGGCGATTGGAGTTGAATCGATCGTTGCACTGTTAGCATCGATCGTTGCTTGGCGATTACAGACGGTTTATGCAGACGCGTGATACCAGAAGTAATCCGAACACTAATCTCGTAAACCTCCAACTTGAAGAGCTTGCTAGACTAGAGAGAACTAACATAAGAGTTCAAAGAGCAAGGATGGCTGTTGAACGTGTGATCATAAGGCCTGATGCTCAAGGTACCTTGAGGGACCGACACAACAATCCGTACAATGCTGCTGGAGAACCGATTGATGCTGAAGGGAATGTTATCCCTGATCCTCCTGAGGAACCGCAACAGGAGAAGAACCAAGGCCAAGGACAAGGCCAAGGACAAGCCCAAGGTAGACAGATGGTTGTTCACGAGAGGACTTTAGCTGACTATAACCGTCCGGATGAGTTTCATGCTAACCGGTCAGCTCTTGTACCTCCTGAATTTGAGAGGAATGATTTTGAAATCAAGACCATCTACTACTCTCTCCTGAGGCAGAAAGCCTTCCATGGATTTCCAAGTGAGCAGCCGATGGATCACATAGATGAGTTTGAGGACATAGTCACCGGAATAAAGTACGATGGAGTGTGCCAGGACTATCTGTTCCTCAAGCTTTTCCCCTACTCTCTCGCTGGAGATGCTGCAGCCTGGCTGAAACAACTTCCACCTGGAACGTTTGATACTTGGGCCAATCTGAAGAGTGAGTTTCTGCGATATTTCTATGATGATGCTCGCTCCGATCAGTCCAGACAGGACATTCTCACCTTCACCCAAGGTCCGACAGAGCCTCTTAAGACAGCCTGGATGAGGTTTAAGAAATACCAACGTGACTGCCCGCATCATGGATTCATTGAGGTAACACTATTAGGCATCTTCTTTAGAGGAATAGATCTTCCATATCAGACTGCGTTGGATAATTCCAGCAATGCCAACTTTAACACTAGGACTCATGCTCAAGCTAAGCAGCTAATAGATAATTTGGTAAGCAGTAATAGCTTCAAGACTACTGATGAGAGAAAGAAGAAGTCCGGTGGGAAGATGGAGAATTCGGAGATAGCTGATATTAGATCTAAGTTGGACACTGTTTGCAATATTCTAGCTGGGAAGAAAGCTGTCCATTTTGCCTAGGATATTGAGATGATCAATGCTGAAGAAGATGGTCAAGAAGAGGATGTGAATTACATCGGAGGATCTGGTTTCCAAGGTAATAGGTTTGGAGGACAGCAGGGTAATAGATTTTTCAGTGGTCAGAAGAGTGCTTTCACAAGCAATCAAGACTCTTCTGGCTTGGGACAGAATGCTAGTTTTCAGAAACCTTATCAACAAGGTAATCAGAGGACTTATGGATCTTCCTCTTACCAAGCACCTCCTGTAGCTAGTACTCATGAGAGTAAGATGGAGGCAATGATGGAGCAGCTGCTGGAAGGACATACTAAGATTGTTGTGGACTGCAACAAGAAGTTAGATGCTGTTTATGAGGATCTCAATGGGAAGTTTGAGTCTCTAAGTACTCATGTGAAGCAGTTGGACACTCACGTGAGCCAAATTTCAAACTCCGTTAAAGGAAAGAGTGTTGTAGACACCCATATTAAGGCCTGGTCAGTGTACATTGATGATGGATCACACCTAGGTGAAAGATTTGAGCTTAATACAGCTGAACTGGTAGAAGAGGCTGAAATTTCTGATTTTGAGGAAAATCTCTCGGGTGGAATCTGTGAAAATTTGACTGCATCGATCGATGCACCCTTAGCGTCGATCGTTGCATGGCGTGGACAGACAGATTCACAGAATTCTTATGGCATTGATGCAGATACAAATTCGGAGCTTAATCGTTTATTCCCTAGAGTGTCTGAGATAACTCAACAGGAGATTTATGCACAATCTATTCGATTATATCCTAAGGTGTATGTCAAGAGATTGATGAGCTTAAGCGGTTGGATGAGATTGGTGAAGAGTTGGAAGAAATTCCACCATCTGATGATCCACCTTACCACCCTTGTGTGAAGAGATACTTGGGTAAGATGTTGCCTTTGGATGAAGAGCTGAAAGATTGGGTTATAGTTGTTCCTCAGCATATAAGTGATGTGCTATTGACTAAGATTCCTAAGAAGCTACCTGATCCTGGGATTTTTGTGCTGAGTTGTTCTATCTTTGAGGATGGTTTCAAGCGCTCTCTGTGTGATTTAGGAGCTGCTGGAAGTCTCATGCCATACTCTGTGGCAGAGAAGCTGGGTATGATGGATTTTTCACCCACTAGGACACAAGGACCTCTCTTGTCCTAGCTGATCAGTCAATAAGGATTCCTGAAGGAGTTCTTGAGGACGTCAGAGTGAGAGTTGGAAACTACTTGGTTCCAACAGACTTCTTGGTGCTTAAGTACGAGAGTGAGCAGGATGATGCTTTGATACTGGGTAGACCATTCTTGGCCACAGCTGGAGCAGTGATAGATGTGAGGCACAGTTTGATAGATCTCCATCTGGGAGATGAGCCACTGAACTTTGAGATGGACATGCTGCGTAAGCCGCTGATTGATGGGCAGACCTTCACCATTAAGGATTGATATGGAGAGAAGATAAGAGAGACTTTGGTTTCAGATCCACCATATCAGTTTACTCCTTTTCTTGGATGAGCTCACACTGATGATGCTTACTCTCCGCCTTGGATGAGGAGACTTGCACAGAGGCAATCACAGTCTCTGTCAGGATCTCCAGCAAACTAATCTTGTTCGTCCGGTCAAGCTAATGACCTTAAACAAGCGCTTAGTGGGAGGCAACCCAGTGTTTCATTTTTTGCATTTTGATTTTTGGTGTTTTTGTTGGATTTTACGTTTTGTTTCTGTTTTTGGTGAGTTTTGTCTGCAGCTCTCGGCCAATTTCGCAATGCGTCGATCGACACAATCACAACACGAGTAATCGCATTGCAGCGATCGTTGCGGTCCTGAGCAACGATCGACACATGACGAAAAATCGCCTAGCAACGGTCGTTACATTCATGTAACGATCGATGCATGTGCGACAGAGGTAAAAATCAGTCAGAACTCAACACATCCATAACATTTTTGCTTTCTTTTTACCAACCCTTAGCTTAACACTACTGGGGACAGTGTGTTTCAAGTGTGGGGGAGGTGCTACTGACTTCTATCTTTCTGTTTTCTTAAGAGTCTGTCCAGTTTTCAAAAAAAAATTCGTTTTATTGAGTCAAAACCAGTTTAAGTAAGAAACAGTGAATTTTGGAGAAGTTAACAATATCTTGCAGGAACTTAAGTAACCATTGGGATGAAGCTGAAAGATCAATCTATGATTATTAGAAAACCCAACACGGATCAACCTACTGAGGACACCCATATCAATTCAGGTATTCAGAGGATCCTTTTACTGGCTTCACCCTTAACCTGACTTTAATTTTCTCACCTAAGGGCTTGGTATACCTTGAGTCGGACTCCTTTGTTAGTTCTGACACAGCTTGTAAACCTGTTCGAGTATGGTTCCCTTCCCCCCATCCATAAAAAAAAAAAAAAACTGAGGATGAGTTAGTAACTCCGAAGTGGTCTCTGGGAGTGGTAGCTACAACTATCGGGAAGAGCACTGATAAAAAAATATAATGATACCCAATGGGGAAAAATCAGAATGCTAAGAAAGGGAAAAGAGAAGAAAAGGAACCAGAAACAGATAGTATGGTGGTCTAGAGCTGGCAAAGTAAGAATTCATGTGCCCTTTGATCGATAATCCTTAGGTGAGACCGCACTTAATATGCTTAAGAAGTCAGTAGGGTGAATTTGAATTGCTTGGATTGATTGTGGAGTTTACTTAGGACAGTTGCTAAGTGTGGGGGAAGTACATGTTGGTCTTGATATATTGCGGTTGATTCTTTCGGTGGTTTACTAAGGGGAATCTGAGTGTTGTTGCTTCTAGGACAAAAAGAGTTTCTGAAAGTTTTCAAACCTCTTCACCATGTTTTAGTTCTCTGTTTTGATTGAGGGCAAGCAAAGGCTAAGTGTGGGGGAGTTGATATATCATGGTTTTTACCGGTTTTATGCCATGATATAAGTATGCTTTAGAGTCTTTTGGTGTTCTTTTAGAGTCTTTTACAGGTGTTATTAGGTACACACACGTTTGGAATGGATTTGGAGATTATGGAGCTATTTAGAGCATTTTGGAGTTTTCACCCGAGAGATAGAGCTCACTGTCCGAAACAGAGGAGTGTGTCGATCGACGCACATCAGCATCGATCGATGCACAGCGAGTTGGGCCAGATCTCGGCGGTTTAATGAAGAATGATGATATTGCAAAGTTGCCCAAAAGTTCCAGATATTTACACAGAAGCCCCAAGACGTGATTTAGCTATTTAATTAGGTTTTAACTTCAGTTTTTAGATACGATATCATAACTTAGAGCAGAGAGTTTTTAGAGCTTTTGGGGCTGATCTGATCCTGTACTACACTTTGTTCTTGGAGAAGATTTCGAACCCCTTTTCTTATTCTAATCTCTTTTATGATATCTATTATTTCATTGATTATGTCTTCATATTCCATGTCTGAGTAGATTCATAGATAGGTTTAGGGTTTCTCATAGGGATTTCATGACTTGCTAGATATAATCAATTCAGTTAATGATTCACATCAATAGATGTTCTTCAAACTAAATTGTGTTTAATGCTAGTTCTAACCTGATCACTTAGAATCTAGATCTTAGGTTGTTAAATTGACACGACAGTGTGGTTTAGAATCTGAACTATTTAGGTTGAGCAATTTAATTACTCGCAAAAGTATTTGGTTTAATTAGATTGTGAACATATCGAACTTGGAATAAAGCTGGTTTAATCTGTTAGTAATTACAAAGAAATTTGGATTACTGCACTTAGACTTAGAGAATTCTCGCAACGACAGTTGGTTAATTCTATATTTGTGTTTGAGTTCTAGAACTGAGCTTAGTTAGATCATGACTGAATGATTTATCTGCTTGTCTGATTTCCTGAGAACGCCCTAGACTTAGCACCCTTAGTTTATTGCTTACAAACCGAACCTGCTACTTGTTTACTTTCTCACATTGTTTTTAGTTTCTATTCACATTGCTTTCTCCTAGTTTAAATCTTGACAGTTCTTGATCTATCGAGACCAGAGTCTATGTGGATTTCGATACCCTACATACTACGATTGCATGTCTGTGCACTTGCAGTTAAAATAGGATTAAAACCTGACCCTATCATACCCACTGCCTTATAATGGAATGTTTCGATTGTTTGTTGATTCCACGGACATTCTAGAAGAACCTCATCATTTATTGTTTTTTTTTGCGTTGGAATCTCTTGTTCGCAACACTAATAGGCTTAGTATTTTGAACCTTTGAGTCCTTCACTTTCTTCTGATTTGTGCTTGAAGATCTAGGATGAGTAGATCGTTTTTTCCTTCTCTGTTGGATGCTCCAATTTACCCTGCATTTTTATTCCACTTTCCTCCTGCTGATTTACCTCTTCCTCTTCTAACTCATCATTATCTCCCTCCCCTTTTCTCCTACCTCCTCATTATCAACATCATTCTCCGCCTTATCAACTACAAATTCCCTCTTATTACCTTCATTTTCTTCATCTTCTACTTCTAAGAGTGAGAAGCGAGAAGGTGAAATGATTGAAGCTTTGTTCAGAACTTTGGTAGCGGAGCTTCGAGAAATTTTTGTTGGTGAAATCCAAGCCTCTGTTTCCACAAGATTATTCTCAGCTAAGTTCCCACCTGAGACTTCCGCAATTTTTCCTTCCACCTCAATCATGTTCTGAGCAGAGGTAGACATCTCCTTGGACTGAGATTTTATACTTTGTTCTGGAACAGATTCTTCTTCCCATGTAACCTTTTCTGCATTGTAAACAAGGGCCTCCTTTTCCTCTTTCTTTTCCAAGATCTTGATGTCGATGTTTGATGTGCAAACTTTTCCGAGATGTCCCCACTTATGACATATAGAACACTTGTGCGGTACCATGGGTAAGAGAACTCCACGCATGCATCAAATCCACGCTTCGATTTAACTCTGAATTTCTTCGGTGGCTCTTTCGTTAAATCAGCTTCAACAAAAATCTTAGGTTCACATCAAAACTCTTGCAAAGTTCAGTATCAGAATGCAGCCTTTTAGGGGTACCTACAGCCTTAGCAAGAAACCCCAACCCTTTGCGATGAAAAAGTTTATGCGGAACACCCTTCATATGTACCCACATAGGTATTGACTGCATTTCAGCCTGTGTTTCCTCCGCAATCGTAGACCACTTCTTGACCACCATTGGTATATTCGCTATGTTCCACAAACTCCTGCGTATTCGTGTTACTTCATCCTTGATTCTGAATTTCACTGTAACATCATCTACTGCATATGCATCAACATTGATTGTTTTATCCCCCAAGACCAAATCTTATTCACAATGACATGAATCATGCCAATGTGAGGAGCTTTGGACAGAAACTTACCAACAATAAAATCCTCCCAAAGAGGGACTGCATCATCCATAATCTCATCTGGTATCGAGACCATCAAGGACCCATTCTCATCCTTAAAATTGAACTCATGGTCAGAAATCCTAGAGTATCCTTGCACCACAGAAGACCATGGCTTTTTCAGAGGCAGGGTTGTTGTTGCACATTGTAAGAGGTCCTCCGTAATCACTTGAGCTGTAGCCGACAGAGGAACCGTGGCTACCAACGTTTCAGAGATTGTTTCAGATGTCCTCAGTTGTTGGGTAGTCTCGATTCCCAGATTCTTCATTGTCAGAAAATTGATTTTTGAAGCTTCAAAGATTGGGTTATCACTGATTTTTCCATTTGGAAGCTGTTGAGTTGTTGATCTGTTTCCATTGGTGGTCGGAGATGTAGTTCCGCCATTGATTGGAGCCTGAGCCGTCGTCAACTCCATGGGAGCAGGTGAGCCCTTTGGTGATGAGTGCATCACCTTGCACCAAAAGTAACAAATAAAATCGCCAAATAGATCGCACTCCCTCTCTCTCTACTTTACTCTCTCTCTCTTAAAGTCCGTCCTCTCGGCCGTTTCATCTCCTTCTCCACATGCGCAGGATAATCAAGCACCGTTCCTTGGCCGAATAAGGATCTCCGGTATGGTCATTATCGATCGCTTAGCTCTTCTCGAGACGTTAATGGACTCCGTAAGTTTTCAATTTTTTTTTTAATTTTAAAAGATATTTCTGTGTTTCTATCTATCACTCATGAATCATGACTATAATCTTTAAAAAAAAACAAATAGAATCGATAAACGAAGATGTACCAGTGTAAAGAGCCACAATCATCAAAGTTATATTCGGCGGAATGGGCGGAACAAGTAACGGTGCGCTTCAACAGGTAAAACAAAACCCTCTCAGTCACATTCGCGCTTAGTCAAGGTTTAATATTTTGGTTACATTAAGCTACGATGGAATTTAACTATAGATGAATGCGGAGGAACAATTTTTTCTTCGTTGGTTCCGGCTCGCAACGGTAATTTCCTCTGGTTCTGCAAGCAGCACGCAGAAGGCGCGTGGGCCGTGGTGGCCGTTTCAATTGATACCGTCAAGGAAGACTCCGATGGATCTGCGGTCATAATCAGGTGATTACCATCAGGCTGCGTTGTGCAAGATATGTCCAATGGATATTCAAAAGGTATTAACTTTTTAAACGCAAACGTAAAGCATTAGTGAACAAAATAATAATGAAGAACCTGGTGATAATGAGTTGTTCTGGGTGAGGCTGGAATTATAGTTTGTTTGTTTTTTTGGTCTGGCGGAAACATCACAAATCAGATTAAGAGACTGGGAGCTTCTTGTGATTGGAGTAGAGAGCGCTTCACTCTTGATGAGAAATTGAGTCGTAAGGCATCTTTCTATAGTTTTCATATCTTCTAGATTTTGACTTTAGGTGGTGCTCAAAGTTGACTTTATATGATTTTGAGCAATGTTTTTAAAACCGGATCGGTGACTGAACCGGTAAAACTTTTGGGTTATGGGTTTATATGGTCTGACCGGATTCGACCGGGTTCGACCAAATTTGATGATAATTTATATATATATATATATATATATATATATATATATATATATATATATATATATATATAATTCAAACTATCAAATAAGACACTTCAAATAAGACACTTTAATAATCATATTTTAAAAATATGTGTAACAATTATTAAAAAAAATATTTCGAAAGTTTAAATGTTAAATAATAATGTTTCGACATAGTTAAAAGATGTTGAAACCTAGACTAAAAGACGTTCAGAAATACTTTAAATGGATAATTTATCTTCAAGATATATTTTTCACCAACATATACATCATGCCTCTTAGATGCTTAGTTATATTTTTCTATGTTATTCGTACATTGAGAGAAGAGATAAGATATAATAACACATTTAATCTTATTTTTAATAAATATTTAAAATTAATATAATTATATTTGATTGTTTAGGAAAGAAAAGTAATTAACAAAATATAAAACAATTTTTTTTTATAAAATCCGGTTTGATACGGTTCAATGGGTCATTAGTGTAGGAATATTTAGTCTCTTGGTTTAATTCTTTCAGTTAAACCTACTAATATATTCATCTAAGATCTAGGTGATTTGCAGTTGAATCATAAACAGATCAGGATCATTACCTTATGATTGCAGCGGATTGATCAAGGGAATGAAGAGATCACTGAGAGCTGATGATTACCGGCTCCTCCTAGGTATCCACACGCTTACAAGCTACTGGATCAGGCTGCTAGACTAAGCTGGAACAACAGAGAGAGAGAGGAGGACGGCCAGACCTAAAATCGCAGAAGCCCTAGGCTAACTGGCGCCTCCTCTTCCCTTATATGGGCCCAAGTAATTAAACTAATGGCCTATTAGGCTTTTGGGCCCAAGACCCAAATCAGACAAAAGACTGTATTTTGTCTGGCCCAATTCTCTGTACAAATACAGTAAATGTCTTGCATCTTACTGTATTAATTCCTTTTAAACTTTCCCGTTAGCTATGGTGTGTGACCCTTTGGGATCATACAATACTGGTAATAAGTCCTAAACTTATAGATCAAGAGCGGGCTCTAGCAAGTCATCATGATCACCCAGTATTTATGACTTATGTCTGATCTCGACACTTATCATACTTTCTAGAGATAGTACAGTAGATTTCAGGACATTCCCAACAATCTCCCACTTGTACTGGAATCCTACATTCCCAAATCCTTTTGTCTCAATATCTCGATCTGGCATAAGGCAAGATGTGTGTCATCCTTATATAGCCAAGATCATGTTCATCGGACCAGATTTGATATTGACAATGCAAACGACTTGGGCAAGTCCGTTTGGGTGTGGCCACACTCTTACCAGCTATCAAGTCTCCGATTGGCCTAGAGATATTACCTCCATAAACAGGAGGGACAAATCCCATCTTGTTCCATCACTATGAACTACACACTTTGTAATACACCCAACCAAGGTCCTTATAGCTCCCAGTTACGAAACAGCGTTAGACAATGATCAAAGTGCATCAATCCATGTGCAGCCACATGCATGCGAACTCAGGTCTAAGGACTATACTCTATAGTCGTAGATGAGAACCTCTTATGACACAGATATTAATATCTTGTAGAGTTCTCATCAGCGGGTCATGTCCGGTCATATGCTCCCCTACATATACCTGTGTGTCGACTTTGATGCCGGGCATCTATGACCCATGAAACTTGGTCATAAGTCTCAACACACTCTAGTCTCAAGTGGTTGTTGGTGTTCCAATTTCAACAACCTTCGACTATGGACACTCTGATTTATGTCATTTTGTTAAATATAGGGTTTCATGATCAAGTCTTTCTCATGTACTTCGATGGCCTATATATAATGACATGAATCATTTTGGAACGATTATTTATATCACAGTTAAAATAATCCAGAAATCATAAATTTCATAAACATAAAATATTATGTTTACATGAACCTTTCAAAACAACTAAATAAAGCCCTTTATCAAACTCCCACTGAAATTAAGACTACATCTTAATTTCACTTATCCTACAGCTACAGTCCGCGACTCGTGCTTAGGCCTAAGGAGTGGCTTCGTTAATAGATTAGCAACGTTCTCAACGTTGAAACTTGCTGATCTACTTAACACCTCTGTAATTTATCTCACGGAATAGGTTATACCTACCCTCAAGGTGTTTGGACCTCTGATGTGCAGCTAGCCTCATCTATGCTAGGAATCACATCAAGTTCAGTGATGAATTCTTCTTTCCAAACAACCTCTTTCGCCGCTACCCAAGCTGCGAAATGTTCAGCTTAAGTCATGGAGTCAGCAACAGTGCCTTGCACCGCCAGACAGACACAAGATATAACCGGACTGTGACCGGAAATCATCTTTGTCTGTTGGAAACTTGCCTTTCAGACTCTACCGACTTGTAGCACCTCACTTTCTCCGTAAATCAAGAACTTATCCTAAGTATTTTCCAAATACTTGAGGATATTCATTACGTATATCCAGTGATTCTTTGCTGGATTTGACTGGTCTTTACTTGTCTTGCTTAATATTAAAGCAACATCAAAACAAGTACGTGTCATGGCATACATGATAGATCCAATTGCCGACGCATATGGAATCTCATCCATGCATTCAAGCTCAGCAGATATCGTAGGACACTGTTTCTTGCTTAACGTAATGCCATGTGACATTGGCATAAAACCCTTCTTGGAATGCTGAAAACGTGTAGGACTTTGTCAATATAAGAATCCTGACTTTGTCCTATCAGCTCTTTTGGATCTTTATCTTTAGATCCAAAATCCAAGAACATATGTGGCTTTACCCATGTCAATCATAAAAACAACTCCCAAGCCAGTCCTTTACCGACTGCAGCATTGGAACGTTATTTCCGAGAATCAGTATGTCATCGACATACACTATGAGAAATGCAACATCGCTCCCACTTATCTATTAGTAAACGCACAGTTCCACTTCGTTCCTGTTCAAGTCCAATATGCTTGCTTCTATCCATGAATGGATCGATGAAGCTAACTTACATACAGTATAATTTTTCGGAGTCCGGGCTCACTTTCGCTTCTGTGAATTTCGCAGGTTCGTCACTTTCAATGATCATCAGATCATGGCAATTAATCACGAGAAATCACTCTCGGATTAGTGACGGATTCATTCAGATCTGCGAACTTCAGGCTCTACAGGTGTAGATTCTACAGAAATCTGTAAATCCATCCGCTGCTCTCCCTCAACAGGTTGAGCAGCCTCCTGTATTTCTCGAATTTGTTCGAGTTATACTTTTACTCCCACTGTTCTTCTTGGAAAGTAACTTTTCTTTTAGAAAACAGAATTCCGAACAACCTAACTTCGTTTTCGGAATGGACGTAAAAAGTAACAAGCCTTGGTTTCCCTAGGACAACCAGCGAAGTAGCACAACTACAAATACTCAGTAAAGACGAATTTGGATCATTTCCAGTCCACATTTATGTGGTGTCTTTCAACTGATATTGGTGGAACTATTTCAGCGTAAACTTAGATATTTCTAGAGCGTTATTCTTAAAGAATATCATGGAAGATTCGTGTGACTCATCTTTAATCATTTCTAATAAGATCTGATTCTTTCTCACAGAAACACCTCCAGGTTTTCAGGAGAAATGAGCTGTGAAACGACTTCACACTCATTCAGATGATCACACCATCAATGACTTAAGTATTCTCACTCGTGATCTAATCCAGAGTCTCAATACTTCTGCCACTCAGATTCTATACCTCATTCTGGAACTCTTTCGACCATTTCAAAGAATTCCGACTCGTGTCTCATCAAATGAACACAGTCATACTCACTGAAGTAATCAGTAAAGATAATGAAGTACAGGAAATTTTCTCTGGCATTATTGCTCATCGGGCCACATACATGAGTATGTTCAAGGTCCAATAAGCCTTTGGGCCTTTCTCTAGCTCGGCTAAGATGGGCCCTTTGTCTTTTGGTCCAGTAAGCAGAATTCAAGTCTCATAAGATATCCGAGCAAATGAGCCCAAAAGTCCATAACTATGGGATTTCTGAATCCGACTCACTCTATGTGACCAAAACATTTACGCCAAGAAAAATCAGGTTTAATTCATCAAATTTAAACCAATTCGGTATTTATGTTACATTTAGGCACTCTTTGGTTTAAGATATAAAACCCATTCCTTGAATAGGGTGCTACAATTAACATTTCATTAAGATTAAAAGAACAAAACTTGTCTTTTATCAAAATGAAAAACATTCAAATTCTTACAGGAAAATGAAAGACAACTCTGCTTAAAGCAGGTACATTGTAGCAATTACTTAATACAAAACCAAGCCTCAAAGGCATCTACAAGTGAAAACCCTACGGCTGAGGCAGCATCCATAGCTCCTTCCAGACACGCAGTTCCACTTGTCCTTCCTTCAACGTTCTACTGCTGCTTAGGCTCTGCATATTATAACAAATATCAGTGCCACAACCAGTATCCAATACCTATAATGTAGAACTTGAAGTAATAACATGAATACCTGAGGAAGCAGTCTCATACATCACCTTCAACTCCTCATAATCTTCCATGAATTTAATGCAATCTCTCTTCCAATGCCCAGTCTCTTTACAGTAGCAGCACTTACCAACGTAAGATGTATCTGACTCGGGCTCAGAAGACACAGGCTTGCCATGATTCAAAATCTGGACAACTTTGTCTTCACCCTTGTCAGCACTAGGTTTAGTAAACCTACCCTTCTCCATTATGAGATTATACAGGGTACTCTTCACGTTTGGCTCAACTGTCTTGAGCATATCATGCAGTTCAGTCAGCGTCTTCGTTAAGCCTTTCTTGATATAGTTCCTTTTGAACTTATCATAGCTTGACGGCAGTGACTGCAGAATGATCTCAGTTGCCAATTCTTGGCTAACTGGATAATCCAGTTTCCTCAGGTTATCAATGTAACCCATCATTTTACTGACATGAGGACTCACTGGATGATCATTTGGTAGCTTGCAGCTAGTGAGAGACTTAACCAACTGGCATCTCTCCACTCTTACCTGCTCCTGAAATTTCAATTTCAGGCTGCTGATCATCTCTATTGGCGATTCCATGTTCTCATATTGCTTCAGCAAATCTGAGTCCATGGTAGCCAACATCAGACCACGCACATCTACCGCATCATTATAATGCTTATTCCAAGCATCATATACTGCATGAGAGGCATTGGACCCGATCCTCTCGGGGAGAGCTCTCTCAAGGACATAGTCCTTTCTCTCCTGCCTGAGGACTAGCCTCAGGTTCCGCGACCAAGTCAAGAAATTTGATCCGTTCAGTTTGTCCATCTCAAGGACAGACCGGATCGAGAAAGTGTTTTGATTGTTTGTGCTAGTCATAACTGAAATTTAGAGATAAATAGAGTTTTAGTTATTTAGTTCATAAAAGAGTAATCTTAACAACTTATAAGAAAACTCGCATTGTATTCAAAATTTCTTTGTTTATCCTCATAAGAATACAATGATTCCGAGATCCATGTTAAACTAAAACCAAAGTGGGCCACTGGCCGTCACCCAGAATTAGCTAACTAGGTAAGCATACACACAGCTAGTTACAACTCATATAACTCTCGGTTGTGAATTGGACCCGAGGCCCAAATTCACCAGATGTCTCAAGGCCCGGGACTCCCGATGGCCCAGTCAAGGAAACCAATCTCTTACAGCCAAATAATCATTAAAGTCTGGGACTCCCAATGACAGTAATGACTATGTACTACTTTACTTACGCAAAAACAGACACCTCACACTGTAAGCCATATCTGTAATTGAATAAGCGTTAAGTAGCTGACAAGATTGGGCAAGACATCCAAGCTTGATATTTGTTTTGAGGATTTTAGGTTTTCCTTCCAAAAATAGAAGATTACTATTTTGGGAAACTTTCCATTTCAGGAAACTTACTAAATTTGGAAACTTTCTATTTCTAGAAATTTCATATTTTCCAAAACATTCTTAATCTAGAAATTTCTAAACTTAGAAACTTTTTAATTTTGATTTTGGAAATAATTAGATATTTTAATAAAATTTTCGGTTGGGTCACAAATTATAGGCCCAATTCTTGGCCCAAGACCACAGAATTCCAATTAGCCCAATAATTTGACATAACCGAGTCGGTTCATTAATTCTGGTCCAAGACCAAATTAATTACTTAATCCAACTGGTTATTTACTAAACCAGACCAGCTCTAAATTATTTGGTCCAACCAAATCAAACTTAGACCAGCCTTCGGTTTAGGTTAAAATTCAATTTTTGAATTTAAATCCGGTTTAACCAGAAATTAAATAATACCAATGTATTAAATAATTTCCAGCAAACCGCGATTTGGTTAACCGCTTGAACCACCAATTAAATTGGATCGGTTCGGTTAAGTCCAAAACCGGGAAGAAACGCCTTGCGTTTTAGCCAATTTTGACCTAACTTGCGGAATAAGGCAAAACCAACGACGAACCGCAATGGCCCAATGGCATGATTGGTTCGCGTCTCGGGTTAGGTGGGACGAACCGCGAGGCTCGGCTTAACCGAATGGCTACTCTCGGAACGTAAGTCTCGCCAGCCGGATCACGCATCGCCGGATCGAGAAGACGAGCCAAGCTCGCTTTCGGGACCTCGCGCGATACGATCGGGACAGGCGCATCAGCTCGTTGCGATCGGGTCATCGGGACAGCGAGAAGCAATCGATCCGATTGATATCGATCGATATCACGCTCCCTCGTCGATCGATACTCGCGTGCATCAGCTCGTTGCGATCGGGTCATCGGGACAGCGAGAAGCAATCGATCCGATTTGATATCGATCGATATCACGCTCCCTCGTCGATCGATACGGGCGTCCGCATCGCATACCGATGGGTTTCAATCGGTTCATGCGATTTACAAATTAGGTTTTCAAGTTTTCTAATCAAATTTCTTAACACAAATTCGATTCTAAACATTTAAAACAACCTAAATATGATCCAAACAACAAAAACCTAACGACCTAGGCTCTGATACCACTGTAGGAATATTTAGTCTCTTGGTTTAATTCTTTCAGTTAAACCTACTAATATATTCATCTAAGATCTAGGTGATTTGCAGTTGAATCATAAACAGATCAGGATCATTACCTTATGATTGCAGCGGATTGATCAAGGGAATGAAGAGATCACTGAGAGCTGATGATTACCGGCTCCTCCTAGGTATCCACACGCTTACAAGCTACTGGATCAGGCTGCTAGACCAAGCTGGAACAACAGAGAGAGAGAGGAGGACGGCCAGACCTAAAATCGCAGAAGCCCTAGGCTAACTGGCGCCTCCTCTTCCCTTATATGGGCCCAAGTAATTAAACTAATGGCCTATTAGGCTTTTGGGCCCAAGACCCAAATCAGACAAAAGACTGTATTTTGTCTGGCCCAATTCTCTGTACAAATACAGTAAATGTCTTGCATCTTACTGTATTAATTCCTTTTAAACTTTCCCGTTAGCTATGGTGTGTGACCCTTTGGGATCATACAATACTGGTAATAAGTCCTAAACTTATAGATCAAGAGCGGGCTCTAGCAAGTCATCATGATCACCCAGTATTTATGACTTATGTCTAATCTCGACACTTATCATACTTTCTAGAGATAGTACAGTAGATTTCAGGACATTCCCAACAATTAGTTTCCGGTTTTTTGGTGGTTCAATCCGGTTTTTTAACCGGTTCAACTATCATTGGTTTTTATAATCAACCCAACCCGAATCTGCTTCCGGTTCGCGGCTCAACCCGGTCCGACCGCCGGGTCGGTCCGGTTTTCAAAACATTGATTTTGAGTGGTATTTTAAAACCCGAAAACTATTATCCAGTTTCTAGGTGGCTCTAAAAGTTTCTCGCTGCTCTTATAATTTGAATTCATTCTATTTATTCCTTCACTCTCCTTTTCTCCCAATTAGGAGCTGTGATCGAGGCTTTTGTGAAACTTCATGACAAAGGGTTGATATATCATGGTAAGCAATTAATTATTTTGGGTTATGTTGTTGTAGCTGTAAGTAGTGATGTGCAGTACTCATACGAATTTTGGTATAATGTTTTCCTAGGATATGACATGGTCAACTGGTTCCCGAATCTACAGACTATTGTTTCATACTTGGTGTATGATGTATCTTATCTCACACTCTGCTGTTTGATTACATTTTTTCCTTTCTAGAAGTGATTGTATCTTGCTCTTACCAGGAAGTAGAATATTCGGAGGAACCTCGATTTCTATACAATATTAAATAACGTGTTGTTGGAAAGTACTTTCCAACTATCAGTACTACCTTACTTTTCCTTTTTCATGTCTTTTATGGACTCTTAAATATAGCTAAATTCTGTAGAAAGACGATTTCTTCTTATATCTATTTGAATATTCTCCGTTCTATAGAATCCACAGAAGCATGACACTGTGGGCAGAGATTGAAACGGCCAGTGTCCACTTTAGTCACTTTTTCCTCCTTTTTTAGTATCTAAAAGCTACATAAGTTTTATTGCTCCATCCTTACTCCTCTTGCCAATATTCAGCAGATTCTGATATTGGTTATGGCATTCATTGTCGTTCCATGGATGCTTTTTCCAAAACCTTTTACACTCAGGAAATTTCACATGGAGGTATATCCCTGTCCAAGGTTTTTCACTACATCTGTTTGTTTTACTATTCGTTTTGTGGTGTCTGGCTTATCGAGGGATGATTCGTTTTTTTCTATATAGGTTTCAAGGTCGAACATATGCATTGCAACATTTAAAAATTAAAGATAAACAAACAATACAAACGAAAGCAAATAGAAATTCTTTCTAGGCAGCGACTGACTATACTCTGAACAAGTTGCGGATGATTACAGGCTGAGAAAAACCATGGAAAATATTAAAGCATTGCGGCACAAGTTCTAATTTTTTTTTTCCCCATGAATATTTTTTAAAACAAAACCCACATAAATTTTGGTTATAAGGAGTGAGTTATGTCTTATGTTTGTATGAGATAAATGAAGGATTGCAAACGTCATATAGTTGCAAGAAAATATGCGAACGTAAAAGGTGGGAACCAAGCAATAAAGAAATAAAAAAAGTAGGTCATCAACTTTTTTTTTTTTTTGACAACAAAGGAAAATAAAAGAACACTAATTGCCTATCATCCATGTCGGTGGTTCCGGTCCGATATGTATGCTTAGTGACTGCCTGAGACGCGCACTTTGTGCTAATCTATTTGTTGTCTTGTTTTGAGTACGAGAGATATGTTTGAGCTCAAATGTTGTGAAAAACATCCTCCTTTTGTCATATTCTTCAGTGTATACTTCAAAAGCTGGCCAATTCTCCGGCTCAGACACTATCTTGATCACTTCTGAACAATCTGTCGCAAAAGTTATATGTCGTTGATCGAAAAACATCATGCTTTCCATAGTCCATAGAAGTGCCTCAAACTCCGCGTGTAGCGGTGAGAGGCTCGGTATACTATTTGTAGCACCCATCAATATATTTACTCCTCCTTCGTAGGAGCTATACCAACCTTTACCCGTAAAAAGATCCCCCTCTTTCCAAGATCCGTCCACAGAGCACCATTGTCCTCTTTGTTCCTTTGTAACTGCGGTGGCACCTTGATTTTCCTTATACCGTGTAATTTTATTAGGTATATCCGTCTGGGCCCCTTCCCAAGATAAATATTCCGATTCTGCTAGTCTCAGCGTTTCATTTTGATCACGGTCTATCTGGTTATACACCATATCATTACGACTTTTCCAAATGTACCATAAGATCCAAGGGGATTGGTCATTTATTTCCTGAGGTGGGAGCCTCCAAAATAAGTGATCCATATTCGTAAAGAGCGCCTCTATGGAGAAGTATAAGGGATTAGTAGCAATTTGTGAAAATGCCCATGTTTGAAGGGCCGGTGGGCATTCAAACAAGACATGATTTATTGTCTCCTCAGCACCGCATCTGAAACAGTATGTATCACATTTGATTCCCCTTGATTTTAGCTTCGTGGTTACAGCCAGGCATCCTGATACTATCTGCCATATAAAATGTCTTAATTTTGGCGAACAATTTAATTTCCATGTATGTGATTGTAACCCCTTAATATCCGGACCTAATATTTGAATTTGATTACCCATATCCGGAAATTCTCTCTCTATTAGATACCCCGATTTTACCGAATAACGGCCCGATTTTGTAAAATGCCATCCACTTTTGTCTGACCTCATATATTTGCTGATGGGCATACTCTGGATCAGCTTTGCATCATCCGGTGCAACTACCGCTTCTATCAAAGCCTTATTCCATGTTCGCCTCTGCTGATCAATCAATTGGTCAACCGTATATACATTAACATTTGTGAAAGGTTTACGGGTTGCTGGTCTCGGGCGGTAGGCTGGAATCCAAGGGTCATTCCATATTGAAATAGATGCACCTGAACCCACCCTTTTTATTAGTCCTTTTTTAACCAGAGATCTAGCTGAGATTATACTTCTCCATCCATAGGAAGGTGAGTATGATCTTATTGGATCCAGTGGATCCGTTTTCCTGAAATATCTTCCCTTAAAAACTTTCGAGAATAAAATATCGGGTTTATCAATCAATCTCCACAGTTGCTTAGCTAAAAAAGCTGTATTTGTGTCGCTAAAAGCGCGAAATCCTATCCCACCATTATCTTTATCCTGACATAATTTATCCCAGGAAACCCAGTGCATTCCTTTATTTCCTCCACCCGAGCTCCACCAGAAGTGGGAGACCACACTCGTTAATTTTGTTGTTATCGTCTTCGGAAGACGAAAGCAAGACATCTCGTGATTCGGTAAGGTTTTGGCAACTGATTTGATCACTACCTCTTTTCCTCCTCGCGACAAATATTTAGTCGTCCATCCATTCACTCTCCCATGTAATCTATCCTGGATGAAGCTGAATACCTGCGTCTTTACTCCTCCGAGACTTTCTGGTATTCCCAGATAAGTACCCATGCCTCCCATCGTAGTGATCCCCAAAATATTTTTCAACTCCACCCTTGTCGTTTCTTCCACATTCAGGATTCTTAGAATCGTCTGGCATTCCTCATTCGAAGCCTTGCAGAAAAATAAACTATCATCCGCAAAGAGTAAATGAGAGACGGCTGGGCTTTTTCTTGCGACCTTTAACCTTGTCAATTGCTTCATCTGTTCCGCTTTTTTATGTTTGCTATAAGAGCTTATGTGCATAAAATGAATAGATATGGTGATAACGGATCTCCTTGTCTTAACCCTCTCTCTGGGACAATATGTCCATGTGGTTGTCCATTAAGTAATACCTTATATTGAACCGTAGTAATGCATCTCATTATTCGTTGAATCCATTGTTCTGCGAAGCCCATCTTTCCTAATACCATTTCCATGAACTTCCATTCAATTCTGTCATAAGCCTTACTCATATCCGTCTTTATGGCCATGAATTTTCCTTTACATGATGGGTTTGTCCTTAAACCATGAAACATTTCCTGAGCAATCAGTATATTATCTGATATTAATCTTCCAGCCACGAAAGCTGATTGTGTTTCCGAGATGAGTTTAGGTAACAGTATCTTGAGTCTCTGGCATAAGACCTTTGAAATAATTTTGTATCCCACATTACACAAACTTATTGGTCGTAACTCCGTCATCCTGGTTGGTCGGTCTGTCTTAGGAATTAGGCAAATATTTGTTATATTTAGTCTCTTATCAAATTCTCCAGATGTCAAAAAATCGTTCACCAATACTAACAAGTCTTTTTTGACAATATCCCAAGATTGCTGATAGAACAAGGCTGTCATGCCATCTGGCCCCGGAGCTTTCTCTGGATGCATCATAAATAGTGCCTTTCGTATTTCCTCTTCCGTAGCACGTGCAATGAGTCTAATATTCATCTGTTCCGTTATCGACGTTGGGACTTCCTGTAGGAAACTTTCAAACTCCGTAGGGTTTGTTGTTTTAATTTTTTTTGAAAAAAAATTTACTGCCACTCCTTCGATCTCAGATTCCTTGGTGACCCACTTGCCTTCGGAATCGTGTAGTAGGTCATCAACTTTAAACTACAAAACTAAAGGCACAAGCACAATTCAAGAAGTGGTGAAATATGTGTATGTTATAGCTGCATAATGTGCGGGCATAGATCAAAACCTTTAACATAAATCAGATTACAAACGTTATGAAGTTGAAATGTAAAGATAACAACTAAAAGATGAAGACCTAAGACAGATCCGACCATAAGGACAAAAGGGGTAACCAACTAGGCTGTGGGATCACTAAAACCAAACGATATGACCAGATCTACAACATGTAAATGAGAAAACCACATGAATAAAATACAAAATTTGCAACGTAAGCATGAAAACAAGTGAAGCCTTACAAACTTAGTAAGAGGTAAACCCCTGCGCGTACGCGGAGGTGAAGTTCACTAGTTAACAATAATTATATAAATTATATCAAAAGGATATATGTAGATTTTCTGAAAAGTAAAATAACCAATATTTTGTTTTTAAAATCCGGCATGAAATATCAATACAAAAGAAAATAATATGTTATACATGAAGAAAAAAAAAGAATCCACAAAAAACATTTGATGATGTACAAAATGATGGATCTTTGAAGAGAACGTGTGTAGAGTGAGAAAAAGTAGAGAGAGTGAGAAAAAGTGTGATTTGTGGTGCGATTTCTTTCGTGGTGTAAAACACCTTCTTTCGGGGCAGTGGAGATGGAATCATCTCTTCTGGGACCACATGTCTTCTCCGATCCGGCGAAACTCCAGTCAACCAGCCTCGCTGAAGCAGAGCAGGAAGATCATGCTCAGTCATCAGCCAAAGTTCAACAGCAAGGAAGAGTATTATCAGACGCAAGCTCAAATGACTCTTTGAACACGGAGAAAGTAAGCTTCTCCAACATCTCGACAGATCGACTTTTAAGTATCCAACGATCCCTGATGGAGATTCGGACTACTAAGAGAACATCGGGAAAAAACAACATCGATGTTGGGAGACTCTCCAAAGATTTCAGCGGCGAAAGGGGTTATCACAACAGTCGCTCCGTCACTCCCGGCGGAGAACATGGTTACTTCCAACGTTTCGGAACAAACCGGTCCTGCTCCAAAAGGTGTTAAGAAGTCATGGCTATCAACACTGCAAAAGGGATCAGATTTCTCCAAACATGAGCTTAGTCCAACCATGATTGATGGCTCTCTCACGGTGGATATACAAGATGACATTTTCGAAGATTCAACACCTCTATGGGAGGAATTTTTGATTGGAAATTTCTTATCAACGGCTCCTCACGTCGCGAAGGTTCATGTAATAGTGAGTAAGATCTGGACTTTAGGTGATAAATCGGAAAAAATTGATGCATTTGTGGTTGATGATACTACAATAAAGTTCAGAGTTAGAGATCCGGCAATACGTGCTAGAGTTTTAAGTCATGGAATGTGGAACATAGCAGATATTCCACTGATCGTAAGCAAGTGGTCACCGATTGCTGAGGATGCTAAACCAGAGATGCAATCGATCCCAATGGGGATCACTCTGAAAAATGTTCAGCACAAGCTGTTCCATAAGAAAGGTTTGGGGTTCTTGGCTAGCGCAGTGGGAGTACCCAAAATACTTCATCCAGACATTGAATTATGTAAGAGTTTTGAAGAGGCAAATGTGTTTGTCGAAGCAGATTTAACTAAGGAACTACCAAAGTCTTTCTGATTCCGATATGAAAAAGGTGTAGATGCAGTGGTTAAGTTTAAATACCCTTGACTACCACCACGTTGTACAAACTGTATGAAATGGGGGAATTAATTTAGCTAAGGTGTGTCTAGTGGGCAGAGGTGAAGTTAAGGAGACTAGAGCAGAAGCAGAGGGTATGGTTGAGAATCAGATTCTACGAAAAGAGAGTGGAGAAATGTCGACAACTGATGATACAAAAAACAGAGTCATACAGGAGCAGAGGAGGAAAATATGGAAGCAGTAAGAAAATCACCATAAGTATAGCCTTAGAGTGGAAAAGCTAACGGTGATGAAAAAAGTGGAGAAGGAGAAGTTGAAAAAAAATCAGAAATTCAAACAAAAGAAGCTCAAAAAGCATGGTGCTCTCCGTCGAAACATGTAAGGAAAAGTAATGAAGAAAGTAAAGAGAAGGAGAGTGGGTTCATATCCCTTATCGCTATGTGATTCTCAGAATAATGAGAGGATGAAGAAACAGAGAGAGAAGCTCCATAAGAGGGGGAATTCGTCCTTCACTCCCCCATTCAAATACGACTCAAAAGTTAGTGAATAACTCGACGGTTCAGAATAATGGGGACACAACTCTTGCTAATATGAACAAAGAGTGCAATGCAAACACTCCTAAATGATAGGTTTCTATTGGAATGTTCGCGGATTCAACAAAATATCTAAACATTTAGTTATTAAGAAGTGGGTAAAAGATAGTTCTATGCAGTTTGGGTGTTTGTTGGAGGCAAGGGCTAAGGAAAGCAAAGCACAGCGGATTGCGACTAAAGTTTTTCCAAATTGGTCTCTTTTATCAAACTACGAACACAATCGACTAGGGCGAATTTAGGTTATGTGGAAGGATAATGTGAGAATGGCACCGATCTTTAAATCAGATCAAGTAATAAGCTGGTCTGTTAAGATTGAGGGTAGGGAAGGAAAATTCTTCTGCTCCTTTTTTTACACCTTAAATTTGGTGGAAGAAAGGAAGAAGCTGTGGAAGGAGCTTCGTAATCATCGTGAATATCCCCTATTTCGAAATAAACCGTGGATTATTTGCGGTGATTTTAATGAAACATTGCAATTAGATGATCACTCTAACCATATGACATCAAATCAAACGGGAATGAGGGATTTTCATTCGCTGGTAAGTAGGTGTGCGGTAATGGATATGGGTTTTCATGGACCGCAGTATACTTGGCGTAATAAGAGAGGTGACGGGCTTATTTGCAAAAAGCTCGGCAGAACTCTGGTCAATGAAGATTGGGTGGACGAATTTCCGACCTCCTATTGTGTGTTCGAATCAGGAGGATGCTTGGATCATCTTAGATGAATTTTTTATCTAGAAACTGGTGAAGAACGGAAACGAAATCCTTTCAAGTTTATAAACATGACGACAAATCTACCCAAATTCCTAATCACGGTAGAGGAATATTGGTCAGGAACCAATGAGTTATTTTTGTCAACATCAACAATGTTCAGGTTCACTAAGAAATTGAAAGGGCTTAAACCCTTGATGAGGTCGCTAGGGAAAGAGAGGTTTGGTGATATTCCTAAACGAACAAGTGAAGCACATTAGATTATGTGTAGTAGGCAGAATGCAACACTAACAAACCCTTCGACCGGAAAAATGGCTGCAGAAAAAGAAGGTTATGAGCGATGGGAACTTTTGGCTGAGTTAGAAAAGGGTTCTTAAAACAGAAGACGAAGTTTCATTGGTTAGCAGTTGGAGATCACTGCAGTAGCTCTCTCCATAGAGCATCCCAAGTTCGTAAAGTGTGGAACTCAATTCGAGAGCTGGTAGGTAGCAATGGGGTTGTTTTGAATAGGGTTGAGGATATCAAACACGAAGCAGTTCAACATTTCCAAACTTTTATGCAGCATATACTGCAGGACTATCGCGAAATAACGGTAGAGAGTCTCCGAGAAATGATTAATTTCAGATGTACAGAGTCTGACCAACAATGCGGACCAACAAATGCTGACTCAATTCGAGAGCTGGTAGGTAGCAACGGGGTTGTTTTGAATAGGGTTGAGGATATCAAACACGAAGCACTTCAACATTTCCAAACTTTTATGCAGCATATACTGCAGGACTATCGCGGAATAACGGTAGAGAGTCTCCGAGAAATGATTAATTTCAGATATACAGAGTCTGATCAACAAATGCTGACCAAGGAAGTTACGGAAGAGAAAGTTTGCAAGGTACTGTTCTCAATGCCAAATGACAAATCACCGGGGCCAGATGGATTCACGACTGGATTTTTTAAGGCAGCATGGCAAGTAATTGGGAAGGAGTTTACAACTTCAATCAGATCTTTCTTCACTAAAGGTTTCCTCCAAAAAGGAGTAAACTCAACAATTTTAGCTCTGATACCGAAGAGAGAAGAACCAAAGGTGATAAAGGACTACCACCCTATTTCTTGATGCAATGTTTTATATAAAGTTATCTCCAAGATTATTGCAAACAAGCTGAAATCCCTGCTGCCGAGGTTTATAAGCTCAAACCAATCAGCCTTCGTTCAAGAACGTTTGTTGATGGAAATGTCCTACTTGCGACTGAAATAGTCAAGGATTATCACAAAGACTCCGTCTCTCCGCGTTTTTGCAATGAAGATAGACATATCTAAAGCGTCTGATTCTGTTCAGTGGGAGTTTGTATTAAATCTCCTAAAGGCTCTAAACTTTCCTCGGCCATTCATCAACTGGATAAGATTTTGCATCTCGACAGCTTCTTTCTCAGTTCAAATAAATGGAGAACTAGCTGGATATTTCAACAGTAAAAGGGGACTGAGACAAGGGTGTGCACTGTCCCCTTACTTATTTGTGATATGCATGAATGTCTTATCAAGGATGATCGATAAAGCTGCATTGGACGGGAAAATAAAGTACCACCCGAGATGCAAGAACCTATGCATCACTCATCTCTGTTTTGCTGATGATTTGATGATATTTGTGGAGGGAAGGAAACGATCGACTGAAGAAGTGATGAGCATCCTGGTTGAATTTGCAGAAATATCGGGTCTCAAAGTTAGCATGGAAAAACCAACAATCTATTTGGCTGGGTAAGAGGAGGAAAAAGAAAATGATATTAAAACTGCCTTTCAGTCCGATATTTGGGTTTGCCATTGCTCACAAAGCGAATGACTAAACATGATTATGAACCGCTATTTGAGGAAATCCGAGTAAGGATACAAAGCTGTACAGCTCGCTATATAAGCTTTGGAGGTCGACTACAGTTGCTACAATATGTGATCATGAGTACAATCAACTTCTGGACATCAGCTTATCGCCTTCCTAGTGGTTGCATAATAGAGATAGAGAAACTCTGCTCAGGTTTTTTGTGGTCTGGCAAGAGCCTCATCTCGAATGCAAAAGTTTCTTGGAAGACAATATGCCAGACAACAAGTGAAGGTTGTCTAGGAGTAAAATCGATACGAGAGAGTAACAAAGTAAGCTGTCTCAAACTAGTATGGAGGATAATCTCAAGGAAGGCTTCTCTTTGGGTAAGCTGGGTACAAAATGAATTGATAAGAAATAACTCTTTCTGGACGGTTAAAACAGAAGCTGGGGGATCTTGGATGTGGAAAAAATTATTGAAATACAGAGGTAAGGCTCACGAATTCCACAAAATAGACATCGGTGATGGGCAAGACACATCGTTTTGGTTCGATAAATGGTGTGATATGGGTAGACTGCAAGAGATAACAGGCCCTCGTGGGTACACTGATTTGGGAATTCCATCAACAACAAATGTCTCCACGGTCATTGATATGCATCATCATAGAAGCCATAGGATGGAAGTTTTAAAACTGATTGAGGATGAAATTGATAAAGTGAGGACAATCATCGAAACTAGAAGGACATTCACCTATGGAAGCATGATGCAAACAAGTTCAAGAGAAAATTTTCATACAAAGAGAACGTGGGAACTGATTCGCAACTCGCAGCCTCGAATAGATTGGTCCACATGTATGTGGTTTAGCTATGCTACACCACTTAAAAACAGTGTTTTTACGACTGCACTTTTAATCACAGAATAGTCATTAATCGGGGTTTTACGACAAACATACAACTAAAAATGGTAGTCGTAAATCCATAGTCGCTAAATCGTATAGTCGTATTATTAGTCGGCGAGTTACAACTATTTATACGACTAACATAGCTAATCGTAAAATAGACGTAGCGTTGTCAGTATATATAAGGACTAATATGCGACTACTACAGCGATTTTTGTACGACTATAGAGGGAGTCCAGATGACTTCGGAGAAATGTTGTCATCAAATAGTTGTTAAACTAGGTGACGATTGGGCGATTAACATGTGACTGTATAGTATAGTCAGAAAGTATAAGTAAATATTAGCCACTATGTGATGACTGGGTAACGACCACTTTAACTAATATCCCGCGACTAATATGAACATCCATATACGATTATGGTAATGATCTCTCCACTATGTGGCGACTGTTATGTGACTGAGTAGTATAGTCACGATTTAGTCGTAGACTATTGTGACGTTTTGGCGACTGTTTATTGACTAATTTTCCGATTATAAGACGACTAAATGGAGAATCCAAATAAGATTATGGTAAACATCTTGGTATTAATTATCGACTGTTAAACGACTATGCAACGTTTAAACAAAACATTCAGATTCGATTATGGTACTGTCTGGCCGACTACTATTTGACTGTCTAATATAGTCACAACATAGTCGTAAGAAATGATGACTACTTGGAGGCGGTGTAGTGCGAATAATTGACGATCGATTTGTGGCATTTTTCGTAAAATTAAGAATTTGGATTAATTTTTATTTTCTATTTGGTAGTGGGTAATACCATAATTTGAATGGTACGACAAATGTAACAAACACTTGTATCAAAAATAACATTGGTAACATGTAAACACAGACGACCTACATACGCAAACTCCAATATTTAGGAGTTGCTAAATCATATACCAATAAATTATAAAATGCAAGAGAGAATGATAAAGTAACCTACGAATCTGATGGTGTTGTTGTCTTACTTTGAGCTTCCTTCAATTGCTCTTGGTGGGCGACAACGCTGAAAAAATTATGGGCTACTTGTGCTTGCGCATTAAAAGATTAGCTGTCAGGCTTTCGACTCCGTGGGGATTTACTCGTCTATCCTACTCAGTGGCCTGTGACAATTACAAAAAGTAAGAGAAAAACAATTAATTAAAGAACGTGAGATGACTTTATAAACATGGATTGTGAGAAATGTTACTTTACCTGAGGAAAGATGTTGTATATTCAACTATTGATATCGCACGAGGTCAAAGTTCTTTGCAGTGATTCTGCAGTCCTTTGTGATACTAACCATGTCTTTCATACATCGTTGATAGATCTCGTCAACAAAAGTTTTAGAAGAAAGTTATGAATGGTTTGGCCATGTCTTAAATGATACAAAAAATTTCTTGTAAGCGCTCAGACACTCGAACTTATCAAAACACATTATTGAGTTAAGCATAGATTGTGTCCTCAATAGCGTTCTAACTATAAGATTAACATCCTAACCATCAGACTCTAACTCTTCAAACACTCATTAAAAAAAACAACCAACTTACCTAGACTGTGTAGACCATATTGAAGCTGATAGAGGAATATAAGAGTCGTTTACAACCTGTAGAACCAAAAATAATTGTAAACAAATAATCAGATTCAGAGCATGTCCCGTTTCAGAAGCAAAGCAAAGCAGAAGCAAACTAATGATATAGCTACATGTACCCGTATGCATCGAATCGTAGAGGTTTTCGTGATTGAGATATCCAAGGAAGAATTTGAGAGAGTCGATAGGGTTTCGGCCAAAGTTAGCTATGAAATGGAAAATTCGAAGAAGATATATCAGTTTGAGATGGGTGGGCGTAGAAGAGGATTCGTATAGAGATTAGAGAGAGGATTCGAAAGAGATTTCTAAAATAGGGAAGAACAAAAGTAAATCAGGGTTTGATGTATTTGATGATTTCTCGGCACTTTGTCGAAAGTTCTTGGGTATAAGAGGGTAATTGAATGTTTTGGGCTATAAAATTGGGTTTAGGTTTCCCAGATTAATTTGGCAAATATTTTAAATCTGCCCACTTGTAGGTGTAACGTTGTCGTAATATATTCCTTTTTAATGACTATGTTTTAAAAATTTAACTAATCTATTTTACTTTATTAAAATCAAAAAGATTTGCGCACAATATAAAGAACGATTGAAGACAGGTTATATGAAAGCAAATTTGTGTTTTAAATTCTTTGAAATATTTTGCAATTTTAGTAATACTTAAATTAAAAATAGTACACAGCAAAATTAAAAAAAATAGCTTTCGGACTAGAATGTTAAAGCACAGACGAAACTTTAGATTTTAAGGGTTTAGGGTTTTTTTTAGTGAACAAAACCCTATATCCTAAAAAGGAACATGAACCCTCATTATGAGGTTTCATTGCACGGCATCACCAAACCACCCGAAAATCCTCAAATTTTTAGGTTTTGAATAGTGAAATCTCAAATTTGAAGTTTGGGAAACATACAAATTACACTTAATATTACAACTAAAATTATTCAAGAAACATATTTCTATGATACTCCCAAGTATGATCAATCAATGTATTTCGAAGTGATGAATGTGCTTCTTTGCTTTTTATCTTAAGATCGATAAATATATATATAGTATCTAAGTTAAAGATTGTTTAAGTGTCAAAACTAATGAAATATTTAATTATAGAGACTAGATTACAAAAGAATAGATGAAACCGCAAATTCGAGGTTTCTTTTGGAGATGCTAAAACCTAAAAATAGAGGTTTCGTCTTTCTTTTACATCGAATGATCTTAATCAAACATATATAGCGAGATGAAGTGGTCGAGAAGTTAAATTATGATTTTGTGAATCTTTCTAGATATGTGATTTCTTTTTAATATATACGAATTTATCATGTTAAGGAAATTTAATAATATCGGTATATAGAGAACATTGAATATTCTTCTTGTCTTTCATTTAATGTGTAATAAATATGCACAAGCCTACCAAATGAAACAATAAAAACAAGAATGGAGGGCGACTGCAGCATAAACGTCCCGCCAAAACAGAGGAACTCTGAAAAAGCCTGCAAGAGAACAAAAGACAAAAACCAGTGCACGGTTCTATGTCTCTGAGGCTATATTAAAGCAAATGATAAACCAGTATACGGTTCAAGGGCTCAGGGGCTACACCAGAACAAAAGACAAACCAAGTGTACGGTTTGTATAATTTTGAACCATGGTATTTAACCAGGATATTTAACCATGATTAATTAATTTTATTGGGGTCGCGAAGATACACACTCCACTTAACCATATCTCTCTCTCTCTCTCTCTCTCTCTCTCTCTCTCTCTCTCTCTCTCTCTCTCTCTCTCTCTCTCTCTCTCTCTCTCTCTCTCTCTCTCTCTCTCTGTTTTGAATCGGCGCTCGAGACACATTATTAAAACCCATTTCTTGTAACCTTCTTCAATTCAAGTCCTTTGTTTGGTGAGGGGAAGTTATTTCGTTGTTTTAATACTCTTCCTGGTTAACCTTTCTCCCACTATCATTTTCCCTGAAACAAAACCAAAACACAATTTTCCATTACAACTAAATAGCAGAAACATAACCTAACAGAGCCGAAACCGGTTGGCACTTCAGAGTTAATATTTTCCGCGTCTACCCATACTATGTGTTTGAAGATGGACCACATTGGATTTTCATCTTGGCCGACCACACTACAAAAAAAAAGAAGTATTGATAGCATATTAAGATAGCACGGTTTTCATAAGTGTTATAAAAGATGATTTTTTAATTTTGGTTACGGTATGATAGCATTTAAGAAATGCTAGCCCGAAATTTTACTGAGCGGGAACAAAAATCGATTCTTTGGAACCTAATTTTTATTATGAGCGCCAAACACTTAGAAAATTTTCGTTTTGGAAAAATTTTACCCTCCCATAACACCAAATAAAAATTGATTTTGGAAGAAATAAAAATTTTGGTGGAATCAACTTTTTTTCCCTCTCGTACTTTCAGCCCTCCAACAAACCTTAAATTTCATCTAAAAAAATGTTCAGATCTAATACTCTTCTTCTTCGTCCTTAAAATCTCTCTCTCTCGTTTACAAATGTCTCTCTGATTCTTAGATTTTGTACTGAAATTCGATTCATGAAAATAATTAATTTCAGTTCTCTACATACACATACATGCAGGTATAAACTCTTTCAGATGCGTATGCATCCGCTTCCGTATATCAGATGTGTTTACGGGGATGGGATGATACCTTTGATCTGGGTTCTTTTACTCTCCATCGGGTGTTCATACTCTCCATGGGGTTGGGATTTTGGGATTCATTCCATCTGATTTCAGAAATTGACTCATGTGCTAAATATTTGATCCTACTTTAGGTTTTCTCAATTTCTTGGGTTTTTTGTTCGCTTTGTTTGTAGCCTTTAAAATAGAGGACGCTGGAGCAGTTAAATGGCGGCGGGGAGATCTCAAGTATACCTTTACGACTGCGGCAGATTCTATCCAGCGATGGCTCTCTCGAGCCCTCTATTAGACTCGACACTGAGCCTGTGAGTTCATAGAAAATTATTGTTCCTTTGGGGTTTCTTTGATATGAGAGACATGTATTTAGGTCTCATTCTGTTGGTTTTTGAAGAATCGGTCAGAAGTTCAAACTTTCATCGATGATTGTTTTAGTAACATTTCTCAGCTTCCCTGCATTTGTCCTATGCTAAAAATTTTGTTTTCGTAACACTTCTCAAATAGTCAGATTTCTTCTTCTTTTTTCCTTTGCTTTCTAAGTTTTTTTTGTGTATTTTACATGTGTATTTTGGTCTCTTATATTTTTTCTGGATAATATATCTATCAAGAAATTGTTTGATTTTGTTTTTGTTTACAGCTTCAGAGCATTTGCAAGCACACACCTGCGATAACCGAGCTTGTCACAAAGGTTTAAAAACGCGTCTTGCTCGGGAGAGTTGACCTGCTCGGGTCCGAGGGTCAAAGTTTATCTTTAAAGAAGAACCGACTAGGCTCGGTGATGAATCAGGAAGGAAAATAGATGTTTGGTGTTAAGTAATGAAGAGAGTGAGTTGCTCGGTAACGAGCGTATTGTATTGAGAGAGAACCTGAGCTGGTCGAAAGACGAGCTCGGTTTTACAATTTGGAAAATATTAACTCTAGAGAGAGAAAGTAGTAAGAAGTGCACAAATCTCAAAAAGTTACATTCAATGTACAGTGACGACTCCTATTTATAGTAAAATATAGTCATACTTTTTAAAGGCCGTTGACCACTTGTCGAGCTCGTGTGGATGGGCCGTACTTGATGACGAGATGGGCCAAGCCGTACATTCCTTTGGCTCGTAGTGGAGCCGAGCCTGGCTTGTGGTCATGGCCGAGCCGAGCCAAGCTGATGATGGGCTCGGTTCGGGCGCTTATTTTCGGGCCTTCGCTTATTGGGCAGAGTTTATTTCCGTTGGGCTGACCCTATCTGCTGAGAACAGGTATTGGGCCCTGCTAATTAGATGGGGGTGCTAAACCCATGTATAACAGTAAGCCCCCCCTCCAGTTTGTCGGTCTTCATGATGTTTGAAGTCGGCGGACTTGTCAGGTATTTGGTTGGGTTAATATCTGTTCGGCGTGGATCTTGGTCGGCTTGTTCTGGTCTGCTCATTTTGTTGTCTCTGTCTCGGGAATCTCAACAGATTTCTTGGGAAGCTACTGGATACTGAAGAGTCGTGTCGATGTAATGATGGTGCCTATAAATGCTGGAAATTGAAGAGTCGCATAGGCGTATTAATTGCGCTTTCCTCGAACGCTTCCCGCTTTGCTTATAAATATCGTGCTCCGCTTCTTCTCATTTTCATTTCTCTCCTTCCGCAGGTATTTCGCTCTCCCTTCTCTCTAGAATTTTCTCGCTCTAGATTTGTTGTTGTACCATTATTTGCAAGTATGAGAATTGAGTATCATTCTCAGTCGTTGTCTGACCGCAACGATCTCCATTCGGTTCGGTTGTCTCCGGGGAACTCTGCTCAATCTAGTTCTTCTGTTGCGCAGTCGGGCTCCTTGGTAAGCTCGGATCAGACAGAGATCATCGGACCGAGCTCGCCAGGCAATTCAACTTGTTCGTTTTCTGGTGCAACTAGTGACCCGAGATTTCGGATCCCACAACTCGTAGATTCAGAGGACGACGGGACGCGACCTTGGCAACCATCTTCGGCCGTCCATCTTCCTTTGAAAGCCGAAGACGTTTATTTGGTTGATCAGGCGCTACTCGGTACACTTTCACATGTTCCGAGCAGGTCGAAAAAGAAGATGAGTCAACAAGCCTCAGGTGATTTCGAGAAGACGAAGAAAACTCGACCCCTTCACCCAGTTCTTCCGACTAAATGTACCGACGATGATTTGCAGTGGCTTGTTGAAAACTACTCCAATGGTGGTGCTGGTCGGCTCAAGCTACGTAGACCCGAGCAGAATCAGAGGCCTTGGCATTGTCCGAAGGGGTGGGTGTGTCTGTATGATTTCTGGTTCAAGGATATCCACCTGAGGTTTCCTTTCCCGAGGTTGCTCGTTGCCTACTGTAAAGAAAGGAGGATCGCGATGTCTCAGCTTACTGATGCGACTGTTCAGAACTTGGTCGGTTGTACCATTCTGGTCGCCGAATGTAACATAAATATAGGTCTTCGGTTTTTTGAATAAATTTCGTCAATCTCGGCGAGTGGTATGACGCTCGGGTGAATGCGGCTTCGGTTTCCGATCCGGAGAGGATAAAATGGAATCGACTTCACGGTAATCTGTTTGTTTTTCTCATGTTCCTTTAAATAGACTAACTCATGCTCGTTTCTGTTTTTTGCAGATCGGCATCCTGCTACGCTTCCGCCACCTGAAAACTTTTTGGAAGACTTAAAGAAGCTCTTTTCTCGGGGAATTCAGAAGTGGCCGGAAGTTAAGGCTGATCGAGTGAGACGAGCTTTCGAGAGTCTTGATTCGGGTATACCTTTTTGTCTTGCCTATTTTTCGTCTTACTTCCGTTTCTTATATGTAGATTTTTCAGGTTGTCTTCTTCGTTCAATCGAGTCCTTAATCGAGCTGAATAATCAGCCCTACGTCCATTATACGAAAGGAGGCAAAAAGGTGAAGGAGATGGGTCAAATGGATCTTGAAGTTTTAGATTACGTCAGGGAGAATCTGTCGAATGATCAGGCAATCCCCGTCTTGGATCCTAACCAACCATTTTCTCCGTCGGTCGCGCCTGTTCCCTCGGGAATGGTTTTTGTGAATGAGTATCATCGGGACTTATTTCGTCAGGTGAGCGCGGTGGTGGACGCTGCCGAGGCCGAGTCCCGTCGGAAAAGAAAGAAGAAAACGAAGAAGAGGTCGCAGACCGAAGAACGTCGGGAAGGAGGCGCTGTGACTACCGAGCTGGGGGTGACTCAGAACGGAAGTCGGGATCGGGATACCGAGGATACCTCGGAGGTCCTTCCCTTGGTGAAGAAAAAGAAGGTAGCGGCTGATGCTACAACAAGGCGTGCGACTACGGAGGTCGCTGATGTTTCCGAGTATCCTGGTGCTCAAGGAAATGAATTGGTGGTTCCCTCCGAGGGCGTGGATGCTCGGTTGGAGAATACTGGTGGTACCGAGACCGTTAATTCGGACGGTCGAGATGAAAATGAAGTTGATGGGCTTCAAGATGAAATGGCCGGTCAGGGTGGAAATGTAGTTGTTGGGCTTCATTTCCTGGGTAATCGGGAAGAGGAGGTGGTCACCGACTATGGCTTCTCTTTCAAATATGAGGGTTCAAAGTCTATTATCCGTGACGAGACTGCTTGCGCGAACTTTTTCCGCATGCTGAGGGATAGTCCGCCGAAGCAACTTCCCTCGGTCGATGAAACACTTCTTCCGCAGTACAAGAAGGCGGCTGCGAGCGATATCGTTCTGGTAAGGCCTTGATCTTGCACATTTTCTTGATGATTTTTATTTAGTGCTGATCTTTTCGTTCTTTCTTTCAGGGTCTCGCCAATTACAACCTTCTCTTTGAGAGTTATGAGGAGGATCGGGTCAGCCTAGAACGAATGATTAGCGGGCTGAAGAGGGACCTCGCTAGGGCTCAAAGGGCCGCTACTGAGCTTGAAGAGTACCGTGAGAAAGCGGCTGAGATGGAGGCGCTTCGTTCATCTCTTCGGGCCGAGGAAGATAAGGTATCGGCCTTGGAGAAGAAGTGTGCGGATCTTTCTGCCGAGAATGCTCGTTTGGACACCGAGAACAAACAGTGCCTGGCTGACTGCTCGAACGCTCAGGCCGAAGCTGATGAGTTGTCTGTTCGGGTGCGCGATCTAGAGAGCAAGCTGAAGTCGGAATGCGCTCGGCTAAAGGCTTCTCGTAAATATGAAGTTTTGAAGGAAAGGGAGCGCGTGTCGAGCAAGGCGCAGGCTCGGCTTTCAAAAATTAATAAGGCCAAAGAAGAAATTGAGCTCGGGAGGAGGAAGCACATAACCATGAATCAGGCCGCTGCTATTGCGTCCGTGCTGAAGGCGCTTGTTAAAGAGGGCTTTGCTATTCCTTCCGAGAAGATAGTTAAGGCTGACTCTGACTTTGCGCGTCTTAAACAGGAGCTTAGCGAGGTTCGGTACACTGACTTAGTTGATGGAGACTTCGTCATGACTCCTCCGAGCGATGGTAACTGTACCGAGGAGAGTCCAGCTGTGATTGTTCAGGATCCGCATGGCTCTAATCAGGCAGTTATTACCCCTTCGGTGGCGGACAATCTTCGGACAGCTGGACTGGTTGGCAGCGAAGGTCAGGAGGAGGTTCGTGCTGACCATCCTGAGCATGCGGCAGAGGGTCGAGACGAAGTACGCCTTCCCGAGGCTCCCTAGATTCTCTTTCTCTCCTTGTATTGTCGTTTTTTTTGTAGTGTTTGGTTGTAGTCGGACTCGTGTCTTTGTGCACGGTTTTTTTAGAAACATAATATAAGTTCGGACTTCATTTTTGTCCGTTTGCGACTTTGCTCGGGTTTTTCCGCGTACTTAGTAATTTCATTCCGCGTACTTGACCTTAACGATGCGTTTTGTTTACGAGTAGCATGCTCGGGATAAGTTAGATGGTTTAGGGAGGAGCGGGCAAAGTGCTCGGCTTATCCTGTAGGACCGACCATGACAGTTGTGCGAAACTGGGTTCGGCTTATTTCTTCTGTCAGTTGTCCTTGTGTGGGAACTGGGCCCGGCTTACTTGGTTGTGTGAGATCGAGGCTGTGCTCGTAATTTCACGGGTCGGGTGCGAGTAAGTGCTCGGCTTACTATTGGGAATGTCCTGAAATCTACCGTACTATCTCTAGAAAGTATGATAAATGTCGAGATCAGACATAAGTCATAAATACTGGGTGATCATGATGACTTGCTAGAGTCCGCTCTTGATCTATAAGTTTAGGACTTATTACCAGTATTGTATGATCCCAAAGGGTCACACACCATAGCTAACGGGAAAGTTAACATGGAATGAATACGGTAAGATGCAAGGCATTTACTGTATTTGTGCAGAGAGTTGGGCCGTTAGTTTAATCACTTGGGCCCATATCGAGACAAATGACTTGTGTCGATCGACACAAGTGTATGTGTCGGTCGACACAGTTGCGAAACCGAGACATCGGTTTAGGTTTATGACAGAGTCGATATTTATTTGAGTTGTCTCATAATTTCGACTCTAACAGTCAGCGACCTAAAACGTGAGCCGTCTCTCTTCTCTCTCTGATCAATCCATTGCTTTGGTCTAGCAACCATCCCGGCTTGTAAGAGTGTGGATACTGAAGGAGGAACAGGCATCTGATCTGTTCTAGCTGATCTCATCATTACCATCCATCAATCCGCTGCAATCTGAAAGGTAATGATCAGGTTTGGTTTTGTGATTCGTTCTGCAAGAACCTAGATCTGAGTTATATGTGCTAGGTTGCAATCCGTTAATTGAACCATGAACACACGTATAATCCAACAGTGGTATCAGAGCACCAGGTTATTGGTTTTTGCTTTATGAATCTGATTTAGGTTGTTCTTACTGTTTAAAATCGAATTTGGTTAAGAAATTTGATCAGAAAACATGAAAACCTAAGAATCAGATCGCATCAATCCGATTGAAAGCCATTGGTGTGCGATCTGGTCGCCCGTGTCGATCGACGAGGGAGCGAGGTATCGGTCGATATCGATCGATCCGATTGACATCTCGCGGTCCTGATGACCCGATTGACCCGAGCTGATACACGCTAGTATCGATCGACATGAAAGACTCATATCGATCGATACGAAGGCGATGCCCATGTCGATCGACGAGGGAGCGAGGTATCGGTCGATATCGATCGATCCGATTGACATCTCGCGGTCCTGATGACCCGATTGACCCGAGCTGATACTCGCTAGTATCGATCGACATGAAAGACTCATATCGATCGATACGAAGGCGATGCAGATAATCCGCGAGTAGCCAATCGGTTCAGCCGAGCTTCGTGGTTCATCTTTCCCTAAACCGAGACAATGAACCGATCAATCCGATTGTGGTTCATTGTCTACTTTAGCCAGAACCGCAAGTTAGGTCAAAATTGGCTAAAACACAAGGTGTTTCTTCCCGGTTTTGGACTTAACTAAACCGATCCAATTTAATTGGTGGTTCAAGCGGTTAACCCAAATCGCGGTTTACTGGAAATAATTTTATTTCTGGTTAAACCGGATTGAAATTCATAAAATTGAATTTTAACCTAAACCGAAGGCTGGTCTAAGTTTGATTTGGTTGGACCAAATAATTTAGAGCTGGTCTGGTTTAGTAAATAACCGATGGTTTTGATAGTTAATTTGGTCTTGGACCAGAATTAATAAACCGGATCGGTTATGTCAAATTATTGGGCCAGCTGGAATTCTATGGTCTTGGGCCAAGAATTGGGCCTATAATTTGTGACCCAACCCAAAATATTTAATGAAATATTTAAATTAGAAATTTCTAATTTTAGTAAGTTACTAAATTTAGAAAGTTTCTAAAATAAGAAAGTTTCCCAAAATAGTAATCTTCTATTTTTGGAAATAAAACTCAAAATCCTCAAAAACAATATCAAGCTTGGATGTCTTTCCAATCTTGTCAGCTACTTAACGCTTATTTGATTACAGATATGGCTTACAGTGTGAGGTGTCTGTTTTCGCGTAAGTAAAGTAGTATATAGTCACTAATTTCATTGGGAGTCCCAGATTTTAGTGATTATTTGGCTGTAAGAGATTGGTTTCCTTGACTGGGCCATCGGGAGTCCCGGGCCTTGAGACATCTGGTGAATTTGGGCCTCGGGTCCAATTCACAACCGAGAGTTATATGAGATATAACTAGCTGTGTGTATGCTTACCAAGTAAAGCTAATTCCGGGTGACGGCCAGTGGCCCACTTTGGATTTAGCTGAACATGGGTCTCGGAATCATTGTATTCTTATGAGGTTAAACAAAGAAATTTTGAATGCAATGCGAGTTTTCTTATAAGTTGTTAAGATTACTCTTTTATGAACTTAATAACTAAAACTCTATTTATCTCTAAATTTCAGCTATGACAAGCACAAACAATCAAAACACTTTCTCGATCCGGTCTGTCCTTGAGATGGACAAATTGAACGGATCAAATTTCTTGACTTGGTCACGGAACCTGAGGCTAGTCCTCAGGCATGAGAGAAAGGACTATGTCCTTGAGAAAGCTCTCCCCGAGAGGATCGGATCCAAAGCCAGTCATGCAGTATATAATGCTTGGAATAAGCATTATAATGATGCGGTAGATGTGCGTGGTCTGATATTGGCTACCATGGAATCAGATTTGCGGAAGCAATATGAAAACATGGAGTCGCCAATAGAGATGATCAGCAGCCTGAAATTGAAATTTCAGGAGCAGGTTAGAGTGGAGAGATACCAGTTGGTTAAATCTCTCACTAGCTGCAAGCTACCGATGGATCATCCAGTAAGTCCTCATATCAGTAAAATGATGGGTTACGTTGATAACCTGAGGAAACTGGATTATCCAGTTAGCCAAGAATTGGCAACTGATATCATTCTGCAGTCACTTCCGTCAAGCTATGATAAGTTCGTAAGGGACTATATCAAGAAAGGCTTAACGAAGACGTTGACTGAACTGCATGACATGCTCAAGACAGTTGAGCCAAACGTGAAGAGTACCCTGTACAATCTCATGAACGAGAAGGGTAGGTTTACTAAACCTAATGCTGACAAGGGTGAAGACAAAGTTGTCCAGATTTTGAATCATGGCAAGCGTGTGTCTTCTGAGCCCGAGTCAGATATCTCTTACGTTGGTAAGTGCTGCTACTGTAAAGAGACTGGGCATTGGAAAAGAGATTGCATTAAATTCATGGAAGATTATGAGGAGTTGAAGTCGATGTATGAGACTACTTCCTCAGGTATTCATGTTATTACTTCAAGTTATACCTTAAAGGTATTGGATACTGGTTGTGGCACTGATATTTGTTATAATATGCAGAGCCTGAGCAACAGTAGAACGTTGAAGGAAGGGCAAGTGGAACTGCGTGTCTGGAAGGAGCTTGGGAAGCTGCCTCAGCCATAGGGTTTTCACTTGTAGATGCCTTTGAGGCTTGGTTTTATTAAGTAATTGCTACAATGTACCTGCTTTAAGCAGAGTTGTCTTTCATTTTCTTGTAAGAATTTGAATGTTTTTCGTTTTGATAAAAGACAAGTTTTGTTCTTTTGATCTTAATGAAATGATAATTGTAGCACCCTATTCAAGGAATGGGTTTTATATATTAAACCAAAGAGTGCCTAAATGTAACATAAATACCGAATTGGTTTAAATCTGATGAATTAAACCTGATTTTTCTTGGCATAAATGTTTTTGGTCAAAGAGTAAGTCGGATTCAGAAACCCCATAGTTATGGACTTTTGGGCTCATTTGAATGGATATCTTATGAGACTTGAATTCTGCTTACTGGACCAAAAGACAAAGGGCCCATCTTAGCCGAGCTAGAGAAAGGCCCAAAGGCTTATTGGAGATTGAACATACTCATGTATATGGTCCGATGAGCAGTAATGCCAGAGAAAATTTCCTGTACTTCATTGTATCTACTGATTACTTCAGTGAGTGTGACTGTGTTCATTTGATGAGACACAAGTCAGAATTCTTTGACATGGTCGAAAGAGTTCCAGAATGAAGTATAGAATCTGAATGACAGAAGTATTAAGACTCTGGATTAGATCAAGAGTGAGAATACTTAAGTCATTGATTGTGTGATCATCTGAATGAGTGTGAAGTCGTTTCACAGCTCATTTCTCCTAAAAACCTAGAGGTGTTTCTGTGAGAATGAATCAGATCTTATTAGAAATGATTAAAGATGAGTCACACGAATCTTCCATGATATTCTTTAAGAATAACGCTCTAGAAATATCTAAGTTTACGCTGAAATAGTTCTACCAATATCAGTTGAAAGACACCACGTAAATGTGGATTGGAATCGATCCAAATTCGTCTTTACTGAGTATTTGTAGTTGTGCTACTTCGCTGGTTGTCCTAGGGAAACCAAGGCTTGTTACTTTTACGTCCATTCTGTTTTCTAAGAAGGGAAGTTAATTTTCCAAGAAGAACAGTGGGAGTAAAAGTATAACTCGAAGAAATTCGAGAAATACAGGAGGCTGCTCAACCTGTTGAGGGAGAGCAACGGATGGATTTACAGATTTCTGTAGAATCTGCACCTGTAAAGCCTGAAGTTCGCAGATCTGAATGAATCAGTTACTAATCCGAGAGTGATTTCTCATCATTAGTTGAATCTGATGATCATTGAAAGTTCGCATGATCTGATGATCATTGAAAGCGACGAATCTGCGAAATTCAAAGAAGCGAAAGTGAGCCCGGACTCCGAAAATTACACTATGTGTAAGTTAGCTTCATTGATCCATTCATGGATGGAAGCAAACATATCGGAGTTGGAATCTTCGTTCTGTTGAAGTAGTCAAGGTTTTGACTTGAACAGGAACGAAGTGGAACTGTGCGTTTACTAAAAGATAAGTGGGAGCAATATTGCATTTCTCATAGTGTATGTCGATGACATACCGATTCTCGAAAATAACGTTCCAATGCTGCAGTCGGTAAAGGACTGGCTTGGGAGTTGGTTTTGTAATTGACACGGGTAAAGCCACGTATGTTCTTGGATTTTGGATCTAAAGATAGAGATCCAAAAGAGCTGGTAGGACAAAGTCAGGATTCTTAAATTGACAAAGTCCTACACGTAATCAGCAATCCAAGAAGGGTTTTATGCCAATGTCACATGGCAATAAGTTAAGCAAGAAGCAGTGTCCTACGATATCTGCTGAGCTTGAATGCATGGATAGGATTCCATATGCGACGGCAATTGGATCTATCATGTATGCCATGACATGTACTTGTTTTGATGTTGCTTTAATGTTAAGCAAGACAAGTAAAGACCAGTCAAATCCAGCAGAGAATCACTGGATTGCCGTAAAGAATATTCTGAAGTATTTGAGGAATACTTAGGATAAGTTCTTGATTTACGGAGAAAGTGAGGTGCTACAAGTCGATAGAGTCTGAAAGGCAAGTTTCCAATAGACAAAGATAATTCCTGGTCACAGTCCGGCTATATCTTGTGTCTATCTGGCGGTGCAAGGCACTGTAGCTGACTCCATGACTTAAGCTGAACATTTCGCAGCTTGAGAAGCGGCGAAAGAGGTTGTTTGGATAGAAAAAGTTCATCACTGAACTTGATGTGATTCCCAGCGTAGATGAGGTTAGCTGCACATCTGAGATCCAAACACCTTGAGGATAGGTATAACCTATTCCGTGAGATAAATGACAGAGGTGTTAAGTAGATAAGCAAGTTTCATCGAATGAGAACGTTGCTAATCTATTAACGAAGCCACTCCTTATGCCTAAGCACGAGTCGCGGACTGTAGCTGTAGGATGAGTGAAATTAAGATGTAGTCTTAATTTCAGTGGGAGTTTGTAAAGGGCTTTACTTAGTTATTTTGAATGGTTCATGAAAACATAATATTTTATGTTTATGAAATCTAATGATTTCTGGATTATTTTAAATGTGATATAAATAATCGTTCCAAAATGATTCATGTCATTATATATGGGTCATCGAAGTACATGAGTAGACTTGATCTTGAAACCCCATGTTTAACGAAGTGACATAAATCATAGTGTCCATAGTCGAAGGTTGTTGAAATTGGAACACCAACAACCTGTTGAGACTAGATTGTGTTGAGACTTATGACCAAGTTTCGAGGGGTCATAGATGCGCGGCATCAAAGTCGACACATAGGTATATGTAGGGGAGCATATGACCGGACATGGCCCGCTAATGAGAACTCTGCAAGATATTAATATCTGTGTCATAAGAAGTTCTCATATACGACTATAGAGTATAGTCCTTAGACCTGAGTTCGCATGCATGTGGCTGCACATGGAGTAATGCGCTTTGATCATTGTCTAACGCTGTTTCGTAACTGGGAGCTATACGGACCTTGGTTGGGTGTATTATGAATTGTGTAGTTCATAGTGATGGAACAAGATGGGATTTGTCCCTGCCGTTTAACGGAGGTAATATCTCTAGGCCAATCGGAGATTTGATAGCTGGTAAGAGAATGGCCATTCCCAAACGGACTTGCCCAAGTCGTTTGCATTGTCAGTATCAAATCTGGTCCGATAAACATGGTCTGGCTATATAAGGATGACACGCATCTTGCCTTATGCCAGATCGAGATATTAAGACAAAAGGACTAGGGAATGTAGGATTCCAGTACAATCGGAAGATTGTTGGGAATGTCCTTTGTAGGATTCCAGTACAAGTGGGAGATTGTTGGGAATGTCCTGAAATCTACCGTACTATCTCTAGAAAGTATGATAAATGTCGAGATCAGACATAAGTCATAAATACTGGGTGATCATGATGACTTGCTAGAGTCCGCTCTTGATCTATAAGTTTAGGACTTATTACCAGTATTGTATGATCCCAAAGGGTCACACACCATAGCTAACGGGAAAGTTAACATGGAATGAATACGGTAAGATGCAAGGCATTTACTGTATTTGTGCAGAGAGTTGGGCCGTTAGTTTAATCACTTGGGCCCATATCGAGACAAATGACTTGTGTCGATCGACACAAGTGTATGTGTCGGTCGACACAGTTGCGAAACCGAGACATCGGTTTAGGTTTATGACAGAGTCGATATTTATTTGAGTTGTCTCATAATTTCGACTCTAACAGTCAGCGACCTAAAACGTGAGCCGTCTCTCTTCTCTCTCTGATCAATCCATTGCTTTGGTCTAGCAACCATCCCGGCTTGTAAGAGTGTGGATACTGAAGGAGGAACAGGCATCTGATCTGTTCTAGCTGATCTCATCATTACCATCCATCAATCCGCTGCAATCTGAAAGGTAATGATCAGGTTTGGTTTTGTGATTCGTTCTGCAAGAACCTAGATCTGAGTTATATGTGCTAGGTTGCAATCCGTTAATTGAACCATGAACACACATATAATCCTACACTTACCCCTAAGGTCTTGATCGGGACAGTTATGCGAAAACTAGGTTCGGCTTATTTCATGTCGATCAGCCTTGTGCGGGATCTGGGCCCGGCTTGCACGTTGTGGTCGTGCTGGATCGAGCATTTGGCCAGAATGTCGATTTGTTCGGGTGACTGAAAATAAGTATACTTGATAAAAATTTAATATTGATATAGCTGAGCCTCGTGAGAGGTTGCCTACGTACCCCGAAAAGGGATCAAGCCGATCGTAGTTCACTTTACATATTACTCGAACTCGTGTATAGTGAGATGCTCGTTTTTTTTTGGGAGCGCTCAGTGTGTTTGCTGCGTCGTCCTTCTGTGCTGCTCGGTTGGCTTAGTAAAAGTAGCATTTGAGTTTGTTGGCATTCCACGAGCGTGGAATGGCCTCTCCTTTCATTGTGACCAGCTCGTATACGTCGGGCTTGACTACCTTAGAGACAATATAGGTACCTTCCCAGTTGGCTCCGAGCTTCCCTGCTCGGTGTTCTCGAGTGTTCTCGAATACCTTTCGTAGCACGAGATCCCCTTCAACGAAAACGTCGCCCTTTTACCTTCTTGTTTTAGTGTCGGGTAATTTGCTGCTGGTAGTTTTGGAGGCGTAGTATTGCTCGGTCGCGTAGCTCTTCTACTTGGTCAAGGCAGTCCACGATTATATTGTTGTTGAGCTCTTCGTGCTCGGGTGAAACGCTTAGACGAATAGTCAGGACGCACATTTCGGCGGGAAACATTGCCTCCATTCCGTGAGAGAGGGAGAAAGGATTCTGGCCGGTTGATGTTCTTGGTGTCGTTCGGTGAGACCATAGGACGCTGTCGAGCTCGTCGGCCCAAAGGCCTTTTTTACTTTCCATTCGTTTTTGAGTCCGTCGATAATTGTTTTGTTGGTCAACTCGGCTTGCCCGTTTCCTTGTGGGTACCTCGGGGTAGACTTGCTTAGACGGATTTTCCATCGCGCGCAGAACCCTTCGAATAGATTAGAAATGATTTGAGACCCGTAGTCGTTTACGATCTCGTACGGGACGTCATGGCGAAAAATTACGTACTTCCAAACGAACTTCTGAACGTCGAGGTCGTGGATTTCTGAGTAGGACTCGGCTTCGAACCATTTTATGAAGTAGTCGGTCATTATTAGTATGAACTTCTTTTGGTGCGAGGCTGGGAGGGGTCTGACAATGTCCATCGCCCATCTCATGAAAGGATAGGGGGTAGCCGCAATAGTGAGGAGATCGGCTGGCTGATGTATGCTCGGCGCGTGCCTTTGGCATTTTTCGCATCTGGATACGTACTTTTCATAGTTGGCAATCATGGCCGGCCAAAAATGACCGTGGCGCTTGATCTTTGCAGCGAGAGCTCGGCCACTGCTGTGGTTTCCGCCTGCTCCTTCGTGGGTCTGCTCGGTGACCCATTGTATTTCTTAGCCGTTAATGTATCGCAAGAGAGCTTTGGATGCGCTCCATTGGAACAGCTCGTCTTTCATCATTACGTATTGTGAGAATCGGGCTTTCAATCTGTGGGCTTCCCATCGATCCTCGGGAACCGTCTCTTTGAGGATGTATTCTCTGATTTCGTTTCTCCAGTCAACAGCTTCGGTTGTTTCGAGGTCGGGAATTTTGATGACATCTTCGTTACTTTTGAAAGCATCGTCCATTCCTTCGTCTTCGTCGGTGATGAGTAGTACATCCTCGTCTGGTGCAATGCTCGGTCAGGCTATGCATTCGACTAGAATGATTCGTCGAAGGTCGGGGTCGGAAGTCGAGGCTAGAGCGGCTAAAGCGTCTGTGGAAGAGTTGTCACTTCGAGGAATCTTAATTAATGTAACTGATCCAATTCGTGCGACGATCTCCTGGACAAGTTTTAGATACGCGTCCATACGCTCGTTTTTTGCTTCGTATTCTCCGTTAAATTGGTTCACCACGAGTTGAGAGTCGGAAAACGCTTCTACCTGCTTTACTCCTACCACCTCGGCTAGCCGTAAACCGGCGAGCAGTGCTTCGTACTCGGCCTCGTTGTTAGAGGCTGGGAACGCCAGTCGGAAGGATTGTTCGATAAGTTCGCCAGTCGGGGTTGTGAGCTTGACTCCCACTCCGGAACCGTTTCTTGACGACGATCCGTCCACGAATAACGTCCATTTTTCCTTGGGAACTTCTCCGTCGTTTATGGTCAGCTCGGGTGGTAATTCAATTAGGAAATCTGCTAGGACCTGCGACTTGGCGCTGGTTCTTGGTTTGTACTCAATGTCTTACTCGATTAGTTCGACTGCCCATTTGGCGATTCTGCCTGACTGGCTCGGGCTGTGCAAGATCGTTCTGATCGGTTGGTTCGTGAGTACTATCACTGAATGTGACTGAAAAGAGGGGCAAAGCTTTTTTGCCGAGACAACGATGGCCAGTGCAAGTTTTTCGAGTGTGTTGTAACGTGTTTCTGCGTCGTCGAAGATCTTGCTTATGTAGAAAATAGGTTTTTTGTCTCCTTGGTCGTCTCGAACGAGCACGCTGCTTATTGCCGAAATGGATACGGAAATGTATAGGAAGAGCGTGTCGCCCTCCTCGGGTTTGGCTAAGATCGGTGGAGTTGATAGGTAGGTTTTCAGTTGTTGAAACGCATCCTCGCACTTTGCATCCCACTCAAATTTCTTGTTCGCTCGGAGAAGGTTGTAGAACGGGAGACACTTGTTCGGAGCTCTCCTCGGGATCCCGATCCCGACTTCCGGTATGAGCCGCCCCCATCTCGGTAGTCACAGCGTCTCCTTCCCGACGTTCTTCGGTCTGCGACCTCTTCTTCGTTTTCTTCTTTCTTTTCCGACGGGACTCGGCCTCGGCAGCGTCCACCGCCGCGCTCACCTGACGAAATAAGTCCCGATGATACTCATTCACAAAAACTATTCCCGAGGGAACAGGCGCGACCGACGGAGAATATGGTCGATTAGGATCCAAGACGGGGATTACCTGATCATTCGCCAGATTCTCCCCGACGTAATCCAAGACTTCATGATCCATTTGACCCATCTCCTTCACCTTTTTGCCTCCTTTCGTATAATGGACGTTGGGCTGATTATTCAGCTCGATTAAGGACTCGATTGAACGAAGAAGACAACCTGAAAAATCTACATATCAGAAACGGAAGTAAGACGAAAAATAGGCAAGACAAAAAGGTATACCTGAATCAAGACTCTCGAAAGCTCGTCTCACAGGATCAGCCTTAACTTCCGGCCACTTCTGAATTCCCCAAGCAACGAGCTTCTTTAAGTCTTCCAAAACGTTTTCAGCTGGCGGAAGCGTAGCAGGATGACGATCTGCAAAAAACCGAAACGAGCATGAGTTAGTCAATTTAAAAGAACAAGAGAAAAACACACAAATTACCATGAAGTCGATTCCATTTTATCCTATACGGTCTCTCCGGATCGGGAACCGAAACCGCATTCACCCGAGCGTAAAAATATCGGTCCTGCCAATCATCAACTTTGGACGGCTTCGCAATAGAAACCTTAAAACCAAAACAGGTTTTCATACTGACATAGCGAGTCCCGACCGTCATACCATTCGCCGAGATTGACGAAATTTCTTCAAAAAACCGAAGACCCATATTTATGTTACATTCGGCGGCCAGAATGGTACAACCGACCAAGTTCTGAACAGCCGCAGGAGTAAGCTGAGACATCGCGATCCTCCTTTCTTCACAGTAGGCAACGAGCAACCTCGGGAGAGGAAACCTCCGGTGGATATCCTTGAACCAGAAATCATACAGACACACCCACCCCTTCGAACAATGCCAAGGCCTCTGATTCTGATCGGGTCTATGTAGCTTGAGCCGACCAGCACCACCATTGGACCAGTTTTCAACAAGCCACTGAAAATCATCGTCGGTACATTTAGTCGGAAGAACTGGGCGAAGGGGTCGAGTTTTCTTCATCTTCTCGGAATCACCTGAGGCTTGTTGACTCATCTTCTTTTTCGACCTGCTCGGAACAGGTGAAAGCGTACCGAGTAGCGCATGATCAACCAAATAAACGTCTTCGGCTTTCAAAGGAAGATGGACGGCCGAAGATGGTTGCCAAGGTCGCGTCCCGTCGTCCTCTGAATCTATGAGTTATGGGATCCGAAAGCTCGGGTCACTAGTTGCAACAGAAAACGAACAAGTTGGATTGCCTGGCGAGCTCGGTCCGATGATCTGTGTCTGATCCGAGCTTACCAAGAAGCCCGACTGCGCAACAGAAGAACTAGATTGAGCAGAGTTCCCCGGAGACAACCGAATCGAATGGAGATCGTTGCGGTCGGACGACGACTGAGAATGAGACTCAATTCTCATACTTGCAAATAATGGTACAACAACAAATCTAGAGCGAGAAAATTCTAGAGAGAAGAGAGAGCGAAATACCTACAGAAGGAGAGAAATGAAAATGAGAAGAAGCGGAGCACGGTATTTATAAGCAAAGCGGGAAGCGTTCGAGGAAAGCGCAATTATTATGCCTATGCGACTCTTCGGTTTCCAGCATTTATAGGCACCATCATTAAATCGACGCAACTCTTCAGTATCCAGCAGCTTCCCAAGAAACCTGTTGAGATTCCCGAGACAGAGACAACAGAACGAGCAGACCAGAACAAGCCGACCAAGATCCACGCCGAACAGATATTAACCCAAATAAATACCTGACAAGTCCGCCGACTTCAAACATCATGAATACCGACGAACTGGGGGGGCTTACTGTTATACATGGGTTTAGCACCCCATCTAATTAGCAGGGCCCAATACATGTTCTCAGCAGATAGGGTCGGCCCAACAGAAACAAACTCGACCCAATAAGCGAAGTCCCAAAAATAAGCGCCCGAACCGAGCCCATCATCAGCTCGGCTCGGCCACGACCACAAGCCAGGCTCGGCTCCACTACGAGCCAAAGGAATGTACGGCTTGGCCCATCTCATCATCAAGTACGGCCCATCCGCACGAGCTCGATAAGTGGTCAACGGCCTGTAAAAAGTACGACTATATTTTACTATAAATAGGAGTCGTCACTGTACATTGAAGGTAACTTTTTGGGATTTGTGCAGTTCTTACTACTTTCTCTCTCTAGAGTTAATATTTCCAGAATTGTAAAAACGAGCTCGTCTTTCGACCAGCTCGGATTCTCTCTCAATACAATACGCTCGTTACCGAGCAACTCACTCTCTTCATTACTTAACACCAAACATCTATTTTCCTTCCTGATTCATCACCGAGTCTAGTCGGTTCTTCTTTAGAGATAAACTTTGACCCTCGGACCCGAGCACGTCAACTCTCCCGAGCAAGACGCGCTTTTAAACCTTTGTGACAAGCTCGGTTATCACAACACCTTTCCATTTATTGACCATGTTGAGGGTGAGAGATAAATCGTCACATTGAAAATCTTACCTCATTCATGTCAGTCCATATTATAGTCAAGTTATATTTACTCGTGTTTTTGGCTTGTGTGCTTGAAGGTGATGAGGATAATAAAGGGATTAGAGGGGGAAGTGTTTCCGGCCGGTTTCCCTTGACGAAAGGAGAGGCCGATTTGTCTGACAAGTTAACTAGAATACCAAGACATGTCTATTTCACTTCTATTAGATTCCTACTTTTGATGTTCACAAAGTTTGATGCAGAAAGAGGATTTGTATATTCTCAGGTGAAAGGTTTTGGTGCTGAGCTGTCTAGGACAGTGGAAAGTTTGCAGAAAATATCTATGGCTGTCTATGAAGGTGCAAAATCTGCAGACAATACCCGAAAGAGGATTGTTTACTTGCACTCTTTCTTTTTTGTTTTGTTTATGTTACAACAGACTGTAGATGAGCAACTGGTGGATCTCTCTTCTTTGCTATACGACCACAAACTATACGAAGCTCATCTCAACAGCTCAGAGATTCTTCAGAACACCATATTTACACAACAGTAAGACTTTTACATGTTCTAAACCATTTTCCTTAACATTTAAATCATACGGGTCTAGAACTATGTTTGATGTGCTTTTGATGAGGTAATTCGTTCTCAGCCTTCTTTGTTTCGTAGTCATGAGGTAACTCTATGTTGGCTTCTATAAACAAATCTAAAGCTTGAACATACAATTCTCTTCACTAAATCATCGTTCGTGTTTTTTTTTCAGGTTAATGAGAAAAACGGAGACGTCAGATGTAAGCCACACCGTGATCTCAAACCCCAGGTGATAAAAACTTTGTAGTAATTATACAATTTGATCTTCATCGCCATCTTATTGAACTTTACTTAAACTATTTGGATCATAATTTCTTTTTTACCACAACAAATTTTTTTTAATGAAGCCACACTGTGTTTTTCTTTTTTAAAACTCCTCTCATCTGAAGACAACAAATTTTGGTGTGTCAAATTACGTGAGACCAGGTAAAAAAGACCTCAAATCACTTGATGTCTTCTACTTAGATTCCAATATGAACTTAATCTTTTGTTTGAGATGTTGAAGAACTTTCAGGTTTGGTGTTTGTTTCCTTTTATTCTTTTGCAGGTGTGTCGGTTTCCAGAGTATAGAGACTCACGTAAGCAGATATGAAGAGTTTGAGGCAATTCACTAGGGATCTTAGTTAGAGGATCAGAATGTTGAGGATGGAAGAGACCTAGTGGGAAGCAACCCTTAAGTGTTGAAGAAACGATTGAACAATATTATAAATATGAATATGTTAGGAATTTGTAGATATGTCTTTGGATTTGTAATGTAATATTACATTTATGTAACATTTGATAACTTATAAAATACGTTTTTAATCAAATATAAAATTAAAAATTATAATTAATTAATAATGTGTAAAAATAGAATTCAAAACAATTGAATAGTAGTAATTAAAAATATTTAGCACGGATATTGAGTTATAACAAAATATATTATAACACAGATAATGTGCTACAATAGCAAGAAAAAAACATCGCTGTCATATATAAATAATATAATAGCACGGACGAAAACACTATCATATATGGCCGATCTATTATAGCTGGGGCAGATATAGCCATTTCAAAAATGCTATCAATTACGTACGATAGCGTTTTTCGTGAGCTAAGAATAAACATTTTTCTTGTAGTGCCAGAGAGTAAGTGAAAATTATTTGACTAATTTTCCGGCATGCAAGACTGCACTGGTTATGACTCTTTGATCTTTATGCATTCACTCATGTGCAGGGAGCCAAGATCAAAATGGTCATTTATCCAGGCGAAGTAAATAACTTCTCTGGTCTTGAGAAAAATAAAGGCAAGTGGATCGAAATATCTGGAGTTAGGGTAGTCCGAGCAAATCTAGGTTTCTGTCCAACAAAGTCTCGTACCGACTTGAAGTCACAGAAGATACTGAGATTAAACTTTTCGACCCTTTGGACAGCAAGCACTACATGGAATTTGTTAGTTTCCTCCATATTTATATCATAAAAACGGACAGAGACGATCCTATAGGTAAAACCTACCGAAAGTTTTCATCTTTTTTTAATGTTTTTGAAACCATAATCGTGAAACTCTAAATAATAACAAATATCTTGACTAGACACCATGGGCGTTATCTCGATCATCTGCCCCCTTGAAGTCGATCCCGAAAACCCTACATGGAAAAGGAAAGTGTTCCACCTCGGAGATGCCCAGTAAGTGCATGTTTTTTAGTGTAGAAGCAAACACCATGACCAAAACAATTGATAACAATGTAAACTATTCGATAATAAGAACAAAATTTCTTCTTGATAGTTCTGATTTGCTTCTGTTATTCGTAATAGGATGAATAAGTTAAAGTGTGTGGCTTATGGAAAATACGCGGTTAACTTATGGCCCGAATACTTGAAGACTAAGGGTCCAGAAAAGATCGTGGTGCTCAAGATGTGGAGTGTTTGGACTGGAAGTAACTGTTTAAACATTTTCATATGTTTATATATAATAATTCAGGATAGTTCGCTAAAGTTCTTGTTTTATATAGGCTAACCTGATGAGACATGGGTGGAGACCGTGGAAGGCTTATCTGACTACAGGTTCAATCCACAAATTCAAGAGGTTCAAGATCTCAGGTTCCAGCTAGAGGCCGCTGGCACCGATGTTGCCGGAAGCAGTGTTGTTGTCCCTATCTAAATCTCATTCATAATTTAGTGTATGTTACTCGAAAACCTTAACGTTTTATTATGCTTTCTATTTTAATATGCTTATCGAACCGTATTAATTAAGCTTTCAGGTTTAATATTTCAATTTAATAACAGTAACTGATAGCCATATTTTAGTAATAGATGATTAATATATAGTAAGAATTTTTCGGTGACATTTAAGATGCCTCTCCAAGTCAATAAATTTCTTTGACTAAGATTAATAAATAGACTACTATTTGTTATCTTAATAAATTAGAATGAATACTAATACAATTGGAAATGGAAATTTCGATTTATAAAAATTATTAATATTAGACAGAGGGAGTAACTAAGTACATATACGAGTAATAATTATTGCATTTTTGAAAAGGGAAAAAATTAACAGCCGTAGATAAACAATTGTAAATTTTTGGATTTATTTTTGGTTTCATATTTGTATATTAAGAATTTTTGGTGACATTTAAGACGCCTCTTCTTCCACCAATGAATGTGCTCGGCGTGACTGGAAGCTCGTGTCGCTTTAAACCAGGATTGGTTCGATAACCGTTCTTTCTTCCCCTGAGTAAATATATAGCCCCTCTTTTCATAATTCTTCCCCATCCTCACTTCTTTCCTCTCCTTCGCTTCTAAGTTCAAACAGAGCATCGCTTCATCTTCTATCTTTTATCTTAAGTTCTTCCTTAAATATGCTGACATCTTCTTCAGTTTACTTTTGTTCGGTTCTGTGTCGACCTCCGGAGTCATGCATGAACAACACTGGAACCAGTATTCTCCTCTAGATAAAATCACCTACGAGTCTTGCAAGGTCAAACGACCAAATGGTCTTTAGCCATCAAACACACGGCGGCGAGATGATCGTTTGAGATCAATTCCTTTGGGTTACTTTATCTTGAGGAGAACATTGGTTCAGGTGTTGATTCCATAACAGTTCATAGCTCATCGATGGCCTTGCTGGGAGAAGACAATCAATCTTCAGTCGAGATAGTGGTTCGGTTTCTGGCGGAAAGAAACCGATACCACAACTCAAGCTTCGGCTTTGGAAGAACTTGTCTTTTAAGAACTTAGTTTATCTCATGGTTATTTTTCTTAGTTCGACTTGTAATATCAGTATTTGAGGTATTCCAATCAATTCATGTATTATCATTCCATTTGGTATTCTTCTCGTCTTTCATTGTTGTAAATTATAGTGGAATATTGTGGGACCGACAAATTGGGAGTAATATTAATCTAATAACCATTCTATTGAAAAACATATTAATCTAATAAGACCCTCCAAACCACGAAACTTTAGCGCGCCTAAACCAAGATATTTAGGTAAATTATCATAAACCAAAAGAAATACCTTCACCATCATAACCTCGACAAAGTCAACATGCATATTACAAGGGCTATTCATCATGTTCTTCATCGTCATCTTCATCCTCATCATCAGAAGAGGATAAATTACCACGGAATTCATCTTCTGGTTCCACATCACCGACCTCGTAATCAAGATCTATTGTGTTTCCTCTTTGTACCAAGTTCTCAATAACGAGATCTTCGATTCTAGTCATCATCATAGGATAATCATTTTATTTTTGCAAAAGAATCGGTTCCATGTCACCATAATCTCCAGAAATATTTCTCCTCGGGTTGACTTGAACAACACTTAGCCACTCCCGCTTTGGTTTCTTCGTGTAAGGATACGGGATATAAGAAACTTGATCTGCTTGTGAGGCTGTGCGATTTGTATGTACTGAATGAAGCTATATGCGTACATATATTTAAAGGCATTAAGATTTATAGGTATGGAAGTAACGTACCTAAAACAATTGGTTCGTCTTTACTGTACGTTCTTGGTGAAAGAACGGCCACAATGCCAGAATTACTCTTCTGAGTGCCTCTATCGATCATACGGTCGTACCAGTCACACTTAAAACTTGTGATTCTCAAATTCACAGCTTCCTCATACTCGAGTATGATATCAGTTAAAATCATGTGGAAATCAGCCTCATGAGATGCATCAGCATAATTCTCTCCTTTAACACGTACACCATAGTTACATGTCTTCCGTCCCACGCCGTGACTCTCTATATGAAACTAATAACCTCTTGTAAAATAGATGGACCAGGTTTTAGTTTTATGCACAGGTCCAGGCATTATCTCTAGTCCCCAGTCAGGAAATTTATTTGTATTTTTCCAATAAGTATCATGCAGTACATAGAAAAAAATATCATGCAGTACATAGAAAAAAAGTTTAAATATAGAGTTTGGCAAAGATAAATTCAAATAAATATATATTCAAGACATAATTTTACACATACATAAGATTCCACCCAAATTCGATATTCTTCGGGTCTTTTTGCGGAGACATCTTCTTCGGAGAGTTCTGGATATTTCATGGACATATAATCTTCGAACATACTTTAATTTCAACCAAAATTTATATGAGAAATCACAATATAGTTGAATATATTAAACCGAAAGATAAGACATGTCAATATATATATGGCAAATTGGTAGGAACAAGAACAGCTGGTGATCTTCTTGTTTCCGACCTCAAAGTCAGCCATCAGGCAGTTATTTCAACTCCTATAAATTCTTCAACTATTCTTCTCCATTTTCAAACTCAATTCATTTCTTGCAATTTCAAACCAGATCTGACCACTTATTATCTGAAAGGAAGAAACACAAACATCAAGACGAAGACAGAAGAACAAGAAGATCTGCTTTATTTGTTTCCTCTGTGTGAAACGGAGAAGTCAACGCTGAGTCTTCCACGACGTCATTTTAGCTAATAGACTCAGTTTTTTTCTTTCCAAATCGGAGAACTGGCCGGAGGGTTCATCAATCAAACGCCGGGCGTCCGGAACTATAATTACAAACTGACACCGAAAGTGTTCGTAACATGTTTCATCGGGGCTTTTTGGTGGTCTCATCTTCGGATACGATCTCGGGATCTCAGGTTTCTTTTCTTGTTAAGATTCAAGTCTTGTTCTTATTTGGTCTAATGGCTCAAAATATCCACAGTTTCGCAGAACATAAACATGTGCGCGCCTATGGTCTTCCTCTAAAAGCTAGATTTCTTGCATTCTTCCACTTGGACAACCCACTTGAGTAAATATATCAGGAACATCGACATGATATATGAGGATTTCACCTTCAGTGAATCTGGTTAACATGACCAAATTAATTGGTTTAGAAAATTTTATAATTAATTAATATACTACCATGTGTGTGTCTTACAAATGGCAAAGTGAACATGTGATAGCGCATTTACCTTGATTTTGTTTTTATATTCGCAGCAAAGTAATGCTCTGAGAAATAAGCTATCTCCTCATTGATATACGATTCAACAATGGATCCTACCGTATATCCTTTGTTCTTTGATTTCCCTTTCAACTTTTTGAAATACCTTTCAAAAGGATACATCCACCTATATTGCATCGGACCACCTAATTCAGCTTTGTAGGGGAGATGTATAGGTAAGTGCTCCATCACGTCGAAAAATGATGGTGGAAAAATCTTTTCCAAGTTGCATATGATTAAAACTATGTTTTCTTTGAGTATTTGGAGACGACTTTTTGTAAAGTTCTTGAGCATATGTCACGGAAAAAACATCCAACCTCTACAATATATATTTACCGAAACTGTTTGTAAATATAAATACTATACTCATATTTAACTATCAAATATTAAGTAAAATAAAATAGAAACCTGCTAACGCAAGGTGGACGGTCTAATCTAAGAGTTTGGCAAAGATAAATGGAAGTAGCCTCTCCATAAAAACGTGGCAGTCATGACTCTTCATCCCTGAAAACTTATCGTTATCCAAATCATTACAACTAGCTAAGTCGGCTGCATAGCCATCTGAGAATTTGACTGCATGTTTCACACATTCTAGTAATTTTATTCTGGCATCGTTTGGCAATCTATACGTGGGGAAAGGAGCTTTACCATCACCACCAATATGTAGGTGTGGCCGAGAACAAAATCGTTCTATACCAATTCTTGACATGATGGTTTCTTTGGATTTACCCTTCACACTCAAAAGAGTATTTATGACGTTGTCAAAAAAAATATTCTCTACATGCATCAAATCAAGATTGTGTCGGAGAGTGAGGTCCCTCCAGTACGGAAGCTCCCAGAATATGCTTTCCTTGTGCCAGTTATGCAACTTCCCATAGCCAGGCTCCTTCTTTTCGTGACCGTTTCCACCGACTTCCTTTTCGGTGGATTTACACCTTGCAATGGCTCGCTATAAACTTGCTCACCACTCAATACCTCAGGTGGATGCTCTTTCGAAGCGTCTTTTCCCTTCAAGAAGACTTTTTTATTCTTCCTCAATGGATGACCAAATGGAAGAAATATTATGTGACAATCAAACCAAAACGTCTTCCTTCCATTAGGCAGATAAAAAGATTTTGTATCTTCCATGCAAATAGGACAAGACAATCCACCATGGGTCGTTTATCCTAATAACATCTCATATGCCGGGAAGTCGCTTATCGTCCACAGCAGCACTGATTTTAGTTTAAAGTTTTCATTTAATGACACATCGTATGCATCGACTCCAGAAGACCACAATAATTATAACTCCTCAATAAGAGGTTGGAGGAAATATCGATACTAGCGCGCGGATGATTTGGCCCAGAATTCAGAATTGTAAGAAACAAGTATTATGTATTCATGCACATCTCATGGGGTAAATTATATGGATTCAAGATCACGGGCCACAACGAATGATTACGAGACATGCCAAATGGATTCAACCCATTTGTACATAATCCAAGATAAATGTAAACGGGGTTCTTCACTATTACTCGTGTAACCACGAAATGAATCATTCACCATATACACTTACCTATCTTCTAAATTATTATGACCATTCGGATCAACATAACTCGTTCCTATATCCAAACCGATTTCTTCTCCATGCTTATACCAAACACAATAATCAGGCATAAATCCGTAACTAAATAGATAACTCCAAATTCCTTGTTCCGTGATTTTCGGTTTTTCGTTCTTGCATAAACGACAAGGGCAGAGAAACTTACCGCCATTGCTCAGCGCTAAAGGCTGGTTTTTGGCAATTTCCATAAATTGTGCCACTCCCATTGTGAAGGCTATTGAGAAATTGTATGTGGCATCATCGAACCTATTATACATCCACTCACGATGGTTTCTATAATTATTGTATCCTCCCGCTATGTAACTAGATTTCCAAATTCTTTGTGTTTCTAAAAATGAAAACGAAGAAATGACTGAATTTCGACTATGTAGACATAAGTGGCAACTCCCATTAAATGTCATAAATTATAAATGCATGCGCATGAAACCGGTACACCTACCACAAACAGATAAAATATAACCAAAATATCTCATATTATTATTACTAAATCCAAAAATACTATATGACACGACGCATACCCGACTACTTTGCGACAATAATGATTTGAAATTAGTCGTAACTATAGCGAAAAATAAACGACTTGGTTACTACTATACACGAAGTATCGAATTAGTCGCCCATGCACTGACTAATTCGTGATTTTTCTTCGACTCTTCTTATCGGACGCAAAAATAGTCGTCATATCACCGACTAGCCTGCGACTATTGTTTCCGATCTCGACAATGGTCGTTAATCAGTCGTAAATCGATGACTAAATTGCCGACAATCATTTTTGGCCGTATATTAGCGACTAATGTACATCCATGTATCTGTTGTCACAAAATAGTAGCAATATTGTCCCCTAATAGTCGCCAAATGTTACGATTATAAGTATAGCCGCAAGTTCCAGTCGTAAAAAGGTTGTTTTCTTGTAGTATACCAAAATACTCCTTCCAAATGTGGCTGGCTGCTCTCAACTGTCTGTCGACAGGAAACTGAACAATCAAATGGTCACAGAACAATGGAGGAGAATGCATTTTCTGCAAGCACTTGGAGTCTCGTAACAACTTATTTTTCGAGTGTTCCTACTCAGCAGAGATCTGGAAATCGCTTGTTTCAAATCTAATGGGAGCTCACTACACTACAGTATGGACAGAAATTATTCAACTAATAAGCAACGGTCCGCTGCCAAGAATGGAAATGTTCCTTTTGCGTTATGCTTTTCAAGCGTCTCTCTATGAGATCTGGAAAGAGAGAAATGGCCGAAGACATGGTGAGCAGCCCAAATCAGCGGCAACACTGACCAAAACAATCGACAAAACCATAAGAAATCGACTAAGCACAAACAACTTAAAGAGAGATCAGAAATACGAAGGCGGTTTGGCCACTTGGTTTCAGGTGTCGAGCCCTTAACCGATTATTTAGATTCTATTCTCTTTCACTAAAAACTCAGTCTAAAGACACAAGATTTGTAAAAACTTTTTTTTATTTGAATAAAATTTAACATTCCTTTCAAAAAAAAAAGATGTACAAAATTATGATAATCCAACACATGAAAAAGTCTTAAAGATTACAAGTAAACTAAGGAAATCTACAAGGATAAAAATTTACTTTGGTAAAAGAAAAACATAAATATGTGGTACATAGTAAGTGATTGTAATTCTAAGTTTTATCATGCATTTTTTAATTAAATTACATCAAGCAAAAAATAAAATAATTAATTTACATAATACGACGTGAATGAGAGTCACAGAGACCGAAAAGGTTTTAGTTGATTGTTTTGAAGTAGTATTCACTTCAACATCTTAAACAGAATTTGATAAATTTTACGAGAGGTTCCTTCGACAATGATGAAACAAATGTATCACAAGCTTATAACTATGGCGACAGAAGAAGTTAGAAATATTTTATTTATGATTCATCTGTTAATTTCTTGACGAGAGAAGTTGATGAGATAATCAGAATTTAATATGTAACATATATATATTGTTCTGTGGAAGTTAGAGGTTTTAAGTCTAGGTTTTAATCTATCATATGTCTAAAGACAAATTTTGAAATTTCTATTTAAAAATAACTTTTGTATTAAAAATGGGAGGTTCGATTATAGGACAAAAAAAAACTTATTTCTTTGTACTACTATCAAATTACCAACACATTCGTAAAAAAAAAAAGAATTTGGCAAATTGGGATAGAAAAAATAGACAATGTCCTACTAGTATTTTATAATTAAAGAATATCATTTTAATAAAATATTTTGTGTAAATTCGATTTTAACGTTTTCAAAAAAAAAATTTGTCAACAAGATACATTAAAATATGACGGCTTGAGACGGGCACTCTGTGCTAGTCTATCTGCTATCAAAAGTTTTGTGCACGGTATGCGGATGAATTCGAAAGTCGTAAAGTACTATTTTCTTCATTCGAACTCCTCTAGGTGGATCGTAAAAGCTGGCAATTCTTCTGGTTCCGACACTATCTGCATCAATTATGAACAATCTGTTGTAAATGTAATGTGAATGTGTTGATGGTGCTTCATACATTCCATAGCCCATATAAGGGCTTCGAATTCAGAATGGAGTGGGGATAAACTTTCCCTAATATTCATTGCTCCCATTAAAACATTTACATTTTTCTCATAACAACTATACCACCATTATCTTGAAAATTGGTCACCCTCCTTCCAAGATCTATCGACAAAACACCATTATCCATTTTGTACCAAATCAATTTTATAATTACTTCCTCCCCCTGACCCTGACATTGGTTCTTTTCCTCATATAATTGCGCATCTCTCCATGTCGCAGTTTCTATTTCTGTCATCCTTAAAGTTTCATGAGGGCTCCGATCAACATGGTTATAAACCATGTCATTCCTACTTTTCTAAATATACCATATTAACCAAGGATAGATATTGATCTTATTATCCAAAGGTAATCTCCAAAACAAATAATCCATATTCATGTAGAGAGATGCCGAAGGAAAAAACTCCAGATTTGTTGGTATTTGGGACAGCGCCCAAATTTGGATTGCTGGTAGGTATTCAAATAAAATATAATTGGTCGATTCCTCCTCCATCACACACCGAACACAACGAGTATCACATTTTATCCCTCGTTCCTTTAAATTCTTTGTCACCGGTAAACAACCTCAGAGTAATTGCCAAATGAAGTGTCTTATCTTAGGTGGACATTTCATCTTCCGCGAGAAAGCTAGAAGAGTGTTAATGCTCGGCTCCAAGATAAGTGGGGTCTCGCTATTTTCCGTAAAGTCTCTTTCCAATTGATACCCCGATTTCACCGTATATTTACCAGACTTTGTATGATGTCATCCCAAAGAATCAAGTCTGTTTAGACGACTTAAAGGAATACTTAGGACTGAAGCCACATCTTAGGGTTCCATAACTTCCTCCGTCAGGTTTTTGTTCCAAATTTGATTTTGATGATCAATCAGTTTGTTAACCGTAACCAAATTATGAGTTGTGTATGTTTATTGTTTTGCTGGTCTCGGACGACAGGCTGGTATCCATAAATCATTCCATATTGAAATAGAATCCCTTGTTTCCACCCTTTTGATGAGTCATTTTTTAACTAGGGATTTAGCTGAAGTAATACTCCTCCATCCATATGATGTTGAATATGATTTAATAGGATCTAGTGGATCTGTATTGCGAAAATACCTTCCTTTGAAAACTTTTGAGAATAGAATATTCATTTTATCAATTAGTCTCTACAATTGTTTTGCTTAAAATATATTAAAAAATATTTTAAAAAATAATAAATTCTTTTGCTCATGCTTGGGCTTTTTTATAGAAAAAAACTTTTTATTTAAAACAAAGAAACACAAGCCAAAGGCCTTAGGTTGTTAGGCATAGCCCATAATTACAAAGAGCCTAGTATAGTTAGCCCATTAATCTCACCCTATTAGAACCCAAAAGGCCACAAACATAAAATTTGGAAATTAATGTGGACGGCAGAAATTAATTTTGTCGATGGAAAGTAGATGGGCGCTAGCAGAAGTTAAGTTGTTAAGGCACCCAGAGAAGATACCTAACAATGGAGGAGAACTGATGCCGGAGGTGGATGAGATTAGATATTTACAGTGAGGTGGTCGAGAACCAAAACTGTAATAAGATAGAGGATTGCCTTGGGTTTTGATCATGGTAGGAGAGCAAGTATTCCGGATTGTGGCATCGATTCAAGCAAGGATCGAAGTTTGAGATTTGAAGGTGAGCCTGTGGATCCTTGAATTCCTCTCTTGCCAGATTGAATAGATAACACAACACACTGCCAAACAATAAGTACTAACTGAAGAAGCATTGAGCTACAGCATGAGTTACAACAGCGGATGAATCAAGCAGCATGTGCAACAACGACAATCAACGATAGAGAGCGTGAGCTGGAACGAAGGGATATGAAAATCATAGATACAAGAAGCTGACGAGGACAAACCTAAAGATGAGTAGTTGGGCTGTATGTGAAGATCAGTGAAGATACTCATGGAATGTGCACTTAAAAGATTTTAGGAAAATATGCTTTTCTCTAAATAAAGAAAAATGGAAATATACCTAAGAGAGTTTAGAAAATATGTCAAAAGAAATTAGGAAGTTGTACGATGATCTATGGTGTATAAATAGATCATCTAGGGCATATGTGCTTGGTGCGCCTTTAGAGAGAGAGATTGCTTTTAGCAAAAGTAGAGAGTTCTTAAGAGAGAATTATACTTGGTGTTAAGGGTGAATCTAGAAGGCTTTGAGATCATTGATAGATAGAAAAGCAAGAAGGAGACTAGGTTGTTAAGGTGAAACTTTTGTTTGCTTTGCAATAAACAGTCTTTGAAAAAGAACACCTTTGAGTCACATTCTGTATTACGTTACGTCTCACATTTTCAATTGGTATCAGAGCAGACACTTGTTGCTCATATTATACAGGTGAGATTCTGCGGAAAAATGGAGAACTACAATGAGCTAATCAATAGCTCTAGAGTAATACTGGATGCGACAAACTATGGCTTTTGGAAAGCAAGAACAAGATAACAAATCAAAGGTACCGATCCGCTAGCATGGAAGGCAGTTGAATCAGGCTGGACAGCTCCAACAATGAAGAATGAAGCAGGAACCGATGTACCCAAACCAGAGGAACAATGGACAGAAGTTGAACTAAAGTTATCAAAATTCAACTCCAGAGCTCTAACTGCGATTCACTGTGGAGTAGCCAAAAAACAGTTCAAATTGATACAAGGATGCGAATTGGCTAAAGAAGCATGGGATATTCTTCAAATTCACTTTGAAGGAACATAGAAAGTGCAAAATTCAAAAAAAGATCTTTTGGCTATCAAGTATGAAGATCTAAAAATGGAAGATGATGAAACAATATCAGACTTCAGCGCCAAAATCAGCTCTCTAGCTCAGGAAGCATTACTCCTGGGTAAGAAGTATAAAGACAAGAAACTTGTCAAGAAATTCTTAAGGTGTCTGCCAGCCAAGTACATGCCATACAAAGCAGCTCTAAGTGTATCAGCTAACACTGAGAGTATGAGTTTTGATGAGCTAGTTGGTATGTTGCAAGTTCATGAGTTAGAACTGGATGGTACAAAGAAATCCAAAGGTGTTGCACTCATCACTCAAGCAAAATCTAACCAAGAAAGCGAGGGATAAGATCATGTAAGCCTCATTGTTCGAAGATTTGATCGTGCACTAAGGAGAGTAGAACAAGGGCAAGGATCGTACAAAAGCACTAAAAGATCGACCGATGGAGAGAAAACTATGAAGAAATCTCAGTGCCATGAATGCAAGGGGTTTGGACACTTCAAGAGTGAATGTCCAACTGTCAGAAGACGTGAGATGAAATGCTTTGGTTGCAAAGGAATTGGACACACTCATCTGGAATGTGTCAATGATCAGAAACGAAGACAAGAAAAATCTATGATAGGAGTAAACAATGATGAGTCAGATGAGGAAAGTGATGAAGAAGAAGTCAACAACTTTGTAGCATTCCTTGGCATTGCTGAACTTGAAGACAATGAATATGATTCAGACTCAGAAACACAAACAGACCGTCAATAGTTATAAGGAGGTAAGGGATACCCTCATAAAAATTGGGCTAGAGAATACTGCACTAATCCAAGTGAAGCAGCGGCTTGAGGCACAAATTGAGTCACTCCAATAAGAACTGGAAACTGAACGAAAACTCAATAAAGAAAGTGTCAATTTAATCAAAGAAAAGTTGACACTGGCTAAGAAATCAGAAGAATTGGAGCAGATGCTGAAGAAAGAGAAAGAAGCAACTAAACAGCTAAAGGCTGAGCTAGATCAAGAGCATCGCAAAATACACATGTTTGCAGGAACAAAACAACTGGATAAAATTTTGAGCTATGGCAGAACAGAATACACAAAGTCTGGACTTGGGTATACTGGAAGATCTGGAGCCAGTTTGGGAAAAACCACATTTGTACGTGCAAGTTCGACAATCCCGACTCAAACAGTGTATGACTCACCATCGAGAAACTGCTACTACTATGGAAAGGAGGGGCACTACAAAGCATACTGCTATAGATTTTACCAAAGGATTTAACAGCTCAAGAAACTAGTAAGATTCAACTGGAACAAGAACAGATACCAAATCTGGGTGAAAAAGGCGGACTTGTATGAGACAGGAAGTAGTACAAGGGATACCTCAGAGAAGCAGATACAATGCAGTATGGCCTTTGTCACTGAGAAATCAGAAGATGGAAACCAATGGTACTTTGACAGTGGGTGCTCAAGACATATGACAGGGACAAGGAGTCATCTCAAAGACATCAAACTGATCAAATCTGGCAAAGTAACCTTCGGTGATGGAGGACAAGGGGCGATACAAGGCAAAGCTAAAACACTTGACTCAGATTTACCCAAACTAATGAATGTTTTTCCTGTGAAGGGTCTTAAGGCAAACCTGATCAGTGTGAGTCAGCTATGCGACGAAGGATTGATGGTGTGTTTCACAAGCTATGATTACAAAGCTATGAATGACACTGGAGATATCATCCTACAAGGAAAAATATCAGGCAATAACTGTTACATGTGGGAAAACTACTCTAACTGTCTTAGCGCGAAGTGTCTAAGTGCCAAGAATGACATTTATTTATGGCATCAAAGACTTGGACACATGAATGAAAGAAACTTGACTACTCTTGTCAAGAATGAGATTGTCCGAGGAATACCTCAACTCAAGGAGGCGAGCAAGATGGTATGTGGAGCTTGCAACAAAGGCAAGCAGGTCAAAGTTCAGCACAAGAAAGTGCCAGATGTTCAGACCAAGCACAAGTTAGATCTAGTGCACATGGACTTGATGGGACCAATGCAAGTTGAAAGTGTAGCGGGTAAACGATATGTGTTTGTTCTAGTAGATGACTTCACCAGGTACACATGGGTGAGGTTCATTCGGGATAAATCAGATACAACTGACAGCTTTAGAATCTGGGCACTTCGGATGATCAATGAACAAGGACGGATTAAGAGGGTTAGAAGTGATCATGGAGGAGAATTTCAGAATGAAACCATGAAAGAGTTCTGCGAAGATCATGGTATAGCTCATCAGTTCTCAGCACCAAGAACTCCTCAATAGAATGGGGTAGTTGAAAGGAAGAACATAACTCTTCAAGAAATGGCCAGAGCCATGATTCACGGCAATGATGTGCCACTAAGGTTCTGGGCTGAAGCTATCAATATAGCATGCTACATCATTAATCGAGTGTATGTAAGAAGAGGAACAACCATGACACCATACGAGATGTGGAAAGGAAAGACTCCCAATCTGAGCTACTTTCATATCTTTGGAGGAAAGTGCTATGTACTGAATGACAAAAACCATCTTGGAAAGTTTGATTCAAGGAGTGACGAGGGTATCTTCTTGGGATATTCAGGAACTAGCACAACATTCAGAGTGTATAACACAAGATCAAGAACGATTGTTGAGTCAGTAAATGTCGTATTTGATGATCTATGTCAAATGAAAATTCCCGATGATTCATCATACAGTGAATCAAAACCGGTTGAGCACCAAAGATCCATGAATGAAGAGAAAGCAGAGGAAGAAACAACCTCAGAAACTACTCAAAATGAAGAAACAAAATCTCCTGTGAAAATCAAGCGAATTATCAAGTATGTCAAGGGAACAATCAATCTAGGGATTTGGTATTCAAAAGGATCCAATAAAAACCTAGTTGGATACTGCGATGCTGATTGGGCGGGAAGTTTGGATGACAGGAAGAGCACAAGTGGAGGATGTTTCTTTTTAGGAAACAATCTAATTGCATGGATGAGCAAGAAGCAGAATTTTGTGTCATTATCTACTGCAGAAGCTGAATATATTGCAACGGGTAGTTGCTGTGCTCAACTTCTCTGGATGAAACAAATGTTAGCTGACTATGGGATCGATTCAGGACCACTTCTTGTTCACTGTGATAACAAGAGTGCTATAAGCATCTCAAAGAATCCGGTTCAACACTCTCGAACCAAGCACATCGATATAAGACACCACTTCATTCGAGAGCTAGTGGAGGAAAAACAGGTAGTGGTTGAATACATAGTTACTGATTTGCAACTGGCTTATTTCTTTACAAAACCTCTTGATTTTAACCGATTTATCACTTTAAGAAACTCAATCGGTGTTTGTGAGATGTAAAAAAAATCTACAGGGCTGGCACATACACTGACTCATGAAGTACCTCAAGTTCTGATTTGTTTTGGAGTCAAGAAATCTAGTGGAAAAGAGCTGCCTTTTGTGCCGTCCTGTCTCATATACAGTACAGGTTTCTCGAGTGAGATTCAAAAGCCAGAAAGAAAGAAAAAAAAGCTAGGAGTTGATAACCTGAGAAGTCAAGTGATGGAATCAACTCCATGAAAAGCTGAGTTACTAAATTTGAAAAAAAAAAAAAAAATATATATATATATATATGGCAATCTCACTCGAAGGATAAAGGTTGAAAACTACATTGAGACAAGATAAAATCATGAGAGTGTGAAAACTAGCCACTGGGAGAATGATGGCCAAATGCAGGAATCATATGAGCAAAAGGCATAGACTGCGTCATATGAAGTGTTAGTTCCTGACACACACAACATTGTTTTGAGAATTCAAGGAAGAAAAGGTACAAATTTTCTTTAAACATGCCAGTTGCTTCAGTACAAATGTAGTCAATTTACTCAAGGATAATTCCCATTGGTGACAGATTTGAATGTGGTTGATTTAATGTGATGATGCACATTGTGAACTAACCAAATGGTACAGTGAACAAGAGGTATGGTTTATGTCGGTACAGAGTTGAAGTGACAAGAACCAATATCCGAGATTTTGGGCACAAAAAGGAAAAAGAGATTTGGATTTTAAAATTCAAATATTCGCCCAATAGAATCGCATGCAAAAAGGTAACTAGATATCTGACACATATTTGCTTCAGTTCTTAAAAGGAGAGAGAAAGGGAAAAAGGAAATCCATCGCTCTTAAAAATCCGACGAAATTTGGCTCTTCCTTCCTCACTCCAAAGATTCTTCTGCTTCAATAGGTCAAAAATCATGGTTCATGCGACTAGAAGAGGCAAAGTGGGTGCTAGTTCAACTCAACACCCGACCCAAGCTCCGCCAGAACAGAAAACACCGTAGCTGCTTGATGACTCGACCTCCGATGAGGAGGTACTGCCACCTAGAAACCCTAATCTTGTTTCTGATCAGATTCTGGGTGCAGATCACCAGACCAGCACAAATTCATTCACGACGGCTCAAGAAGTAGCGAATACAGAGCCGATTGATTAAGATCTAGCACAAAAGAAAGGAGATGATGAAGCTGAGTTAGGTCATAGGTCTGTACCAGAAGATCAGCCTCCCAAACAGCCATCTGAACCTGAAACCGAAGAAATCAAAATCGCAGAGTCACCAATAGATGGTAACAAGGAAGCTGAATCTATGCGCTCAGATGACAAAGGAAATCTGGAGGAAATAGGAGAGAAAGAGAAAGATGCAGTCGAGGGGCTAGGTGTGTTAGCTATGGTTTTGGCAGATCCAGTGAGTATAGCTAATGTTGGTGCTGAACCCTCTGAGCTAAACACTCAAGCTGAAGATACTGAAGAAGCCTCTAGACCCAAGAAGCGAAAAGCTAGAAAGCAGACAGGGTTCGTGCCTCAAGCCAAGAAGGTTCGCTCTGAAAAAACCGAACCACATAAACAGGTGCAAACAAAACCTAGGAAGACAAACTCTGTCAAAGCTGGGACGTCTGCTACAACTGGTGGTTCAGGCACGGCCGAAGTCAAAACCTTTGCTTCCAAGCGCTTCCCATCTCGCGAAGTTAAAGCAAGGTATGCATTATTCAAAGACCGTGGAATCTTAGCTGAACGGGTAGTGGATTTTGATGAAACAGATAAGTGGGGATATCTTGGACTGATAAACATAGGAATGTTGAGAAGTTCTGTTGATGGGTTAGTTAGTTTTATCCCTGACATTGTGAAAGAATTCTACACAAACCTACCTGAACCAAGTCCTGATGTTACTGAAAATGGAGTGAGTGTTTTCCTGCGAAAGAAAATGTATGAATTCTCTCCAGCTCTGATCAATACTTGTCTAGATCTGCAACCATTGACCAGTGCGGAAATCAAGAATGATGCAAAAATTGATGGAGTCTCAGCTGATACAATTGCTAAGTACCTAACTCAGGGTCAGAAGAAGACATGGGCAGGAATGAAATCTATTGATCTTCCTCCAAAGTACGCCGCTCTGACTATCTTGGCAGCTACAAACTGGTTTCCATCTACTCACAAGAATCACATATCCGAAGACAGAGCAAGGCTGGTCTACAAGATAGCTCATGGCATCCGGATTGACTTTGGGAAACTAGTGTACAAGCAGGTGATGAGCTTTACCACTGATCCGCAGAATGATCGACGTTGGTTGATATTCCCAAGAATCATTACAACAGTTCTCGAAATGCAGCATCCACTTCGCACGTTTGATGTAGAAGAGCTTGTAGGTCATGTGTTATACAAGAAGGATCCACGAAGTGGCGAAGCTTTTCTCAAGAAAGAGGCTGAGAAGAAGAGACATGAAATTGCATCTGGCAAACGCAAGGTATGCTCAACATCTCGTACAGTAGGTCGCTCTCAGGTCTCAGCATCTGCTGAAGAGGAATCTGTGAAAATTCTGCAACTTGGTTCAGTCAGGATGCCGCTCAAAACCTCGATAGATCAACTCTCTGTTCAAACTGCTCCACAAGACATAGCTGAGGGGCTTCAGAATCTGAATGATGCAGTCTTTCATCTACGTGACAGGATTCAAGGTAAGTTTTTGAATAACTTTTCTATGGAGATTACTCTGACATAAGTAATTTTTAACTTGTATGCTCTCAAGCAGGGGGAGAAATTGAAGAGGTTGACGAGTCAAATCACGATGAGGAGTCTCCTGATGGCACAGGAGATGATGACTCGGATGAGATGACCTCGAGTGATGCTTAAATGTGTGGGGAATTAGGATTACGGGGGAGTTTATGAGGGAGTTTGATTTGTGGGGGAGTACTTGTTTTTTACTTGTCTTGTGTCAATTTGAATGATGAACTCCTTGTTTTGTTTTTAAACGTTGAACTCATGTTTTGCTTAAGGAGTGATATTTTGGATTATGATGTGTGAATGCTTGATAAACAGTACTTTTCTGCTTCGGCTATATGTGTGTATGAGCTTATTGAAGTATAGGTACTTGAGAGGCACACAAGCTAAAAAAGGGGAGATTGAAGAAGCATTGAGTAACAGCATGAGTTACAACAGCGGATGAATCAAGCAGCATGTGCAACAATGACTGAGTCAACGATAGAGAGCGTGAGCTGGAACGAAGGGATATGAAAATCATAGATACAAGAAGCTGACGAGGACAAACCTAAAGATGAGTAGCTGAGCTGGATGTGAAGATCAGTGAAGATACTCATGGAATGTGCACTTAAAAGATTTTAGGAAAATATGCTTTTCTCTAAATAAAGAAAAATGGAATTATACCTAAGAGAGTTTAGGAAATATGTCAAAAGAAATTAGGAAGTTGTACGATGATCTATGGTGTATAAATAGATCATCTAGGGCATCTGTGCTTGGTGCTCCTTTAGAGAGAGAGATTGCTTTTAGCAAAAGTAGAGAGTTCTTAAGAGAGAATTATACTTGGTGTTAAGGGTGAATCTAGAAGGCTTTGAGATCATTGATAGATCGAAAAGCAAGAAGAAGACTAGGTTGTTAAGGTGAAACTTTTGTTTGCTTTGCAATAAATAGTCTTTGAAAAAGAACACCTTTGAGTCACATTTTGTATTACGTTACGTCTCACATTTTCACTAACCTTTTCTTCTGCGCAGGTCCTTGAAGATTCCGCAAGAACTCGAGTAGTTGCGACCAGCTTCAATTGGGCTAGTGCATAGCGAGCATTTTGTATCCATGTTGGCGAACGGTTAAGAACAAAAAGCCAGACTAAGAAATTGTGTTTAGGTGTACCTCTAGGATTCCACACTATCGATTTCCAATTTACCACATGCTCGTGATGCTTCAGGTAGGAATACATCATGCCTGGGTTGAGTCATAGAATTGAAGAATCTCTCTTCAAGGTAATCTCTTTAAGCCCATGTGAGATGAATTTTTACGTGTAGATAGATTCAGCTGGAAAGCAGGAGATGTATGAAGGATCGTTTAGTGTTTGTCCTGGTTTAATTCTGTCAGATTAAAACCTTACTAAACATACTGGATCTAGGTTCTCTTGCAGAATCATAAAGAGATCTCGAAATACCTTGTTATGCAGCGGAAGAATCAGGTATGAGTCAGAGATCAGCAGAACCACCAAGAGGTTGTTCCTCCAAAGGCTCACACACGCACACTTACAGGAATATGGCTGCTAGACCAGAGAGAGGGAGGCGCAGAGAGAGAGAGAGAGGCGCAGGGAGAGTTAGGGAGAAAAGAGAGCTAGGTCAAGTTTTAATCATAAAACCCTTGTCTAGTTCTGTTGGGCTTTTGGGCCCAATTCCCAGTCTGATTAAATCCCTTAGATTTAATCAGGCCCTTTAATCTCTCTAAGTACAGTGAATGCCTAGCACTTTTACCGTACTTCTGCTGAACCGTTCCCTCATAGTTTCCTGTTAGCTTAGGCGTGTGACCCATATGGGATCATATAATAAAGGCAATAAATCCAAGACTTATAGATCATGAGCGGACTCTAGCAAGCCATCATGACCCCCAGTATTATATGACTTATGTCTGATCATTGACATACTCTTACTTTCTAGAGACAGTACAGAGATTACTGGACATAATTCCAACAATCTCCCACTTGTACTGGAATCTCTGTATTCATATTCCTTTTGTCTCAATATCTCGATTAGTCATAAGGCAAGATGAGTGTCATCCTTATAAAGCCTAATCATGTTCATCGGACTCTGATTTGATACTGACAATCCAAACGACTCGGGACAGTCCGTTTGAGCATGGTCATGCATTTTCCAGTATTCAAATCTCCGATTGGCCTTGAGATATTCACTCCATTTATATTGGAGGGACAAATCCCGTCTTGTTCCATCACTGTAAACTACTCATTTCATAATACACCCAAACAAGGTCCTTATAACTATCGCTTAACGACAGCGTTAGACAATGATCAAAGCGCATCAGTTGATGTGCAGTCACATGCATGCGAACTCAGGTCTAAGGACTATACTCTATAGTCGTAGTAAGAATCTCTTATGACACAGATATAAATATCCTGAAGAGTTCTTATAAGCGGGTCATGTTCGGTCGTATGTACCCCAACATACACCTATGTACTGACTTTGATGCCGTGCATCTATGACATCCTGAGACTTTGTCATAAGTCACATACCAATCTAGTCTCACGCGGTTGTTGGTGTTCCAATTTCAACAACCTTCGACTAGGGACAGGATGATATAAGCCATCTATCAAATATAGGGTCTCAAGATCAAGCTAAATGACTTTGATGACTCAAGATCAAGTCACTTACTTCGATGACCTATAAAATGGTTCATATCATTTTGGAACGATTATTTCATCACAGTTAAAATAATCTTGAAAGATAATTTTATTATTAAACATCTCAATATTTTACAAGAACATATCAATAACTAAATAAAGCCCTCAAACTCCCACTCAAATTTAGATTACATTTCAATGTCTCTAATGCCTACAGCTTCAGTCAGGTACTCGAGCTTAGGCCTTGGGAGTGGCTTTGTCAACGGATCAGCGACATTATCATCTGTCGGAACTCGGCTGATCTTGACTTCCTTTCTATTAATGATATCACGTATCAAGTGAAATCTTCTTAGTATATGCTTGGATTTCTGGTGTGATCTTGGTTCCTTTGCCTGAGCTATAGCACCATTGTTATCACAAAACAGTGCCAGAGGCTCAGCTGCATTCGGTATCACACCTAGTTCAATAATGAACTTTCGTATCCAAACAGCTTCCTTCGCTGCTTCTGAGGCGGCGACATATTCAGCTTCTGTAGTGGAATCAGCAACGGTGTCTTGCTTGGAGCTTCTCCAACTGATTGCACCGCCATTCAGACAAAAGATATAACCGGACTGTGACCGGAAATCATCTTGGTCTGTCTGGAAACTTGCGTCCGTGAATCCACTGACTTCAAGCACATTACTTCCGCCGTACACCAAGAACTTATCCTTAGTATGTCTTAGATACTTCAGGATATTCTTGACGGCAATCCAGTGGTTTTCACCTGGATTTGACTGGTATCTACTCGTCATGCTCAATGCATAAGCAACATCAGGACGAGTACAGATCATGGCATACATGATAGATCCTATTGCAGATGCATAAGGAATATTCTTCATGCGCTCAAGCTCAGCAGCCGTCGTAGAGCTCTGCTTCTTGCTTAGCGTTGTGCCATGTACCATTGGCGTGAAGCCCTTCTTGGAATCTGCCATGCTGAATCTATGCAGGACTTTGTCAATGTATGAATCTTGACACAAGCCTATCAGCCTTTTAGATCTATCCCGGTAGATCCGGATTCCAAGAACGTATGCGGCTTCACCCATGTCTTTCATGGAAAAACAACTTCCAAGCCAGTCCTTTACCGACCGCAGCATTGGTACGTCGTTTCCGAGAAGCAGTATGTCATCGACATACAGAATAAGAAATACTATCTTGCTCCCACTAGTCTTCTTATACACGCATTGTTCTTCTTCGTTTCTGATGAAGTCAAATTGCTTGATCGCTTCATCAAAACGAAGATTCCAGCTCCTCGATGCTTGCTTCAATCCATAAATGGATTTATGAAGCTTGCATACTTTCCCAGCATTCTTTGGATCTATGTAACCGTCAGGTTGTGTCATATACACATCCTCTTCCAGAATTCCATTCAGGAAGGCGGTTTTCACGTCCATCTGCCAAATTTCATAATCATGAAAAGCTGCAGTTGCTAGTAGAATCCGAATAGATTTCATCATAGCCACTGGGGAATAGGTTTCATCATAATCCACACCGTGAACTTGCCTGAAACCTTTTGCCACCAACCTGGCTTTATAAATCTGGACTTTTCCATCCACGTCGATCTTCTTCTTGAAGATCCATTTACACTCGATGGCTTTTACACCAGCGGGTAAATCAACCAATGAAAATACTTGGTTGACCGACATGGAGTCCATTTCGAAATCAGTGGCCTTACGCCACTTAGAGGTATCTGGGCCCATCATGGCTTGATTGAAGTTCGATGGTTCATCACCATCAATGATCAGAAGATCATGACAGTCAGTCACGAGGAATCCCTGATATCTCTCGGGTTCGTGACGGATCCTCCCGGATCTTCGAACTTCAGGTACTACAGGTTCAGGCTCTACAATTTCTTGTAGGTCCTCCTGCTGCTCTTCCTCATTAGGTTGAGCAGTATCCTGTTCATCTTGAATTTCTTCAAGCAGTACCTTACTCCCACTGTTTTTCTTAGAGAGAAACTCCCTCTCAAGAAAATTACAATCCCGGGCAACAATAATCTTGTTCTCGGATCGTAGGTAGAAGTAATAAGCCTTGGTCTCCTTTGGATAACCAATGAAGTAGCATTTATCAGACTTTGGTGTAAGCTTGTCAGAGATTAATCTCTTGACATAGGCTTCACAACCCCAAATTCTAAGATAAGACAGCACTGGAGTTTCTCCAGTCCATAGTTCATATGGTGTCTTAGCTACTGCTTTTGATGGCGCTCTATTTAGAGTGAACACTGCTGTTAGCAGAGCATATCCCCAAAGGGATATTGGAAGGTCTGTGTGACTCATCATAGACCGAACCATATCCAATAAGGTTCGATTCCTCCTCTCAGATACACCATTCCATTGAGGTGTTCCAGGAGGAGTGAGTTGGGAAACTATCCCACACTCTCTCAGATGATCACTGAACTCTTGGCTCAAGTATTCTCCTCCTCGGTCGGACCGAAGAGCTTTAATGCTTTTGCCAAGTTGGTTCTGTACTTCATTTTGGAATTCTCTGAATTTCTCAAACGATTCAGACTTATGTTTCATTAAATAAACATATCCATACCTGCTGAAATCATCAGTGAAGGTAATGAAGTACTGATAGTTTCCTCTTGCATTTGTGGACATTGGGCCACACACATCAGTGTGTATCAGGCCCAATAAGTCACTGGCCCTCTCGTTGGGTTTATTAAAGGGGGTCCGCGTCATTTTGCCCATCAGACAGGATTCGCATTTCTCACATGACTCAAAGTCAAATGAGCCAAGAAGTCCATTCGAATGGAGCCTCTTAATGCGTTTCTCACTGATGTGCCCTAAACGACAATGCCATAGAAACGTTCGGTTCTCCTCATTAGGTTTGAACCGTTTGGTATTAATGTTATAAATTGGCGCGGATTGATCAAGTATGTAAAGCCCATTCGTAAGAGGGGCACAACCGTAGAACAAATTATTGCGATTGAAGGAACATAATTTATTCTTAACTGAAAAATCATAACCTTCCAAATCCAACAAAGAAACTGAAATAATATTTCTGCTTATCGCAGGTACAAAATAACAGTTATTAAGTTCTAAAACCAATCCCGAAGGTAAAGACAACAAGTATGTGCCTACAGCTAGTGCAGGAAATTTCGCTCCATTCCCAACTCGTAGCTCCACTTGTCCTTGCTTCAGCTTCCTACTGTTGCTGAGTGCCTGCATATTAGTACAAATATGAGCCCCACAACCAGTATCCATAACCCATGAGGTATTATCAGAAGTAGTTGTATTAACTTCTATAACAAAAATACCTGATGAAGAAGTCTCCAGAGTCTTCTTCTTCAATTCCTTTAGACCTTCCAGGAATTTCTTACATTCTCTCCTCCAATGCCCCGGTTCTTTGCAGAACCTGCAGATGTCAGTAGGCCCAGCCTTGGACTTGGGCTTGGGCTTTGGCGTGTCCTTGTCCGAGACTTGAACAGCCTTAGCCTTTCCCTTGTCCTTGGCAGAGGATTTCTTAAAGCCCTTGCCCTTTTGCACCATAAGCACGTTGGGGTCCTTGGCTTTCCTCAAGTTGGGCTCTGCAGTCTTGAGCATTCTGTGAAGCTCAGGCAATGTCTTACTCAAGCCATGCATATTGAAGTTCAGGATGAACTGATCATAGCTTGCAGGTAAAGACTACAGAACGATGTCGCAGGCAAGTTCCTGGCTGATAGGGCAGTCGAGTTTCTGAAGATGATCGAGATAACCCATCATCTTCAAGACATGAGGACTCACTGCCGCATTTGCAGCCATCTTACAGTCTAAGAGGTTCTTAACTGTCTGGAACCTCTCAGTCCTTGCCTGCTCCTGAAAAAGCGATTTCAGGCTTGCCATTATCTCGATGGGCGACAGCACACTCTCGAACTGCATTTGCAATTCAGGAGTCATGGTTGCCAACATCAGGCAATAGACATCATTTTCATCTGACGAATGCTTTTCCCAAGCATTGTGCAGATTCCTGGCGGCATTGTTTGGAGGCCTCTCGGGGAGGGGATCACGAAGGACATATTCCTTCTTCTCCTGCTTGAGGACCAGCCTCAAGTTCCTTGACCACGTCAGGAAGTTCGTTCCAGTCAGCTTCTCCTTGTCGAGAACAGACCGGATTGAGAATGTGTTTTGTGTGCTTGTTGTAGTCATTGCTGAAATTTAAGATAAAAAGGATTTTAGTTTATATGTTCAATATGAGTAAACTCGCATTATATTCAATAACATAAGTTACCCTCAAAAGAATATAATGATTCCAAGATCCACATATAACTAAGATCAAAGTGGGCCACTGGCCTTCACCCAACCTTAGCTTATATCGGTAAGCCCTATTTCGGCTAATTATATCCGTGATATAACTCTTGGTTGTGAATCTGGGCCCGAAGCCCAATTCACTCTGATGTCTCAAGGCCCGGGACTCCCGATGGCCTAGTCAAGAAAACCAGTCTATACAGTCATGTAATCATTAATGTCTGGGACTCCCAATGACATTAATGAATCACAAACTGTCTTACCCACACAAAAGATAGACACCCTCACACTGTAAGGCCATGTGTACGATTGAATGGGTTTCAACAGCTGACATAGACTGGACAAGACATCCAACGCTTGATATTATTTGAGGTTTATATGTTTTTCTTAAAATTTCATTCCAAAATAGAAGATTACTATTTTGGAAACTTTCCATTTTTGGAAACCTACTGATTTTGGAAACTTTTATAATTGGAAACTTCCTAAAAATAGAAATTTCCTAAATATCCAAAACATGCAAATCTAGAAACTTCTATTCTAAGAAACTTTCTAATTTGAAATTTTTGAAACTGATTAATTTAAAAATCAAATTTTAATTATTAAATGAATTTTAAATTAAATCTGAAGAAAAGACTCAAATAACTGGCCCAATTGTTTTAACTTCTTGGCCCAAGGCCCAAGAATTGGTCTATGTCCAAGACATAACCCAATTGCCCAATTAAATGACATAACCGGTCTGGTTCATTAAAATTGGTCTAACCAAGATTAATTACTACGATAACCACAATTGTTAACCGGTTATTTACTAAACCGGATTTTCTCAATTTATTTGGTCCAACCAAATCAAATTAGAAAACCACTGGTTTAGGCACTAAATCCAATTTTATTTCGACATTGGATTTCTTATCACGGTTTAACCAGATTTAATAAATATTATCAAGTCTGTAAACCGTAACGAATAGATTTTTAATTATTTTAAACCGAACCATAAACCAAACCGAACCGACCGATCGGTCACGTGAACCGATCACGACCGAGTCGCAAGCTTCACGCTTCCGCATCACGCATCACACATCACGTGATCGAGAGACGAGACACGATCGGGACAGCCGCAAGCATCACGCTTCCGCGATCGGGTCGATAGTCGGGACGGGACGGGACGGCTCGGGCCGAGAGAGGCGGGACGCGATCGGTCCATCTCTCGCGATCGGAACGACCACGCGACTCGATCCGGCAAAGCGATCGGTCCGTGCGTCAATCCGATCCGGACGTGTGCGACTCGACTCGACCACACTCCGACGCAACCAACCGATCCATGATCGGTTCATGCGGTTTTCGATTAGGGTTTTAGGTTTTAATTCTTTTGTTTCTTAAGTGTTTTCTTATCAATTTCAAGCATAGATTGATTCAAACACTTCTAAACAACCTAAACATGATTCTAACAAGAAATCCTAATAGAACCAATGGCTCTGATACCACTGAAGGATCGTTTAGTGTTTGTCCTGGTTTAATTCTGTCAGATTAAAACCTTACTAAACATACTGGATCTAGGTTCTCTTGCAGAATCATAAAGAGATCTCGAAATACCTTGTTATGCAGCGGAAGAATCAGGTATGAGTCAGAGATCAGCAGAACCACCAAGAGGTTGTTCCTCCAAAGGCTCACACACGCACACTTACAGGAATATGGCTGCTAGACCAGAGAGAGGGAGGCGCAGAGAGAGAGAGAGGCGCAGGGAGAGTTAGGGAGAAAAGAGAGCTAGGTCAAGTTTTAATCATAAAACCCTTGTCTAGTTCTGTTGGGCTTTTGGGCCCAATTCCCAGTCTTAGATTTAATCAGGCCCTTTAATCTCTCTAAGTACAGTGAATGCCTAGCACTTTTACCGTACTTCTGCTGAACCGTTCCCTCATAGTTTCCTGCTAGCTTAGGCGTGTGACCCATATGGGATCATATAATAAAGGCAATAAATCCAAGACTTATAGATCATGAGCGGATTCTAGCAAGCCATCATGACCCCCAGTATTATATGACTTATGTCTGATCATTGACATACTCTTACTTTCTAGAGACAGTACAGAGATTACTGGACATAATTCCAACAATGTACGTGTGATCAATATGTGAAAACGCAGGTGAGGCAGTATATAAAGCAGAAAGTAAGACACACAAAGTTTGTTAACGGGGTTCGATTTTTTCTACTCCCCGGGACCTCGTCCAGACTTCGAATTCACTTGAATAGAAAGTAATCCCACCAATTACAGACGAATAGAACAAACCCTATTGATCTATCACTCTACCCAATACAAGAATTCTTCAGGATCAAACACCTGAGCTAAACTCCCCCTAGAGCCTAGACTTTTCCCAAAATACAAAAGCCCTCTTGAGTTTTTATTCTCTCAGCTCTTGCATCTTCATAGGCCACGCCTCTCCTCTTTATATAGTCTAAACTTGCTCCTCAAGTTTACCTAAATAAAGATATAGCAAATATCTTTTTTGTTTTGATATTTCCTATTCCACCTTTATGTAACTTTTCCTTTTTTCTTGAAACTTATTCAAAGAATAAGTAAACAACTCTAAGCTGTAATCTTCACTCCAAGATCTTCATCCAGCTCAGCACACAACCCATAAACTGAATCACATCATAAAGATTCGTTCATATCTCATCAATCGAACATAATCACGTCCTGAGTCATGTCTTGTACTACCACTTGTACTACGCCGTGACTGACACATCAAATACCTCTTCAATCTCCCCCTTTTTGAATATGTATGTGATCTCAACAACCCTAGCATCAAAGGCTTCGTCACTAGCAATATCCATCATCATCCAAAACTAGCAACACCAATCTTCCCTTACTTGAGTCACATCATGGTCAAAAACTAACACGTGAACCATCCTCCTCCATATTGCGGATGAAATCCTACTGCACCATCTCCGAAGTGATTAACTTTCTTCCTCCAAATCTTCCTGACCCTTGTGCCTCCATGAGTAGCTCTTTGAACATGTCCTTTACTTTCACAATGACAACATATAGGACCATGAAATCTCACTCCATGAGCTTGCTCCATTCGTTTCTTCTCCTTCAACAACTTAAAGCATCATGGCCTAATATGCCCAACAACTCCACAATTGTGACAAACAGGACGCCAAATTCGTTTAGGTGCACTCTTCACTTCTGGGGTTTTTCTTGTTGCAGTCGCTATATCAGTTCTTGTACCAGCTCTCGTACCAGTTGCCGTACCAGTCGACGTACCAGTTGCAGACTTCATAACAGTTACAGTCTTTGTAGCAGTTGTTGATGCAACATCCATCTTTCCACCAGACACAAAAACACAATCAGCTTTTGAAGGTTCTCCATTAAATCCAAGACCACATCGATCACTTTTGCCAATGGTGAGAAGATGATCCAACTTCTTTGTACCATTATTCAGCATCCTCACGCCTATTAGAGTTTCTTCAAGTTGAACTTTGGCTTGCTGTGCTTCTTCTTCTTTCTCTGTTGCATACTTTCGTACCTCAGCAACTTGAGCTTCTAACTTGACTTTCTCCTTAGTCAATGCTGAATTATCCTCAACCAGCTTACACCAATGCTCATACAAAGCTTTATAGTTCTCAGCAAAATCATCATCATCACTTCCAGGATCACTTTCATCCTTGTCACTATCAATTGCACACCCTGTTGCAGACGCTGACGCAGGTTCCGTCGCAGACGCTGATACAGACCCTGTTGCAGATTTCGTAGCTGAACTAGGCTCAAAGGTTGTGAATGCCACAAAACTCTTTATTCCTCCATCATCATCATCTGAATTATCAAATTTAGATGCTAACATATCCAGCTTAGTCCTCTTGACACTTGAGGTACCTTCAAACATGTTCTCCAATGTTTTCCATGCCTTTTGAGCTGACACACATTGAGAAATCAACTCGAAATAACTTGCATCAATTGCATTATAAATCGCAGTCTTAGTCTTAGAATTGAAACTTGATGCCCTCTTCTCTTTAGCACTCTATTGATCTCTAGGCTTAAGAACTTCAACTCCTTTATCATTAACCATCATAGGGGGATTCCAACCAATCTCAATCGAATTCCAACAATCCTCATCAAGACCACTAATGAAAGCTTGCATACGAACCTTCCAATATCCATAATTTGAATAATCAAGCTGTGGTGGTCTGGTCATAGACGTTCCTTCTTTGTGAGACTCCATCGAACCGAACTCTGTGCTACTTCCTGAGCTACCTTCTGATCCTTACCTTAGATCTGCTCGAAACAAGACTAAATCTCTATCAAGCACCCGCTCTGATACCAATTGAAAACGCAGGTGAGGCAGTATATAAAGCAGAAAGTAAGACACACAAAGTTTGTTAACGGGGTTCGATTTTTTCTACTCTCCGGGACCTAGTCCAGACTTCGAATTCACTTGAATAGAAAGTAATCCCACCAATTACAGACGAATAGAACAAACCCTATTGATCTATCGCTCTACCCAATACAAGAATTCTTCAGGATCAAACACCTGAGCTAAACTCCCCCCTAGAGCCTAGACTTTTCCCAAAATACAAAAGCCCTCTTGAGTTTTTATTCTCTCAGCTCTTGAATCTTCATAGGCCACGCCTCTCCTCTTTATATAGGCTAAACTTGCTTCTCAAGTTTACCTAAATAAAGATATAGCAAATATCCTTTTTGTTTTGATATTTCATATTCCACCTTTATGTAACTTTTCCTTTTTTCTAGAAACTTATTCAAAGAATAAGTAAACAACTCTAAGCTGTAATTTTCACTCCAAGATCTTCATCCAGCTCAGCACACAACCCATAAACCGAATCACATCATAAAGATTCGTTCATATCTCATCAATCGAACATAATCACGTCCTGAGTCACGTCTTGTACTACCACTTGTACTACGCCGTGACTGACACATCAAATACCTCTTTAATATGATCTTAGTTTGTTCATATGTGGAATTCTCCTGCAAGTTTTTTTTCTTTTTTGACCTTTGTTTATCATTTGTTACACTCGCTCGAACAACTTTTAGTTCCGAAAGGAACTTCAATTATAATGGGGGAAAAGCGCACTTTGGTTTTGCTGCTCATTCTTCCCTCTCTAATGCTCAGGACATGTCTCCATTTGAATTTGCTTAAATCTGAATATTTACGGGACCTTGTCTTGTTTTTTTGTCTTCTTACGAAGATCTGTTTCATAATCTTCTTTTAAGTTTCATGTGTACTTGTGTTTGAATAATAAGTTTTAAAATTGAAATTTTATTGTTGATTGATCCGAAAAAAAAGCAAAATGAATTAATAAAAAGGATTTGAAGAAAAATAATTCTACTGTTGAAGGATTTAAAAATATAAATTTTCGAATTTTTCAAAAAAATTTCATAGGTTATAATATAGAGATTGATAAACATATTCAAATTTATTCCTAGATTTTTCTTTATTTTTTTATAACAAATTTGGCTAGAATGTACATTCTACCATTGATAGATCACAATAAAAGTAATAGATTGTATCTTCTGCCGATAATAAAATATAGAAGAAGTGATAGAAAATATATCTATCAAATGTAACAATTGACAGAATAAATCGTAGAATATGTATTCTACGGATGGTAGATTATAGTGAAACGGGAAAATTACATATTCTATCATTGGTAAAGCATAGCGAAATGGTAAAATACGATAGAATGTGTATTATGTTGTTTCCAGAACAAAAATATATTTTTTAAAAATATATATAGAATTTTCAGTTAAAAACATTAAAAATTTTCATTGGTGTTTATTTACTTTATTTTGTTTTAACATTTTTGGCATTTTAAACTATTGAAACTTTTGTCAAAAAAAAAACTATTGAAATTTAAAATTTATCAAATATATATAAGAGCAATGACATTTAAAAGAGTTTATTGCACCCAGTGTATTTTTATAAGAAAGTAATAGCAGAGTTGTATTTTCTGAAAAGTATGTGCATTTGTGTATCTTTTTGGTCTTCTTGTGAGCTAAATTGATTAACTTGCTATTCACTAACAAATCAACTGCAAGTGGATAGGATGCTAATTTTCAAGTCTTTGCATTGGGGTTCTGTATCGTGGACAAAGAGAATGAGGAGTCCTCAACATATTTCTTCCAAAAGCTTGAAAAGACTATTGCTGACAGCCCCACATTGATATTCATTATCGGACATATGCCAGGCAATATACCAAGATAAGGGTAGAATTTTTCCTTGAACTCACCATGGAGCATGTCTTGAGCACGTTCAGAGAAATGTGAGAGCCAGATTTAAATCGACAGTACTTGCGCAACTGGTTAAACAGCGGGACTGCTTACAGGATTGGTGGTTACCATGAAGTATACAATCAAATACGTAACAACAATGCAGCATGCGCTAAGTATTTTGACAATATAGGCGTTGGACACTGGACTATAGCATATTTCAAAGGAGAATGTTACAATCTTGTGACGAGCAACGTTGCAAAGACAATGAATAAAGTGTTACTTGATGGCAGAGTCAACCCATTTTAGATCTTATCTCTTGTATATGGTCTATGTTGACCAGGTGGTTCAGTTGTCGACGGGCGAAATCAACAACACACAAGAATGATGTTCCTATTGAGGTCGATAAGCAAATGGATAAACATATGCAGTCAGTTCACGGATCTAAGATAGCTAGTGTTTCACACTTTAATTTTGAAATTGTTGGACAGTTTGGCGGGGAATCGTTTCATGTTCTTCTGGACGACAAGCGATGCACATGGAAGATATTCGACAAGCTTAAAATCTCATGCGGCCACGCGTTAATAGATGCCGACAGCCTTGACTTAGGCTACGCGACTCTATGTGATTCACATTACAAGACATCAACGTGGAGGGCAACCTACGAAGGAGTGGTAAACCCAAATGGGAATCCTAACGTTTGCGATATTCCGGATGATGTTCGCAACTGTTACCTGTACCACCATATGTCAACAGACCATCTGGTAGACCTACAGAAGAAATGTATCCATCGAACGGCGAATACCAAGAAATACCCTTAACCTTAGATGTGTATTTATATGTAGTTTTCTAATTGTACTAACTTGTATCTTTGCAATAATGTTTGCAGCAGGAGAAGACCCCTCGATCAACACCAAACAGATGTTCCAAATGCGGAGGAGTCAATCACAACCGTGCTATTTGCAAAACCTGATAACAATTATTTTGGATTTCGCATTATGGTTTATAACTAGCTATTATTTTTTGGTAGATACCTGTTATTCTCATCATTTTGGATGTGGCCTTTTGGTTCTAACTAGCCATCATTTTTGGTGGATACTTGTGGTTTTCCCTCATTTTGGATTGCGTATTTTTGTTTTATAGCTCCCTTTAAAACTTTATCAAGGGATTTGTGTTATCCCTTGTTGTCATTAATTATGGACACAATGAGTTGTTTATTTTCCATCATATGAAATGTCAACGAATTTTAATTTACTAATGTATCTTCACCATCAATAAGGTGTGTTTACACATTCCAGTACACATTCAAGGATTTGATTTGATGGTGACCATTTGAAAAAAAACTAATGATGTGAGTTTAGAGTTTCCCCATAAACCTGCTACAATCTCGCTTTACTAAGCTATCTTTTCAAGACATTTTTGTTTATACCGACGTCTTAATCTGTTTTAAATAGTTGCAACGAAACTACATGGACCCATAATTACGAATTACTTTCAACGAGTCGTAAAACGCTACGGATTCAAAGACACGTATACAATCTGTCCATTTAACCTACCTTTTGTGGATCGTTATTTTTTTTGTGGCATTTTTAGATGATTATTGTTATATATTGATCAGGTTATAAATTAGAGGCTACCACACGAGTCCTACCACACAGATTAACTATTATGGTGTTAGTAACGGGTTTCACAAAAATTAGTTTCACATCTTTCTAAATGTTCTTGATTCTGATCAACCATTACCTTTTAGGCCGATAGACATTGTAGCCCCTACAATGTATTGGTGTGGGGAACGCATTGAAGTAGGATATAGTAGAACTCGCGCTAACCTTTACTGGAGGTGGTTCAAATGTCCACAAGCTAACCGGGTTAGATCAAAACAAGATTCCCTATAATTTGTTCTACTTTTTCTTTTGTCGTCAAGTTTTTTTAGAAAACACTTATTTTTCCAAGCAGTACCCAAGTGAAGGTCACATACGCGAGTGGGTTGACGACGCGATTATGAAAGAGGTGGATAGGGCTGCCAAGGATGTCAAAAAAATGCAAGAGGACGTTAAAGTTTTAGAAAAGAGGTCAAATTATGTTGGAGACGAATTAGCAAACAACATGGCAAGGAAGATCTCCATGGAGTTCGCAAGGAATAATAACGCTCCTTGTACTAAGCTGCAGATTATATGGGTTGCGGCAATGTCTTTTTGTGCAGCCGCTTGGGCGTTTGGTCAGTTAAAGGCACATATTTATGCTTGAAGAACGTAGTACCTCGTATATTAGCTCAGGATTAGACATTAATAGCTAATCAGCTCCAAGTGTTGTTATTTGGCTTTGATTCCCACACAATTCGATGCAGTTAAGATGAATGTTTAGTATTTTGTTCGGGTTTTTCGTTGCTCTCTATGTTCTTAAGCTAAAACATATTTAATAAAGAAGTAGGAGTAATATCAGTAATTTGGCATAGATACACATTTGTACGATGTACAAAAAATCACATTTATGGATACTCCAGTAATATTTAACATTGGTTGTATAACTATCTGTATTCGCTAGATTAGTACATGTATTACGAACTATATCACCTATCCAATTTATCGAATATATATGGATCGAAGGCAGAAGTAACAGATTATAAACTACAACTACGGATATGGATACTCCAGTAATATTGAACATTGGTTGTATAACTATTTGTCTTCGCTAGATTAGTACATGTATTACGAACTATATCGTAACGTTTCTATCCATCCTTTGGTTAATTTGTCGATTATTTTAATTTCTATCTAGCATAACGGTTACATGGATGAGAGTGGTTTACTGCTACACTGGCATATTTTTATTTGATTCATTGAATTAAGTTGTATAAAATATATATCGTTACACTCTAAAGCAATCTATAAATAGGTAATGTCCACCCACTAACCCTCTGTCCATTCTTACCACTTACATTACCAAAGATGAGTTCGGTAAATTCCCATCGCCTCATTGTTTCCTCTCTCAATCTACTTGAGTTTCCGGTCTCATTAAGGAGATTAGTTCTGGCCAAAAATGATAGCGAAAACATACTTGAGCACTTCAAAATCAGAGATGTCTGCAAGACCCTTCATGATGATGCTGATCACGTGGATACCTTATTCCAGGTTGATCTTATAAAGATTCACCATGATTATCAAGGGATACTCCATCTGGAACGTGCCTGTCTAGATGCCAAAAATCCAACAGCAGTGTTCTTGAAAGCAATCTCGGATTTCATGTACACAGACGAAAGAGTTGAGAATTTTGCCCGCCTCAAACACTGTGTCGTCCTTGGCATGAAGCCCGCCCTGTATTGCTACAAAGTCATACGCGGTTCCATCTCTCTTGACCTGGATTCTGGTTCAACGATTCTCATTCTCTCTCATAGTGCTATCCGTGTGCTTAGAAGGCATGTCAGAGAATTTCAGCAGATAACTTGGCCTATGAACATCTCGGCAGCTCTCACCACGATATCGGACTCTGTCAACCTTGGAAGAACTGCAACATGCATTGGCGCCGTCCATCTCTATTGGCTTGACTTCCTAAACGAAAATGTTAAAAGTCACGGTATGTGCGATCTCTGTTTCTGGGCTATCGAGACATCAGTGTTCTTTCGTGTAATACCGGGTACTTTCTTCAAATGGATCGAGCTCGGTGATTGGGAAGATCATGTCGAAAACGATGCCGATTGGTCCGGTTTGGTAAACGCTAATGTCCACAACGCTGAAGGTTGGGCCAGTGCGGTCGATGGGCAAAATGCCATTCCTTCGGCTTGGGGCGCTTGAAGATCTCATATTTAATTTTTTTATAATCATGACAAACAATATTGCATTTTTGAAGTTTTATCCACTACATTAAGATGGATATGAAAACCCGTTACTAATCTTTTTCAAACCTTTAATGCATGTTTTATCCAATAATATATTCATGAACTATCCAGTAACAGTCATGCCAAATTTTCGAGATACACAAAGTATCCAATATCTTCCCCTTCATGTTATAACAGACTTTCCAACCCCTTACTAACGTATCTAGAAGCTATCTTTACTATCCATTAGTCAACCTCGCATACTGCCTGACATTTTTGGATTGTTCCTATCCTCCACTAAGATTGACCTCCTTCACTTTTCCAATTTTTTTCGCGCTTAAACCTTTTCCAATTTCCCGCTCCATGAATCTATCCAATTATTTTGAAAATTTGAGTTATGGTTTGTCAATTCCTGTCAATTCATTACTGAAAATAGCAAATTTTTACATGTTCCTCATTAATTAAGTAATGCGCTATGTGTCAGGATGGCTGCGCCAACTCCTTTTCAGGCACTTCATTAGTAAAATCGCAGTTTCTATACTTTTTCCAATACGAAGGATACCATATTTAGTTGTTATTCAAACCATTTAGTTATACTCTTACCAATCTATCTATTTTTCCAACTTATTTAGACTACGAATTATTATATAAAAATACTCCTTTGTTCTATCCACTCTATTAACATGGATATAGAACCAGCTCCTATCCAAGATCTGTTACACATTTTGCTTTATCTACTGTCTTGAATAATTCTGTTTAATTAATAAATCAGTCTAATACAAATATGCTCTTAAACTTAATTAATGACTTAACAAGGCGTCAATTCATTGTTTTTAACTCAAAGGCAAATGATGGATACAATTTTACCACTTAGTACAAATTTCGAAAACCCTTAATGCATTCGCGAAACAACAACTTATCCATGAGATATCGAGTAATCTCTCTGCCAACTTTTCCAGTGTAATAATGTATCTTTTATCCCCCCCCCCCCACTCATATGCTAGCTATGACTATCCAACACATTAGTAATGTATCATGAATCTAGCACTACTATCCATAAGTGCACCTCGCACATTGACAGACATTTTTGGACTGTTCCTATCCATCAGATCGTTCCCTTACCTTTTCCATTTTTTATTGAACTTAACCCTTTTCCAATTTCCCGCTCCATGAATCTATTCAAATCAATTTGAGTTATTGTTTTCCAATTTAATAATGGAAATAACTAAATTTAAATGTTCTAATTCATTAAAGAACTGCTTCCCTGGTCTATGTGTCAGTCAGGACACTTCATTAGTCAAATAACTGTTTTTATACTTTCCCAATACGATACCAGTTGTTGTTCAAACTATCTAGTTACAGTTCGACCAATATATCTATTTATCCAACTTATATAAATTATCTATATACATATTCACAGAAATGATTATATCATACATGTTTTGACGTATCCATTAACTATCCATTGTCCTTGCGAGCATACTATCAAGATGGTTATATCGTAGTATATTTTATCCAACTAATTCAAATTATATTTACATGTTCACACATGACTGATTATATCATGTGACCTGGTTTGACGTCTCCATTACCTATCCACGACCTTCGAACACACTATTTCATTAAAATTTATATATATAAACTCATAGATACACATTAGATAAATTAAAATATATCACATGGATACTATCTATGACATTTTACTAATTTTTATGGATAGGAAATAGAAGTAACACTCCTCGCACCTATCACCACTATTCTCACCCATCATTGTGTGAAACCAACAACAGTCTTCCAAATCGCTGCAACTCCAAGAATCACGCCAACTGTCCACAAGCCTTGGCCGAACCGCACGCACGTGGTACATCAATATCTCACCAATAGCCATCGCCTCATCATACGATCGTTTTGATCTGAATACCTTATACTCGGCGTTGCATTCTCTCCTTGCGCACCAGTTAAGAATTATATACATGAGCTCGGAATGCGAATATACATCTCTCACTTCATGTAATATAGCGATAGCTGTCTCAAGATCGCTCATATTGAATGCAGTGTGAAGGCTTTCGGTGTACATCGCATACGGATTTTGGTGCTCTAAGCACTTCTTGTAGAATTTGTAATACCACGAATATTGTTCGTCCGAAAACCAAGTGAAGTCATGGCGCCTGTCCAGACGTACTCTTGAATACACCCCATGTGAACAGAGAGACGCCCTCATGACCCGGCTTACGTAAACTCGCACACGCATCAACACCGTCTTCTGCGACCCGAGCTGTGATTTCGGCCAATAGCAAACTTGGTAACCACATTACCTAAACTTATCGTTGCCCTCTGATTTCGACCAGTTATGGATCAATGATTTTATAGCTTACCTCACACCAAATTAATTGCCCCCCAAAAATGTTTTGAGATTTTAGTTATGGTGCGTGACTACCAACAGAAGTATAGGACGTGGCATCAAAACTTAAACTCTAAAACTTCTTTTGTCAGTTGACGTTCTTTTGTTTTTAGTCAAAACCTACCTCTGCCGATTTGACTGGTGCTTGTAACAGCATGGCTACTACCTATTACATATAGCTTAATAGCAGATAAATTGTGTAACAACTTTAAGCTTTAACATATCATATTAGTGGGGGTTGAACACAATTTGTTATTACATTTTAACCGGTGGATGGCTCATTTTGTATTTTGCTATCCGTATCTTAGATAACTAACATCCTAATTGTTCAATCTATCAATTCAAATTTTACCTTTTTATTTTCATGACAATAGGACAATTTTTACACCCCGTTCTATCACAACTTTTTTTATAAGTAGGATGGCCGAAAAGAATGATTACCACTCAACCAGATCCCTTTCCCAATCTGTTATTTTTCTCTCAAAACATGAGTGAAGCAGGTGACAAACTTTGCTACAAATGGGGACATCCTGTCTCTGGTATAAGATCAGTTGTGCAAACCACTCGGGAATTAGGTATGCCTAAGAGATGCCATTGCAACTCTTCCATGTTCGTAAAAACCTCGAACTCATCTGATAGTAAAGGAAGGCGCTTCTATATATGTCCTTACGAAATTTCTGAAGTACAGTTCTTAACTTAATAGCATCATAGTAGGAAATTTTCTATATCTTTATTTTATGGCATTTTTCAGAGTGTCTCTTTCAATTGGTAGAGCCCGTCTCAGGGATGTGGATTTAAGAAGTGGTGGGACGATGTAATTACGGAGGAAATTGAGAAGATGAATCTTCATGCCCGTCTGAAAGAATAAACAAACAAGTCCCAAATTGATGGATTAATTGATAGGGTCGACTCTCTGCTTTCGAAAATTGGGGACCTTGAAACAAAATTGGCAGAAATGCACCATTTACTGTATTGAGTTGGTAAAGTTAGCCAAAACAGTGAACTATGCTAATGATATAACTATATCCATACTTTGTCCCCTGCTTAGTATCCATCTACAAATATAACTAATTGGAGTTCTATCTTTAACACTTTACTTTCCATCATTTACATTATTTTGCTCGGTCAGTCACTATAGTGAAAGCATAACTATCCATTTTTAACGACAAATTCTACGTTTACATTTATAAATGAATATCGACAATGACCAATTTCACCAAGTATCCACCTTCAAACATAATAGATAGCTAGTTCTTCGTTTTAAACTTAGATACCTATCCATTGATGTTTATTTCAAATCTAAACGACCATACATGGATAGATAAGAGTATGTTATCCATATATGTTTTTTGACATAAGACCAAATTGATAGTCCCCAGCAATATCATAGTATCCACCTCATGTAAAACCCAATACATTCATAAGGAGTATGACTATCCATATGCTAATTATATTATACACTTTATTTACTTCCTCCATATCTATTCCCGTTGTCGTTGTCAATCATTCACTATATTTAAGAGTATGTTATCCATAGATGATATGGTCGACTCTCTGCTTTCGAAGATTGGGGACCTTGATACAAAATTGGCAGATATGCACCATTTACTGTATTGAGTTGGTAAAGTTAGCCAAAATAGTAAACTATGCTAATATCTTCCACATATGGATTTAACTATATCCATACTTTATCCCCTTCTTAGTATTCATCTACAAATATAACTAATTGGAATATTATCTTTAACACTCAACTTTCCATCATTTAAATTATTTTGCTCGGTCAGTCACTACCGTGAACGCATAACTATCCATTTTTAACGACAATTGCTACGTTGACATTTATAAATTAATATCGACAAAGACAAATTTCACCAAATATCCACCTTCAAACATAATAGATAGCTAGTTCTTCGTTTTAAACTTAGATACTATCCATTGATGTTTATTTCAAATCTAAATTACCATCCATATATGTTATTCGGTATAAGACCAATTTTACAGTACCAACAAAATTGATGTTATTCGTATAACTACAATACGAAATTGATATTCCGATTTATGAATATTTATATTTACCCACTCCATAAGATAGCACCGTCTTTACCCTCCGTCTATCCACCTTCAGATATAATGGATAGTTACTTATTGCGACCAATCAAGTTAGTACTATCTATGGATAGGTGTTTTGGTTGAGAAATGTCATCTTTTCATTAAGATGCATTGAATTAAAGTTAGAAGGAAATTGAAACGTTGCGCCCTTTCGGAATCTACAAATAAGATATGTCGACCCATTCACTCTGTCCACACACTCAATACAAATTAAACAGAATGAATAGTCTTAACCTTCTAGATCTGCCGGCGGACGTAAGAAGAACAATTCTTGCGAAGAATGCGAGCGTTAATGTTCGAGAACACTTCAAAGTTCGAGCCGTCTGCAAGACCCTCTGTGAAGACGCTGATCACGTGGATACTCATTCTCAAATAGACCTTATCCAGGAGGGCCCTTTTGAAGGATATCAAAACGCCATTATCCTTTTGTGCCATGCCTGTATGGTTGCCAACAACATATCTGCTCAGTTTTTTAAGGCCATCTCCGACTTCATGTACACATCCGATGGAAGACCTGAATCTTTTCAAAAGATCAAAGATTGTGCCATCGCTGGCTGCAAACCTGCTGTTTATTGCTACGAAGTAATCCGGCGATCTATCTTCCCAGCCTGTGATTTAGGTTTGACCATCCCTTTCCTTTCTCATTTTACTATCCGTGCTCTTAGGAGACATGTGAGAAAGTTCGAACGATACTCCATATAATACCCAGTCTCTCAAATTTGGGTCAACGGGCAGAAGAAAAGTCAAAAGGGGCAATTTTATATTTTTTAGGAAATGAACCCACTGCTTGGGAACTTATGGTTTCATGTTCTATTTCACTCCCTGATTGGGGTTCTTTTCACCCTTCCCTCACGGTACTACTTCTCTATCGGTCACCAAGGAGTATTTCGCCTTGCAAGGTGGTCCTTGCTTATTCACACGGGATTCCACGTGCCCCATGATACTCGGGTCAGAGCATAAGCTAGTGATGCTTTCGGCTACTGGAATCTCGCCATCTAGAGTGTGACACTCCACCGCTTCGCCTAGCAGCACGACGCTTTTATTGCTCTCCCACAACCCCGTTTTCACGGTTTAGGCTGCTCCCATTAGCCGGAAGTCAAGACGGGCTAAATGTTTCTCTTTCTAAATAAAGAAAACATTTAGAAGACAAAGAATGGTGGAAACGTACCTTAGACGATTTTTTCGGACTATCGGGAAGGAAACTGATAGAACCGAGAAAACTTGTAAAATTCATAACGGGAGCTACGGATGTCCGCTCGAGGTGATACAAATTGCTAACTTCATCTAATGTCATCATGTATCTGATTAGGTGGCTTGTAGGATTTATGGAAGCAGCTATGGGGTTTCTAAAATATTAAATTTGGTATCGTCTAACTAGAGCGAGTAGGAATGTAACAGAGTTTGGGTCGGGTTAAGCTGATTGGTGCAATGGGTTGATCATATTGAGCCCCCAGAGGACATGTGTATTCTCTCCCTGGCACAACCTCTCCCCTTGTGTGCAAAAAAAAATAGTTTTGTGGGTTTAATGAATGGTTGCATGGCAAAACCATCTAATAAAATTCATTCATGAACCTCACTTCACTCATTCAGCTCACCCTGACCTCTCTCTAGCCTCTCTCATCTCTCTGTCGATCTCCCATCTCTCTCTCTCTCAAAGTTCATCCACAAATGCATGCATTTCTTTGAAGATTCATGAAGATCTTCATGTTCTTAACAAGCAACCCCAATAACTCTCAAACCAATTCACTAATCCATAAACCTCTTGCGCCTTATTGATCACCTCATCCTCCTCTTGAAGCGCCTCCGGTCAAGCCATCTCGCCTCGTCCGGAGCTCGCAGGACGTCGCCAGAGAAGTCGCCGCCGGTGATCTTTGCCTCTTCTTCCATCTTCTTCAGCCGGTTCAAGCTCCTCCTCTCTTCTAAGCATCTTCATCTCACTCTAGGGATCATCTTCAGTCACCGGAGATCTCTCATTAGCCACCGGAGAAGCTTCTTTTCACCAGTCAACGCTCCTCTGTCGTTGGTCAATGCCGGAAACTCCACCTGAGAAGCTGCTCTCACTGTCATTGCTCAGCGGGTTTGGTTCTATGGTGGTTCAGCTATAGAATTGGTGTGTTTTGGTCTTGGTTCAGCATTGGATTGGTTTAGTTAAACCGGGTCAACCATTTGGTCAAACCGGTTTAACCGGTTTAACCGGTCAATAGTTTGATTTGGTCCGGTTTAGCTAAACCGGTTCAATTGGGTTGGTTAGTCTCGGTTCAATAATTTGTTCAACTTTTTTAAAAAGTCAACGGTCAAGTTAATGCCAGTCAACGCTTTTCAACGCCGTGATCAAGCTAGTCAACGCTTGGTCAACGGCCGGTTTCTGATCCGGTTAGCTAGGGAGTGTTAGTGACTTAATTCAGGAGAGTTCGGGAAAGTTTGGGGTTCTAGTGCTCGGTCTCGGAGTTCTTGTTCTGTCGCTTCCATCTTACATCGCACTATCATTGTGAGTCGGCTAATGCATTCGTAGTTAATTCATGTAGACCCGGGAATCCTTAAACCGTAGTTTAGGAATGCATACTCGTTAATTAAATTGATTGATTGGTTAATGTTGATATCGGTTAATAACGAACATGGCTAGGTCTATATATGCATGTTAGTTAGATAGACCGTTCATATAGTCTATGCATGCTAGGTCGTATATGCACGTATATTATATTAATAACGATATCAACTGAATATATATACGGAAATTACGACTTAATTAAAATACGATAAAATACATAACAAACCTTATATAATATAAAGAACGGGTGGGTTAGGATTAATAGACGGGTTAATGGATTAAATGGATAAAATTTAAATAACAATGAGATGTCAGGGGATTAGTAAGCTGATTAATCCTAAACCGACAGATCGAGGAGTTTAGTAAAAGACATCTAGAAAAGGTAATTAAAAAGGTTAGTGAATGGTTATTCGTCTACGGGGTTAGCAATCCACAAATCCCAAGGTATCGGACTAAACAAGATTAAAATACTTTAATAAACTTACAGGCTTGCTTAATAGTCTGATTGTGTGTTGTTGCTTTGATGATGTGTGTTTGTGTGCACGCATGTGTTTAGACTACTCCGGTGTTGGGCCGGGTAGTCTGTTTGTGTGATACTTACCTCGGTCATGGGACCGGGTAAGTTTGTAGTTACATATTCGGTATAGCACCGAGTAGGGTTGGTGTTGGTGGTAATGGAATATGACTTGCGGGATAGATGGGAGTTGTGTTACCTTTCTGTTGACCTTGACGGTCTTGCGTTCTGTGTTAGAGTCCCAGTTACTCTGCGTGTTTACTTTATTGCGCTAGGACTCTAGGGTGCGTTAGATCCCGAAAGTCTAGGTTTGAAATCGTTCCGGTACTTCTCACCCAAATGGATCCTCGGGTAGTTGCCTGACCAGTTCACGTGGTGGGTCTGGTTATAATGTGAACCTATTGAGTGACGCCGGTAGGTGTGTGGTCCGGAGAATACGGGGTATGTTCTAGAGCCGTACTGCATGGAAACTTAGGTTACCGTGGGGTAGCCCGAGTCGATGTGTATTGATGGACTGGGATCAGTGTCCTAGGTCATAGGACTTTGTGTTTACGTCTAGGAGTCGTGGGTATTTTTGGTTACCATGTCGGTAGCTAAGTATTCCCATGGAAGTTACCGAGTTCGCATAGTGGGCCTAGTGGTATTAAGGATGGCTTCGTGATAGATATATCGAGTCTAATTAAGTGCATGTGCCACAGTGACTTTCATTTCCATAGCCTTTCCTTTTGATAAAGAATGCTTGTGTGTTGTGGGTTTATCACGTCACGGCTGAATGTGATAAGTTATTTCTTTCTTAGGATTGTTATTTTGGGTTTTGGGGAAGGATTAGTAGTTGTAGGTTAGATTAGAAGCCGTTAGTAGGAGCCGACTCGCTGGATGATCTTAGATCGCTCATTAGTTGTGTTTTTTAGGTTTAGCAGCGACAAACGTGGGAGGTCCTCGGTGTAGTTTCGGGATTGCTTGTGGGCCGGAGATCTTTTATCGATGTTTTGGTTGATGTATTTCGGTTTGGATTATTTGGTGCCTGTTTATTATTTGATGGCTTGTAATTAGAATTAAATAGGTAAATTTGTTTTGTAAAAAACTAAATTACTTAGAAATGAAATCGCTTTCCTGATATATTAGTTTAATCCGAACCGACACAACTCGTGGAAGTAATACAAGTTGAAAAGCCTTGTATTGTGGAAGCAAGGAACACGGGGTCAAGGACGGTTTGGTGCGAGCCTTTATCTCAAACCGGACTATCTCTGGCTTCACTTTGTGACGAACTTTTCTCGTTTGACTTGCTCGGGTTCGATCAGTCATGTTCTTGTTTGATTGTTGACCGGTCAGCTCGACGTTCAGCGGATAACAGGAAAGGGGCGTTACACTCCTGGCCTATCGGCATCTCTCTCGATCTCACGTATATATGGGATGCGGTGGATGAGGGAAATTTAAGGTCATGCCCTTGCTCCATTTATAGATATTGGCTTAACATCACCCACGAGAATGTCGAAGGTCACGGCATGTGCAATGATTGTTTTTGGACTATTGAGACGTCAGTTTTTTTCCAAATCATTCTCAAGAATTTCCTCGAATGGCCTGTGATAGAAGAAATACCAGTCTTTGGTGGTTGGGGTGACGACGTAGAGCAAAACGCAGGCGGTTGGGGTCAGGATGCAGTGCAGAACGGTGGAGAGAAAAACCCAGGCGGTTGGGGTCGAGGTGCAGTGCAAAATGGTGGAGAGCAAAACGCAGGCGGTTGGGACCAGGGTGCAGTGCAAAACGTGGCGGCGAGGGAAAAAGTGGCGGATGGGGCCACGGTGCAGGGCAAAACGCTGGTGTTTGGGACGCGTAAAGCTCATCCGCAGATATTTTGATTAATATTTTACCTAATTATGTTTAATTTTTTAAGGACTTTCAGTTTCTTTTTTGTTTTTGTTATCCATCAATAACAAAAGGTATCATCAATATTAATTTAAACATATCCTCTATCTACATTAAATTATCAATTTCTCTTTATCCTACACAACCTAACATTAATATTAAAAAAAAAAGGTGAATTCATTATAAATAATTCGAACTTTAATTATCCCAACCCTAGTTCTCTAAACTAGGACTCCTCGAAACCCTATTCCTTTTTTCCGTCAAATCATTGTTTCGACCTCCAATGCCTCATTATGCACGATAATAGCTATAAATTAAAATATATTTAATCAACGGATACTTACATTTGGGAAAGTGGATTTTATGATTAAAATTCTTCCACACACGTTAGTGTAATAAACTATCCACAAACGTGTCGAGGGGACTTGACTTTAATCTTTATTTTTGCCATCCCTTTGTTTTTAGTACAAATACACATAAATAAAAACATATTCGAACGTAATTATCCCAACCCTCGAAACCACAAATCCTTATTCCCGTAAAATATTTTTTTCAGTTCCAATGGAGAGTAGGGAAGACCATCATTATGCCTGATAACAGATGATAACAGATATAAATTATTTTAATTCAAACAAATACTTACATTTGGGAAAAGTGACCTTTATGGTTTAAACCATTCCACATGCCTCGGTGTAACAAACGTTAACGACTTGACTTTACATTTGTGGATAGTTTGTTATTTTCCCATCCACTTTTCCATCCATTTATTTTGTCATCCATTGTGCCATCAATTTTTCCATCCATTTTTCCATTCAATCTTGGGGGTGTTATTGGATTAAAAATTCTATGTATTTTAATGGAATTGGAATTGAAGGTATTTCAGTAGATTTGGTTGGATTCACTAATAGATTTGGAAATACTTGATAGATTTTAATGGATTTACTTGTAATATATATTGATTAATGAATAAAGATTTTATTAGAGTTTATTGTAATTCAAGTCAGAACGGTGTGTCTTTAACATGAAGCGTGAGTGGTGATTCCTTAGTTAGCTACTTTTCAAAACAAATATTATACCTGTTTTAGATTATCAGGGTGACTTTGACCCCAAAAAATGGTTAAGGTGACCATGAAGAACTGAATACACTCATTTTTCTTCGCATATCACGTCGGTCCGATCTGCACATGTTCTAAGGATAAGGAGCTCGAAGACTGAGACAAAAATCGGCTCGAAAAGGGATAATGTTTGAAGACACAAGAAATTAAAGATTTTTAAAGCAAAGACGTCATAGTTTTAAGCGATAATACTGAATACATGTGATCAAAATATTTAAAAACTAAAATTTATTGTTCAAACTCAAAAATCCTTATTATAATTTCTAATTAGTCTTACGGACTATTAGCATTTTCTCTTTCTTGGTCATGTGTCTTGACAATTTCTTCACCATTGTCAAAATCATGTCTTGCATTGTTGTCTTTCACATTTTCTGCATTATTAGCTTCAACAGGAACTTCAACAACAACTTCAACCGGAAATTCATCTGATCTACAATTACGAAGGGAATTATGTAAGGCTACACAAACCAATACTAGTTTTGCATGTGTCTTGATGTAAAATGGAGGAGCAGATCTAAATATTAGAAATCGTGATTTGAAAAATCCAAATATTCTCTCAATCACGTTTCTCAAGGATGCATGACAATGATTGAACAATTCATGTGGAGTTTCAGGATCACAACCTTCGCCAATAAACTCTTGTAGAAGATACTTAGTACCTCGAAAAGGAGCCAAAATTTTGCATCTGTTAGCAAATCCGCAGTCAGCAAGGTAAAATTTTCCTAAAATAAAATTAAACATATACAACTATTAGCTCATCATTTAATATATAAAATATTAATTAATCATATAGAAGACAAATACCTTGTGGAACTTCAAATCTATTAGTTCTCCTTGTTAATGCATCATACAATACTTTCGAATTATGAGCTGAACCATTCCATCCATTGAGAACGTACGTGAATTTCATATCAAAGTTGCAAGCGGCCAATACATTTTGTGATATTACTCTTTTTCGATTGCGATAGCTAGCACCCTCACATTTAGGTACTATAGCAGGTATGTGTGTACCATCAATTGCTCCTAAAAAAATCCTAAAACGAATAGAATTTATTAGTTTTCGAACACAATACAATATATAAAAACTAAAATAAATCAAAAACACATGTACCTTAAAATATGGATAAAACCTTGTATTTCTCTGATTTTTGTGGCTACTGTGAGATTGGGTTTGGCCATCAAACTTGGAGCAATCGTATTTATTGCTTTTAAAACTTTATGAAAATTTGTTCTTGTTGCGAATTTTGATCTCTTGAAGGTGTTTTTAGTGTGACAATACCTTGAATTTTGCCTGACCGTCATGAGAAAAGTGGCAACCATTTCTTCAACACGGATGAATCTTAAAACTCTCAGATTTGTTTTTCTCTAATAATAAGTTCACATAACTTGAGAAACACATCTGGATACATACAATACAATTGCCGAAAGTGCTGAGAATCTTCATATAACACCATGTGTATATAATCATATTCAATTCTTATGATAGGCCATCGAATTGGACATTCTGTATAACTTTCAAATTTTGAAATATTGATGTGCAATCAATATTTTTCCTAATCCCATCATTGTCACCAACAAATGCAATATTTTGTATGTAGATCTTCATCCTCAATTTCTTCTCTTGTAATTTCAGCTTCATCTTCGTCTAATAACCTTATACAAATAGAAAAACATCAATGAGCCAAGCTTATATTTTTAAATTTTAAACATCAAAATTCTTTGAAGATTGTTAAAAGAGAAATATCGACACCAATAATCAAGACTAAACATATACCGATAATCTATACATACATTCATATTTTCATAAATCGTAGGGTTATAAATATAGACGGTTTACCCGGTTAAGTGTAGATGAACAGCTCAACTGAGATTATGTTTTTGATTAAACCCTATACCATACCATGTGAATAATAAACCACTAACCTAAAAATTAAAATTCGTTTTTATTATTCCATGCATCATGCACAAAGGAGTTTTTAATTGGCTAAATGAGTTATATAGACGTGTTTTAATGTTGTGGTTGATCTTTGTTTGAATGCGTTCAACATTGGCCATAACAAAAATATTTCTCAACCAACGGTTGGTTATATAATCTATTTCGACAAAAAAAGAAATATATTGAGGATATGCATGCTGTAAATTGAATTGTGATGTTGTTTTGACTACGTTCGTTTTTTTTTGGGGGGGGGGGGGGGTGAAAGACTACGTTCGTTTTGACTATGTTGAAGTTAACATTTGAGTTTGACTAAAGGTTTTAAGTCTTAGATTTTATTATTAATTAAGTTTTGAGTTTTGACTATGTTCATTTTACTATTACATAGTAAGCAAAAATTGTTTTACTCTTGAAATTATTATAATAAATTAGAAACAAACTTTTGAATAAAACAAAGGAAAAAAAAGCATGAAAACCAAATAATTAAAAAATAAAACATCATTTCACGTTTTTTCGTATTCAACCCATGCGTTCTTCAATAAACATTCTGATGAATACTTCTTTCATCTCTAACTTACGAATTAGTGTATAATAACGAACGTTTTCCTCTAAGTCAAAAAAATTTTTGATTGCTTTCCATATGTTATTCTTTCTTTTCTTAATTTCCTTCAAATTGGCTTCTCTTTGTTGTCTTTTTTTTCTTTATTGTATTAAGCTAACAACCTGGCTGCTTATCCCAATCATTTCATTCAACGTTTTCTCCATATGGCTATCATCCATGCTAAATTGCTAGATTCTCCACTTTCACCACCTTTGGTTCTTTTTTTAGGAGGGAGCTTTTCTAATGAGCCTTTTGTGCTTCTTGAAAAAGTTGAACCCTCAAATCCTGATGCTTGAGATCCATCCACATTTTCAAAAAGTCTTGTTTCTAATTCAGATGGTTCATTATCTTTAGCTCCAAACACTACAAGAAAGCAGCGTTTTTGCGACTAGATCTTGCAACTATATTGTAGTCGTAACATTTGGCCACTATTAGGGGACAATATTGCTACTATTTTGCGACAAGGGATACATGAATGTGTATTAGTCGTTTATATACGACCAAAAATGAGTGTTGCCAATTTAGTCGTTGATTTACGATTGATTAACGACCATTGTCGAGACCGAAAACAATAGTCGCAGGCTAGTCGGTGATATGGCGACTATTTTTGCGTCTGATGTGAAGAGTCGTAGAAAAATCGTGAATTGGTCAGTACATGGGCGACTAATTCTCTACTTCGGGTATAGTAGTAACCAAGTCGTTTTGTTTGTCGCTATTGATACAACTAATATTCAACTCATTATTCGTGTCGCAAAGTAGTCGGGTATGGGTCATATCATATAGTATTTTTGGATTTAGTAATAATAATATGAGATAGTTTGGTTATATTTTACATATTTTTGGTAGGTGTACGGGTTTCAAAGCAAATCTATATTTGCAATATGTAAAGTGTATAATCGCTTTTTTCAACTTCTAATAAACATGTATAAGTTGCAATATTATATATTAACTAAAATTTAAACCGAAGCTAATTAACTCTTAAAATAAAAATCAAACGCTTAGCAATCTTTACACTGGTTTTAAAGAATCAAAAATTAAAAATTCATAAGTTCTTAATAGTTATAGAATAAAAGTGAAGGAGAGTTAGAAGCGATCGAGAGTCTGGTGCTCATTTGAGTACCATGTCGAAAGAGTATTAGGGTAACTATACGAAATCAAAGAGGGAAATATATTAGATATTGTTAATAATTTATATGATCATAAGATGTTAAATATGACAATTTCAAAAAATTCATACCGTTCCATCAAACTGTTCAACTCATCCAAAGTTACACGGTGATAGTCAATTGAAGAAGACCCTTCTATTCTTCTAAGCCAAGTAACCCTTAGGTAAAAAAAAATATATATTCTCATAGTTTTATTTTATATTAATGTCTTACTTATATTTTCTAGAAAACATGTCAACATACCGCAAAATCTTTCGATCCAGAAAAATCGGAGCAAAACATACAAATGCTTGTCTGGAACTTGTTCAAAACGCCTCGACAATTCCTCAGTGGTTGGTCCATATGCAACGCATTCTATGGCTCTCTTCCTTCAATTCCAACATCATTATTTAGTAAGGTTTAATTATAAGGTGATTATAAAACACCGAAACTTAAACTTACTCGGCATCTGTTAGCGTGAATTGGACTTTAGCGCGTGTATATGAATACGAATTGACCTTTGAAGAGTGATATACCCATTCAAGCTCTCTAACCCATGTTATAGCACCAACAACATCTATAGGGAAAAAATCTTTTAAATATAAGTTAATCTCCTAAAAACAACAATCACAGTTCTTCCAAATCCGATGTTCGATTTTTCCACTTAATCTAATAATAATGTATTGTAAACAACACATATCAATTGCATATTTATCTGAAACCGTCCCATCATTAATTCCTTGGATTGGTTTGATGCTCAAGAGGTCATCCAAAGTTGGAGGATCGAAGTTCTCAGTGATATTTGTCTTGTCAATTATATAAATATCTTTATACGTTGGACATACTCTGTCATACATTGGCCCTAATGAAACCCTAAAATAAGAAAAATTAAACCAGCAACCTTCTTTTTGTAAAAAAAAGGAACTTCCGGGCGTTTTTTCCAAAAGCTAAGGCTTGAATCCGACTTCCCTGTTGATTATAATCAAAGGTTACAAAAGGAAGTACACAAATAAAAATGTATGGATTTATGGGTGCCATGTATACCCAATAAAATGAAAGGGGTAAAATTAATTCCAAGGGATAAAAAAAGTAGAAAAAGAATATTGTTTCATCGGATAAAATTGATTCCAAGGGAGCATCATAGTGAGTAAAACACCACGCTCTCAATACCTTCGCTCTAACATTCCAGCGATTATCCCTCAAAGTAATATCAGCAATTTTGTGAAATTGTGAGTTTTCATAATCGCATGTTATACGCAGATTCATTTTGTGGATATCTCTTTGAATATCAGAGAATGATAGCGAGGAGGTAGAAGAAGAAAGTGAAGAGTTTTTAGGTTTATTGAAATGAATACCCGGTAACTATTTTACCTCGAGACCCAACAGTTGCAACTTTCCATTAAAATTCACTTACTCGTTCTTGGGATTTTCTCGAATGATTACATGAGAATGACCCATAGGCTTTTCTTTCATAATCTCTAATTTTTAGGCGTTAAATTTACCATAAGAAACTGATTGTTCATAATCCTCTCAGCTTGACGAAATACATTGATTTGTTCTTCAAAAGAGAACATGTTCTGATGAGTAACAAAAAAAAACAGAAGCAAAAAGCATAGAAGGATGTTGGGTTGGGTATCTCGATCGGTTAATAAATTTATGTACTAAATATTAATAAATTTTTAATACTCAATGATTATTTTTTCAATTTTTGGATATCAGGGAATACAAGTAATATACTAAGTTACTAAAGAAAATCAAGTTGACAAAAAAAAAATACTAGAGAAAATCATAAACAAAATGCGGATTATAAATACAAATTTAATTTAAATTCAAAAACCATAAGTATGTTCTTCACCCAACATTCTTAACATAGAGGAGGTTTAGGGTACTTGAACAAAAAAAAAATCATATTAAAACAATAACACATAAGATCGCAAAAAAAAAACATAAACACCTATACTATATGATTATGAGTTGTGAGATAAATACCTCTGGACAAAATCACGGAACTCTTCAAATTCAAACGCATCAAAGCGTATCTTAGAAACTTGTTGAATTGCCTCCAACCTCACCAACCGTAATCAACAAAGAAAATTTAATTATTTGTCATTTTACACTAACTAGAACGAATTTACAAAAAAACTTTGATGTTTCATCATACCACCGATGTTATAGACAATATTAAAGCACCGGAATAAGCAGAACAATATCCCCTTCGGACTTTTGCCACATGCCATAACCAGCTTAACAGCAAGAACGCCATTGGCCACACAATGACTCGTTTCTGCCAATATTTACTACATATCAGCTTTCAGATATTCTAAGAATATTATACATGAAATAAATTGATGTTATACTTACTCCAAATCTCTGATTCTTAATTTTACTTGAAGTCGCCTCCAGAAATAAGTTTCCAGATCATTTGCAGTAACCATTGGATCTCTTACAAAGCCATCAATTCAAATCACAACACCAATCAAATCTATATCTCAAACCAATAAACATAACAAACAAATCCATAACAAAATAATATTAAAACAATAAAGTCTCATAAAACTTGTAACCTTACATCCAAAAAAACTATATCGATTAGATACGTGCTAGTTATAGTGCCATTTGAAACGCCACATATATGCTTCAACTCTAAGTAGTGCTGGACATTAGGGTATGGAATTTTCAAGATTACACTCGAACTAGTTCGACACAGAGAGAATAAACTATCTGTCAAGCGATCAAACATTGGCATATCAAGGATATGAACGTTATCCCATTGTACCCACTGGTCCTTAGATTTCACCAGCCACTCGAAAACTTCAACGAAATCACTCCAAATTTCTCCTTCTATCATTTGGCCCTATCGTTAGAAAGTGCAAGACTTAAAACTTTAAACAGCGTAAGAACAGAAGTTTATACAGTGTAAGATCAAAACTTTATACAGCGCATGGACTGTGATAGAGAGATAACCTGTTCATCCACCAAAAGTAGTTTGATGGTTTTTTCTGAGAAGACCCGTTGATACATCCAATACCGAAGGACCTTCAATCACAAACTCCATTTCGTCTTCGACTTGTTGATCTCCAAGAGGAATTGGTATTGCTTTTGTGTCATTGGTATTTTTGCAATAGATTTTCCGTTGAGAAAATAAATGTAAGACGAAAGGAAATTGAAAGATGAAGTGAATTTGAGAGAGGTTATAATGGTTAGGGTATTGGCAGTTTATGGTAATTTAGGCACCATAAATATATTGGGTTTGGCGGGCCTTAATTAGATATATCAGTATGTTAACTTTGGTTTCGATTAATACAAATATCTTATTGATTCCCGATGCACATAATGGTTTATTTGTGTCACATAATGGCTAGTCATGAACTAATGCGTTACACATGGCATACTAATGTCTTTACCACATCTCTTATAACATTTTTACTTCTTCACAACTGGAAGAGATACATAAATTTGTGAACTCTAGAACATCATTTTTATGGACAGGCTGATACCACTATCCACGCTAATGTACACATATTCTAAATAGCCAAAACCAACCCATTAAAATCCCCCTATATAACAAAAATAGGTCCATGTTGAACCTTGGATTGCAGGTATGTATCCATAACTTAAGTTCAGACAGTTTGCCTATCCACCACCTAATAGATATACACCTATAAAATTAGTATGCCATATAAGTGAAAGTTATCACATGGATATGAAATAGTCATAATTCGAAGAGACAAACAGTTTCTCAAGTCTCAAAGAGCTAAACACACAAACCATAACACACAAACCATACTGAATTGTTAAAAGTTAATTTGAGAATATATGAGACTACCCAATGCTTATAAATGTCCATCGCGTACTCCTGTCTAAACTTGTCCACGAACTCATCTGTCATCGACTCCATTCCATCTGATTTTGCTAGGGCATAGAGCTCAAGAAACTTTATTGTAACAGGTCCGCAATCGTCTGCTCTATCATTCTTGTACAAAGTCTCAAAGCGAGTCCATGAATAAGACGGTAAAATCTTGTCCAGCAAATGTTTCTTTGTCTTGCTTAGCTCCTTTGGCTTCATACTTTTAGTCTCAGGGTCCAGCTTGAAAAAAGCTTTCACAATGTAAGGCATCATACGTAAAATTGGGGCAAGGTTTTCAGCAGTTTGATTGTCACGGCTATGGATTGACAACATGTCTAGTACTTCAACATACCCTAAATCAATGTTAATAACAACTCCAACCTAGTGATCTCCTTTCCAATTTATGGGAATGTATATTGTTCCCACATCTTCAAACCACCTCGCCATAATACGGCTGTGAGTCCAGTCACCGTATACAAACTCCTTGATGCGATCGTCCCAATGGTACAATCTCTTATCTTTGGACGAGGAGAAGCTCCTATATCGCCCTTGAAAATGGTTTGAAAACCAAGGCGAGAGGAAGACTACCCTCTCCTCCGCGAAGTACGAAGCATGTTTCATGTATATGTGCTCTACAAGTACCTGCATATGCTAAAGTATCCAGATACCATATAAGTTAACAATATATGGAAAGATATACAACAAATTAACACCATACTAACCGTTTTGTTTAAACATTTCTTTGGCTCTGCAATTTCAAGCAAGAATTTGTTACTTATTTCCACCTCCCTATATATCAAATTCTCCAGCACGTATTTCCTACCAATTATACGACAATTAAAGCACATGAGTCGTCTGCAAAAATTTTTTTAACCACAGTTCGTTCTTACCTCTTAGGACATAGTCTAATTGTTTCCTGCCAAACTTCCTTATACTCAATAAACATATCCTCGCTTTCAGATAACCCTTCAAATGTCTGAGCAAGCTCCACCTTTGCATTCGTTGGATTAGTTTTAACACGCTTTGGTGGAGGAGAAGAATCGCTTAGATCCACCATTTATTCATTGGTTGCAACCAATTCTTTCATAGTGACACGCTTCTTTTTACGTTCATTGTTCTTCTTACTACATTTCTTCCTCTTTTCCTTAACTTCATTTGGGACTACATCTACTGCTTCCTGGAAAACACATTAAATAGGTACTATCAACTGTCGAACATCAATTTAAAACTTATTATTAAATTACCTTGGATTGTTTCTCTGCCGTTACATCCTCCTGTCCATTACCTTTTTAAGCTGATTTAAGGAAGTATCCAGTTTGCTTTCAATGGATATGTCATCAGTATTTCTTTCACATGAAATCTCGGGTTACTCTGGCCATATTGACTCCCATTATTAGTACACAATATTCAACTCGCTCATGTCCACCATAATAAGTAGATCACAAAAGCGTAAAATTTTCAATTCAATTACCGTGGATTGTTTTCTTGCAATCACAGACACTTGTCCATCTTCCAATTCAAACTGATCGCAGGTAGTATCCACGTTGCTTTCTATGGATACACCATCACATAGAGCCCCGGTCTTTCCTTCACATGGAGCCCCAGCATTACTCTGGCCAAAATGCATACAAATAATTACTACTTTCAAAATTAATTGGCTTATGTACATCAGCCTTTCCTTCACTTGGTGTCCCAGGGTAACTCTGGCCATATTGGCTCCCATTATTAGTACACAATATCTAACTCGCTCATGTACACCATAAGCAGGTCTGGAACACATAAGAAGTAGTTAAAATTTACAATTAAATTACCGTGAGTTGTTTTTCAGCAGTCACAGACATATCTTCATCTATCATTTTAGGCAAAATGAAGACAATATCCATTTGGATTTCTATTGATATGCCATCAATCTTTTCTTCACATAGAGCCTTGGTCTCACTCTGGCCATATTGTCTCTCACTATTAGTACACAATACCCAACTCGGCATGTAAACCATTAGCATGTCTGGAACATATATTAAGTAGGTCACATACATTTCAAATTTACAATAAAATTACCCTGAATTGTTTTTCAGCAGTCACAGACATCTGTCCATCTACGATTTTTGGCTGATTGAATACAATATCCATTTGGCTTTCTTTGGATAGTCCATTTATCTTTAATTCACACTGAGCCCCGAGATTACTCTAGCCAAAATGGATACAAAGAATTAGTACTTTGAAACTAACTTGTTCATGTAAACCGTATATTTTGCAAATATAACAAAGACGATAATAAACCAATCACCCAAAAGCATTCAAATGTATCCATATATAACCTGATATTGATGATCCACTTGACTCTCTTTGGTAGTACCCACTTGACTCTCGGTGGATAGTTCATCGGATTTCCTTTCACACGGACTGCAGTTGTTATTCTGGTCGTGATAAATCTCAACAATTAGTATTCAATTTCTAACACGTTTACACCAAAGAGATATCAAACATTCAGAAAAATCAGTCAAACAGGATAACTAAGAGGAAGATAAACAAAAAGAAATTAAAGCTATCAAATGTATCAATATATCACTTGATTTAATGGATGCAAAACCACCTTATTTTCTATTGCCTTATTTCCAAGTGTTTTTAAGCCTTCAGCTGCATTGATAACATCTTTCCACTGCTCTTGATCCTCCCCATTTGTGGTCAAAGCAACAACTTCCTTGTCCTTACCGACAATGAATTCATCACTTGTTTTTTCAAGGATCAATCGTGTCAGCCAGCTGAGTACAAAAGTTGCCAATGTTAAATTCAGATCCCAGATTTCCTGATTGAAAGAAGTTTCATCAACATAGTTGTTAACTTAAGAAATAATAGAATTCACATTATTTCAAACTTGATCGTTGTTGATAGTATGACTTTCAAAAGTTTGATCACCAACTCCAGTATTAACATTCTCAGGCCCTCCAGCATTTTATTTCTTCTTCTTCGCCATTTTAGATTCACCTAAAAAAACTTTCTTCATTCCTGTCAAAGTGTAATTATGAGGGGGGGATGTTTAGGCGTTTCCTTACATGCAACCTATAATCCCTGGACGTCAATCTTCGCTTTAACGACGTGATCTCTGCTTCATGTCTTAGCTTTAATAACGTCATTTCCTTTCTCAATTCTTCCAATGAATCCTCTACCCAAATTTTGAACTTGTCATTAACAACAGAATCAGCCATGGTCATATCTTCAGTTGCAACATACACCTTTCTCTTTTTCTTATTCTCTACAAAAGGCTTGGGCACGTGTTCAATAAGCATATGAGAAGAATCACCACCAGGCCACTCATCCTTCTTGAACACATGATGACTATCCACGAGGCTTTCAAGATACACTACCTTCTTATCTTTTATCTCGTCTATCCATTCCCCCAACCTTCACCTAATGGCTTCACTTCAGATTTTAAATAAGGAACGACTTTTACTTGTACATAGATAAACTGCACATCTCGATGGATAAAGAGAGATTAGTATATGTATGGAAGATACGAATATGCACATACCTCAGGTCCAAACTCGATGTATAGTACAGTGTCACTGCTAATCCAATTTTTTTTTGGGATCCTTTCGAAAGAACTATCCATGAAGTTCATAGTTGATTCATGGTCAGGCATCCTCTCCAATAATCATGGTATACTGCAGTTGCGTTCTGAATGTTCTAACAGGATCATCACCAGGTTTTCCAGTTCTCGGACCAGGTTTCATTGAATTAATCGTCTTAAGAAAAGACTCTCGCCCCCATGGATAGCTCGGAAAGAAATCCACATCCCTAAGAATCTCAACAAATTTTGGCATTGCCTTCGCATTCTGGTTGCTACTAATAAGCACTCCATCAACAATACATATCAGAGCAAGTTTCAGCCTTTTCGAACCATCCATGTTTCTTTCATCGAGCAGTTTAAGTATATATGTAATCTTAACAACTTGGTCTCCCTTTTTCATACTCCTACTCATATTGCCAAACAAGTCTTTACACACGGAAGTGGCTCCTTCTGGAATCATCTTCTTCTCCTCTATTTCCCCTGGTTCAGGGAACTCACAACAATTCAAGCCTGTTATTAATCCAAACTCTTCTAACGAGAATCGAAGAGGCCGCCCCGCAAAAACTGAACTCAACTCGTATCTCTTTTTCGTAATTAGTTGCCTCGCCAGTAGTCCTGGATCATTTTCCCATAAATTGAACATTGTTTCACTGGAAGCTTAAACAACTCTCCAAAACTAGAATCTCGAATTTTCTCCCACTTGGGCGTATCCTTAATATTCTTCCACACTTTGTTTAGTATCTCCGGTTTGGAATATATATTCAGTCGACCATCAGGGTATCGATCTGTATGGTACATTCTAATCGGTAGATTTGAGTCTACCATCGTCTGGAAAAGAAACATGTATTGAATGAAATTTTCGATTGAAAATCACTACAACATAATATTAGAGTATTGGAACCTTACCATAGGAGTAACGAACATGATCAGAAATCCTAAAGGGATGTGGGTTCTGATTTTCACCGGCGTAAAAATGGAAGAGAGAGAGAGAAACGAGCGAGAGAGACGATGGTAGTTTCTGTATTTTTTTTATAGACCTAAAATTAATTAACTCTTACTCATCATAAAAAACCACACAACCATAAAATATCTAGTTTGCATGATGAGTAATTGGTAAGTTCATTTAGTTTAGGGGTATTATTGTATTTTCCCTCTATCCTCAAAAAAAGATATAAAATGTACAAATATTTTAAAAGATACAAGAATACAAGGAAAAAAATAAAATAAAAAGATACAAAGAATGCAAGTCACCCTATTTAAAATGGAGTAAAAATAGAAAAAACGTTAACAGACAATATTTTTAATTTATTTATTTTCTAATTAGCCAAATTTCTCTAAAAAAAGATATACGTTTATTTCGGTTAATCTTAGATTCACACCGGTTTTGAGTCAAACTGAAGCTTCCGGTTGGGTAATAAGATATTGGTACCCAAAACTAGGCCCGCAACCAGAAGTCATGTGGGCTTTCCTTAATTTTCTTTTTTCTTGGTCAACAACGTGGGGTTTCATTAATTTTCTTACCAGAGGAGAGAGAACGAGCAAAAAACACAGGAGGAATTCGTGGGAACGCCACCAACGAGATCTAGCACGGACCCGTCAGTGTGGTTTAGAGAAGGAGAAGCAGTGAGCTTCACTAAACCTTAGAGATCTTCGTTCTCCACTTTTGAAAGAAGGAGAGGATAAGATTTAGCACAGATCGAAGAAGATGAACATTTTCAGATTAGCAGGTGATATGACTCACCTGGCCAGTGTTCTGGTCTTGCTTCTCAAGATCCACACCATCAAATCCTGCGCTGGTATGTACATTTACCTCCTATCTTCTTCGAAATTTGGCTGATAATCTGTGCGTTTACATCAGATTGCGATGATTAGTTTAGGCTAATTTGTCGAATGGTTGTTCGATTTCCCCCTCATATATTACATTGACCATATGATTCTCACTCGATTTGATTTTGTCAGTTTCAATTGTAGAGATATTCGAGTTTCGGAGAGACTGATCCATGGAATTGAATGATTTTGAATGATCCATTCGTTAGATCACGTCGTAGAGATCATCCACAAAGCTCTTTTGTGTTTCAGAAACACGTATATATATGTATGAGAATTTCAAATGCGTTGGCAGGTGTGTCATTGAAGACTCAAGAACTCTATGCCATTGTCTTTGCTACACGTTATTTGGATATTTTCACGAGCTTCGTGTCTGTCTATAACACCTTTATGAAGTTGGTGTTCTTAGGAAGCTCCTTTTCGATTGTTTGGTACATGAGGTATCATAAGGCCGTCCACAGGACTTACGACAGGGAGCAAGATACCTTTCGCCATTGGTTCCTTGTGCTTCCATGCCTACTCTTAGCTCTTCTCATTCACGAAAAGTTTACCTTTCTTGAGGTTTGTGCTCTTGTCAATCAAACTGCTATTTGATTTCTTTTCTTCTTTTTTTGTGTGTAATTGGTTATCTCTTTTACAATATCAGGTACTCTGGACGTTTTCATTGTACTTGGAGGCTGTTGCTATATTACCTCAACTTGTCTTGCTGCAAAGAACTAGAAATATTGACAACTTGACTGGGCAATACATATTTCTCCTTGGGTACAATCTCGTTTCATAAGCTCGCTTATTGGAAAAGTGTTCTTGCTTGCTTTCTTAACTTCTCTTGGTTGTGTTCTCTATTGTCATCTTCTTGCAGGGGGTACAGGGGATTGTACATCCTAAACTGGATCTACCGTTACTTCACTGAGCCGCACTTTGTTCATTGGATAAGTATGACTCTCTCCCTTAACCTTCATCCCTATTTTACATGCAACACACCTGGTCCATGTAACCTTACCCCTTAAAGTTAGTATATGGATTTCAATAGATACATATTTGTAGCCTCTGCATGTTGGTCCTCATACTGAAAGCATGTCTTGATTGTTCTTTGTGAATCTGACATATTAACATGGACTGTATGATAACGATGATGCAGCCTGGATTGCGGGGGCTGTCCAGACATTGCTCTATGGGGACTTCTTCTACTATTATTTCCTAAGGTAACCATTACCTCATATGTTCCTCTTGTTCCTAACTTAATTGTTGGCAACTCTAGTTGTGCCTTAAACTGTTCTTGTCGGTTTTATGTTTGCAGCTGGAAGAACAACAAAAAGCTCCAATTGCCAGCTTAATTTCTAAACTGTCGATGCTCGGAAACCTTACGGTTTCAATTTGGTGCCCGGACACAATATCCGCCAGGAAGTTACCAAATTTACTCCGTTGGTGGTTAATAGAGGAGACGAGCATATATATGTAAACTCTAAGCGATCTAACTTATTACAACAATTTTGAACTCTTTCGTATCTCAGCTTTCTGCTTGAGTTAAGTGTTACTAAATACTACTTCGCAGGACAGTTTTATATCCCAACAGAAGATGTGAACCATTATTAGATTCGGGTGAAAATGTGACCCTAGGGAAAAACATTTTGGAGTAATTGCAGAATAGATTATACAAGTGACAATAGGTTTTGGATACCGAAAATGTAATTTATGAGACGACAATAGGTTTATAAGACCATCTCTAATGTATAATTTCATATACTTCCATTTTTCACTTCAAAATGGAGTAGCTATAGAATAGTGTTTTACTTCAATATATTATTCAATTTTTTACTCTATAAATGGAATATTCTACATAGATTTTTTTATTTTGTTTTTTGTCTATTTTAGTTATAAAATTTACAAATTGATCGTATATATTTTATTTTTCATAAAATTTACATAACTTATAAAATAATTTCACTTATAATTTTTTATGAATAATAAAATAATATTAAAAATAATAAATTTTTATTTTATATTGTTGAAATAATATTTATAACTGTTACTGAAAAATATAAACATTTATTTTTAAATAGTAGTTATTATTAAATTTATAAAAGTTAGAAATTTAAAAAATTTAATACTCAAAATGATTACTTTGTAAATAAAAAGTTCCACTCCAAAACGGAGTGGAAAATGGAGTTACTCCAAATATAGAGTAATCTCACACATTACTCCATTTTGGAGTGGAAAATTGAGTGGGGTTGGAGAGGATTTTACTCCAAATCCTATTTTGGAGTGGGAAATGGAGTAGGGTTGGAGATGCCCTAAACAATACGTCGAGGCAATAACGGAGAAGCAGGTGTGTGAAATGTTTCAATCCAATTTCCCTTCCCATATTACCACGAGATAAGTCTCTGACTCAGACTTCTTTGGCTAGATTTTTTTTTCGACAAAAAACCCTTTTGACTAGGTGGCGGGAAATAAGCTTTCCATAGAGGAAAACCAATATGGAGCCGTCGAACCTATATGGGAGAATAAGATACCACGAGCTCTTGCCGTTTTAGCTAGGCAATCCGCACGGACATTATCTAACCAATTAACATGCTTAATGAGAAAGTTAGGAAAGAAAACTCTTAGCGAGCTAAACTCTTCTAATTCTGATGCGAAAGCCGGCCAATCCGACGGTTTGTCAAGCATAGCAATAAGATCTGAACAATCCGACCGGAAGGTGACATCTGTAAGCTTGAGGGAGTGAAGATTCTTCATAGCCCAGAGGAGAGCTTCCATTTCCGCGTGTAATGGGGTCAGGTTCCTTCTTGGTCCTTTCAGTCCAAGCTGGATAATCTACATTCCTTCCATCAGAATCCATCCATGTCCACTCAGCGAGTCCGACGCCAGCCATGATCCATCCACAAATCAAATAGGATCCGGAGGGTGAGCCGGGGTAGCCAAAGTGGAAGTGATGCTTCCACAATGAGAATCCGCTTCTCTGCTATTAGCAACCCTCCAAGCCTCCTCCTCAAGACGTGCTCTTTCCTATGTGTCCTGAGGGTCGTCATCAAAGTTATCAAAAACCTTTTTGTTCCGAGCCTTCCAAATAAACAACATTAACCATGGGAATAATTTGAGAGCCTCCTTATCCTGCATCAAATCAGAAACCCTCCAAAAGAGATAATCAAGGTTATTGAAGAGTGATGGGGACGGGAATAAGTGGGGAGCATAAGTGATGAAATCCTGACCAGCTTTCCTCATGATTCAAGCAAATGGACAAAACCGGTTATGAAGCCAAAGAAGGAGCCGCCTGATTTCAGCTTCAAATCAACACATGGAGGTCTTGTCATTCTGTCAGAGACCATTTGGACTACATTCTTAACTCAACTAGAGAACACCTCGAACTTGAATCAGTACATTCAGAGTTCTGATGAAGAAGTTATGCAACTTGCAACTCAAGCGATTTCCAGCTTATGCAATTCAGACACACGAGCATTCAAAGGAGGACTCAGAACGAAGCAGAAGGAATTAAGCCATGTAACAAATTTTCTTGGATTCTTGATTCATCAGATAAGATGTGAGAATTGGAATCACCTCAAGAACGGTTCATATGAAAAAGATATGAATTTTGCAAACCGATGGTTCTGCTTGAGGTTGTATTCCGCGACTGAGCCAGAGATTGAGTCACACAGCCCAGCTCAGGTACAATTTGGACCTGAAACCAATTGGAGCTTCTTCCTTAATCTGTTAGCTTTCCAACAAGCCCAAGAAAGGAGTGAAAGTCCAAAGTATCAGAGAGATGTGCTTCATTCTTCTAGACGGACTCATCTGATGCTATACATGGAGATCTCTAAGCCCAAGTGTTTTGGAAGCTTGCAGACTTATGTTTGGCATCCAGGGAACATTCCTAAGCCCAAGAGAAGCTAAATTTCGTGGCCCAACAAGTCAGATTCAACCAGGAACTTCATGAGACAAATTCAATGGCCAAAGTAGTCAAAGAGTCATTCCACATTAGTTTAATGTTTGGTCTTTGGTCTTAGTCAAAGTCTTCATAGTTTTCTACAATTTCTTCCTAGTTTTCTACATCTTTTCTTTGTCTCTTCATCTCTTTATTTCCTATAAAGAGACTTCGAAATCATATGAATAAAACAACCTTTTTCTGATTAAAAACTTCTTTGTTTAGAGAGTGATTCTCTTTGTTCCTTTGTGAACATTTCGATTTCTTAGTGAGTAATATCTAAGATATCAAACCGGTGAATCAAGAGGTATTCCGCAACCTTTTGTGTGACCATTCTATCAAACCAAAGAGTGTTGTGAGTGTTGAAATAGTTCAGGTGTTGAGTTTGACATACTCTTCATTGGTTCTACACTAACTTCATCCTGAAGCTTCCACCGCCTATCTTCTTTGTTGGATCGTCGCAAGTATCAGGCCTTGAGTTTAATATACTCATTGTTGGGTCTTCACGAGCCATTTGGAGCATAGGATTATCTTGCCGACTTGAAGTGAACATTTTTGAGATTTGATTCTGTCTAAAACATCACGGCTTCGGACAGGAATCTATCAAGTGGTATCAGAGCCACACTTCCAAGTTCGGTACTCTATCTTTTCATCTTCTCATCTCTTCATCTTCTTCTTTTTATAAACACTTCTTCTCTGTCTATCTTTTGTAAGGGAACCGAGCCTACCCTATTCAAAAAAAAAAAAAAAAAGAGTGCTAGTAGCCTCAAAGATAAGATTCAAAAAAGAAAAAGAAAAAAAAAAGTATAAGAACCAGGAGAAATCGGTTCAGATCCAGGAGAAATCGGATCTAAGGGTTTTGGTCAATCGGTTTCCGAAGAAAATCTTGCAATCTGACTATCTTCTTCTTCTTCTCTTGATTTGCCATTGATTTCTTTGGAGAAAAGCACTGAGATTGATTGTTAATTCTTCTGGAACTTAGAGAAAATCACTAGAGAGTCATTTGATTGAGAGTTCAAACACTTTGAGAGAAACACAAGAGAGAAAGTGAGGATTGTTTTGTTTCTCTGATTTGTTTGTTAAGTGATTGCAGGAACAAGATGTTTGGTCTTAAAAGGAGAACTGACCAGGAGAAGAACTCATGCCAAGGAGTTTTCTATTCATCATCTAGAGCCTTGATGAAAGAAAAACGAAAAAGTTTAAGAAATGGAGATCAATCGGGTTTTTATGAGTTTTATTGTGTGCAGGATAAGGCACGCCAAAAGAAACCATAATAGAGGCCTATAAGGAGGACCATAGATCATTCTAGACAGGCCATAGATGGAGCAAATCATGACAGCAGCCGTGATGATCAAAGGATTCTTCAACAAACCGACAAGCTTCAAAACCGGATGAATCGAGAAAAGAAACATGATCTGGACAAATGGATGAAAGAAGCAGTTGAAGCTATGTTTAGTGATCAAAATGAGAGCACCACACGTCCATCCTCAGGAGCTGAAGCAATGAGCCAAATGTCTTGTTGTTTTAAGGAGAAACCGGTTATTCAAAAACCAAAACATGATCAGCCATTACCAATCCGCACAGGTTTGAATGAAACTTTTATTTCGAGTACTTGTTCTAATGAAATATTTATGTGCCATGACAGGTAGAATGATGCAAGTTCAAAGCCCATGGTACTAAAGGAAAAAGTTGAGAACAACAACAAAGAGAAAGTTTCAGATTCATTCTTCACTTCTGATCAAAAAGATGTGCCACCAACCAGAAGTGATTACTTGGTGACTAGGAGTGCTCACAACCAAACCAAGGAGAGTGACCAGCGTGAGAGTCTCTTCCAGACAAGGTGCCTAGTCCAAAACAAAGTGTGCAGCCTTATCATTGATGGAGGCAGTTGTACAAACGTGGCAAGTTCAACAATGGTGAAGAAACTATGCTTGGAGACAACAAAGCATCCACAACCTTACAAAGTTCAGTGGTTGACAAACAATGGAGAAATGAAAGTAACCAGACAAGTGATGGTGTCTTTTTCTATTGGGAGATATCAAGATGAAGTTCTTTGTGATGTTCTGCCCATGGAAGCAAGCCACATCCTTTTGGGAAGGCCATGGCAATATGATCGCCAAGTTACTCATCATGGTCTTACCAACCTATACTCATTCTTGTTTGGGGGAAAGAAAATCAACCTTGTTCCTCTATCTCCATTGGAAGCTCAAAAAGATCAGCAACACTTAAGCAAGAAGGAAGAGCAAGTTGAAGGAAAAACCGTAAAGCATCTTACCTTTCTCAAAAAGTCCTTGAAAGCTAAGTCTTCTCTTCCATCTTCTCAATCTGATTTTGTTCTTAAAAGTAAAGATATTTCTGATGAGCTAACCTGTTCAGAACCGGTGCAACCGAGTAGCATTGATTCCATTCCACAGGTTCAAGAAAAGAGCTCACCAAAAGAAGCACAAGGAAGTTTACTACAAGAAGATATCTTGGAGAAACCAATCCACTTTGCACCAGAACCAACCCTTATGTCATTGCCTCACTCAAAAGAGCACTGTAAGGAACATGATTTGGTTAAAACAAAGTCTGATTTGTTTGTTTTGGTTTCTGCTCAAGATGAAAAACGTTTTGGTTTGGAACAAGTGAAAGAGTTTTGTGTTTCCAAATCTGTTTTTGACAAAATAATTCCAACTCTTGAACAACTCAATTCTGAAAAGTTCCTTATGCCAAATTGTTTTCTTTTTGATGATTTTCGTGGCCTTTACTCCACTTTCAGAGATTCTTTGTGTGGGAAAACATTTGAGCTAAGTAGAGCCAAAGCAGAGTTTGCATTTGACACAATCGTTTCTAAGCCTATGAAAAGTTTTCAAGACGTTTTCTGTGAAACAAATACTTTCAATGAACTTTGCAAACCAATTTCCAGAAATTTTGAAAGCTTTCCTGAGTTTACAAAGATCAATTCTTTTTCAAAGAAAGCTTTACTTGGTTTGAGATCATTTGAGAGTTCTTGTGATATTATGCGTTTTATGCTTGCAATGATCATTAACGAAATGTTTGACAACAGCCTTAGCAACTTGATTCCTGTTTTAGACTTTTCAAAAATGGAGAAGCTTCTTGATAATTTTGTTTTTCCAGATAACTTGTCTTCTCTAGTTGTTTTGATAGCACAGGATCAAGGAACTGTTTCTAGGGTCAAGAGGATTCAAGACCTTGCAAAGGGAGTTCAACATGGACCAAAGGCATGCTTAAACCAGGAACGATCTCAGACTGAACAAAACAAAAGGAGCCAGCAAAAGACTTACCATTCTGAAGTTTGGAATTGGAAGTACTTGAGAAAAACAACTACAATACCAAAAGAAAGTTTCTTTCCAAAACTTTACTTTGCAATTTATTTCAAGAACATTCGCTTGATGTTTTTCTTTGTGTCTAAATCATTTTCTTTTGATGTAGGAAAATTGGATTTGAGGACAAATCCTTTTCAAGAGGGTGGGAATGATGAAATCCTGACCAGTTTTCCTCATGATTCAAGCAAATGGACAAAACCGGTTATGAAGCCAAAGAAGGAGCCGCCTGATTTCAGCTTCAAATCAACACATGGAGGTCTTGTCATTCTGTCAGAGACCATTTGGACTACATTCTTAACTCAACTAGAGAACACCTCGAACTTGAATCAGTACATTCAGAGTTCTGATGACGAAGTTATGCAACTTGCAACTCAAGCGATTTCCAGCTTATGCAATTCAGACACACGAGCATTCAAAGGAGGACTCAGAACGAAGCAGAAGGAATTAAGCCATGTAACAAATTTTCTTGGATTCTTGATTCATCAGAGAAGCTGTGAGAATTGGAATAACCTCAAGAACGGTTCATATGAAAAAGATATGAATTTTGCAAACCGATGGTTCTGCTTGAGGTTGTATTCCGCGACTGAGCCAGAGATTGAGTCACACAGCCCAGCTCAGGTACAATTTGGACCTGAAACCAATTGGAGCTTCTTCCTTAATCTGTTAGCTTTCCAACAAGCCCAAGAAAGGAGTGAAAGTCCAAAGTATCAGAGAGATGTGCTTCATTCTTCTAGACGGACTCATCTGATGCTATACATGGAGATCTCTAAGCCCAAGTGTTTTGGAAGCTTGCAGACTTATGTTTGGCATCCAGGGAACATTCCTAAGCCCAAGAGAAGCTAAATTTCGTGGCCCAACAAGTCAGATTCAACTAGGAACTTCATGAGACAAATTCAATGGCCAAAGTAGTCAAAGAGTCATTCCACATTAGTTTAATGTTTGGTCTTTGGTCTTAGTCAAAGTCTTCATAGTTTTCTACAATTTCTTCCTAGTTTTCTACATCTTTTCTTTGTCTCTTCATCTCTTTATTTCCTATAAAGAGACTTCGAAATCATATGAATAAAACAACCTTTTTCTGATTAAAAACTTCTTTGTTTAGAGAGTGATTCTCTTTGTTCCTTTGTGAACATTTCGATTTCTTAGTGAGTAATATCTAAGATATCAAACCGGTGAATCAAGAGGTATTCCGCAACCTTTTGTGTGACCATTCTATCAAACCAAAGAGTGTTGTGAGTGTTGAAATAGTTCAGGTGTTGAGTTTGACATACTCTTCATTGGTTCTACACTAACTTCATCTTGAAGCTTCCACCGCCTATCTTCTTTGTTGGATCGTCGCAAGTATCAGGCTTTGAGTTTAATATACTCATTGTTGGGTCTTCACGAGCCATTTGGAGCATAGGATTATCTTGCCGACTTGAAGTGAACATTTTTGGGATTTGATTCTGTCTAAAACATCACGGCTTCAGACAGGAATCTATCAATAAGGGATTTGGGAGAGCGCCCAAGCTTGACAGGCCGGGGGACATTCGAAGATATCATGGTTAATTGTCTCCTTGTCGGCACCGCACCTGAGACATCCCGAGTCTTTGCCAATGTGGTGATATGATAAGTTGGAACAAGTAGGGATAAATCCCGAAAGAAATTGCCACACGAAATTTTTAATTTTGTGTGCGGTTTTTAACTTCCACGCTTGCGCCTTAAGCACTGTAGTACTCGGTCCCTGAGAAGGGGCTTGCAAGCGGGGCGAGAGAGGGCTCTCACGGCCCGATATCCAGATTTGACCGTGTAATTTCCAGATTTGGTATGAGACCAGCTATAGTTATCTCTCGAGGCTAGTCTGCTTGGACGCATCCCTAAAATAAGGGTAATGTCTTCTTGAGGAAAAAGTTCCCTCAGACGTTCCACCTTCCATTGTTTTGTCTCAAAATCAATGAGAGTGTTTACATATAACCGGGGATCGGTCTCAATGTTACGGCTCTTCGGGGGGCGGGCTGGACTATCCGGGATCCATGATTCGCTCCAAACTCTCGTACCAAAACCCGATCCGATGGTCTTCCTGATGCATGATAAGAACAAAGACTTAGCTGCCATCATACTTCTCTATCCATATGAAGGGCAATTTGAAACTTCAATATCTAACAGACTCAAATATTTGAAATATCTTCCTTTGAGGATTCTGCTCAAGAGTGAGTCGGGATATCTAAGGATCCTCCATAATTGTTTCGCAAGGAGGGCTAAGTTTGTTTCTTCAAAAGCTCGGAAACCGAGGCCCCCTACCGACGTATGGTCACATAGATTATACCATGCGGTCCAATGGATACCTCTACTATCTACCTTAGAGCTCCACCAATATCTAGCGAGGGCACTGCTCAATTTTGAGCGAACTGTTTTTGGTAAGAGATAGCACGACATTAACTGCTTGGGCTTGAGATTTGAGTAATTCATGTCATAGTCTTGATTTCAGATTTTAGCTCATGGGGAATCTCATTACCAAACATAATGGAAGATTTTAAGAAGTTGATCCGTTGGCCAGAAGCATCACCGTATTGTCTTATAATCTCAATCAACTCTTTGCTTTCTTGTACATCTTCCTTACAGAAAAACAAGTTGTGGGAAGTAGGGGGCTCGCTCTAGCAACTTTAATCCCATGGAGTTTCCAGGAATTTTCTGCTTTTCATATTAGGGAAATGAGGACTTCTGTACAAAGGACAAAAAGATACCGAGAGAGTGGGTCTCCTTGACGGATACCCCGGGATAGCCTAAATTGGGCGCTCGGTTCCATTTAGGAGGACACGATATGATACCGAGGAGACGCGGTACATAATCCATCTTATCCACTTCTTATCAAAGCCCAGATGTTTCATTAAGGAGGCAAGATACGACCACTCAACTATATCATAAGCTTTGCTCATATCTGTCTTGACCGCCATAAACTTCTTGTGACAAACTTGATTGGATCTAAGGGCATGAAAGTTTTCCTATGCAATAAGGATATTGTCTGTAATTAATCTTCCTGCTACAAAAGCAGATTGTGTCTCAGATATTAGTTCCAGAAGTATTTTCTTTAGGCAGAGGCTTAAGACCTTGGATACGATTTTGTAACTAACATGACAAAGGCTTTTTGGTCGGAATCCCGGGATTACTCTTGGCTTATCACCCTTTGGAATGAGACACAAGTTAGTCTCATTCAACTTAGGATCGAATGAGCCCTTCTCAAGAAAATCACGAACTGTTCTCACCAAATCTTGGCCTACCGTATCCCAAAACTTCTGATAGAGGAGGGTCGTCATCCCATCCGGTCCTGGGGTTTTTTCCCGGATTAAGAGAAAAAGAGCTTTACGAATCTCTTCTGTCGAGGGTGTTTTTGTTAACTCCCTATTCATATCTGAAGTGACAATCTCGGAAATATCTCGGAATAGATGCTCCTGGATCTTCGGGTCCGAGGATGTAAAAAGCTATGTGAAATACTCCAATGCGATCCTCTCGATCCCTTTCTCCTCGTCCACCCAGACCTCATTGGAATCGAGTAACCCATAGATTTTGTTCCTTGCCCTTCTTTGTTGGTAACTGCTTGGAAGAATTTAGTAAAGTTATCACCAAACCGGAGCCATGTATTCCTACTTTTCTGTTCCCAAAAGGCTTCCTCCTCTCGATAAGCGTTTAGAAGTAGGCCTTTCAAGGCGTGGATCTCTTCTGCTGAACATGACTCATTATTATGAGCTCTATCAATCTTTTCTTGAAGTTCTTTGATAATAACTTCAAAATTAGTTTGTATTCCTTTCTTCTAAATTGATATAGAGCGTCTGCAGCTTTGGATGCATCTAGAAAGAGGAGGGGGGGGGGGGGAGGGATCAGATGCATGAGAAGGATTTAATCGCCATCCCAAATCGTTGACGTCTTTGAGTCCGGGTTTATCTAGCCATCGTTTGTCAAATATAAATCCTCGACGGACCTTTTCTGGTTGGTTAAGAATGGATACTAGAAGGGGGCGATAATCCTATCCCCACATTTTAAGATACTCCACATTTGTGTGGGAAAAGATGGCATGCCAATCTTCATTTTCGAGAGTCCTATCAAGTCTACATCTAACAGTTCCTTTTCTCCTTCTACCTATCCAAGAAAAGGAATCTCCTTGGAAGGGGAATTCCATGAACCACAACAATTAATCATAGATCGAAATGGTAGGAAGGAGGCTTCAGATCTTTTCTTTCCTCCCATTTTCTCATGGTTACCTATTATTCCATTAAAGTCGCCAGCAATAAACCATGGACCTGTACGGGAAATACCTATACGGGTTAACCGTTCCCAAACATACGCTCATTATTTTACAATCGGATCACCATAAATAAAAGTCATAAAAACTCGATTCCCATCAATAATTGTCTCAACATCAATCAAACGATTATCCAAACATAAAATCTTAACTGGGAAGTCTTTAGAATAAAAAAGAGCAAGACCTCCACTATATCCTCTCGGATTCACAGTGTGGAGGTGATCAAACCCTAAAGAAACTTGCAAATCTTGCATAAAAAGATGATCGTACTTAGTCTCCGATAAAAATAAAAAACCTGAAGAATACATTTTACACATCTCCTCCAGTCGATGGGTAGTGAGCTTTGATCTCGCCCCTTGATAGTTTCATGCTATGATCCTCATATGCGGGGACTGGGTAGGTTCTGGGACCCCACCAGACCTGCATTAACGGAAATATTTTTAGAATTTTTGGAAACATAATTCATAGCAGAAAAAGACTCATCTTTGTGAGGGACAGATTTCAAATGGAATATCTTCTTACGTGAAGGATAGCCAATGCCCTGATCTGCCCTCTTCTTCGGCGAGCGCCTAGCTTGGCACGACTTTAGCTTCCTAAAAGCCGCAACCACTTTTCCTTTAGGGCTTTTAGGAATTTGTTTCTTGGGGAGGGAACCAGTATCCATCCTACTTGTTGCACCTTGATTGGGATCACTTCTTTGCTTTCCAGGCGCTTTGAAAGACACGACATTATGGGGAGGCTTTCCGGATGTAAGTTTCAGGGGAGGACGAGGTCGCTTGCTAGTAGGTGATTGAGAAGATCCACGAGTCTTTACTCCATGGATAACTTGAATTGCAACCTCCGAGATAGTTCTTTCAAGGCTCATCTATGCTTCTGGGAGCGCAAGAAGATCATCACCAAGTAAGTTATCCGCCTCCATGTCACCATCTTCCATCAGCTTCTTTTCATAGTCCTTAAACAAACGAAGATCCTCCTCCGTAAGCTCGGTATCTTCAGTTTCCTCTGCTCCAGCTATACCTTCGTCGTTACCCTTAGGTATTAGATCCTCCCAATCATTGGAGACAACATCATTATCAAAGAGATTTGCAGCATCATTAGCATCATATGGAACTTCTGGAGTAAAAACAGGTGCAGCCTTTGGAAACGGAGAGGTGGCTTCCAGCGTTGGAGTTATGTTCACCTGAGAGCTTGAACCATGCTCAAAAACCGGGGGTGAGAGGTCCTTATCTCCTTCAGTATGATCTTCATCCATAGCCACTGACTTACCTTTGTCTTTAGCCGTAATTTGTGCTTGGGTTTCAATAACCGTAACTTGATTCACTTCAGGAAAAAGAGAGTTATGCTGCTCAGTTTGCCACTGATCAAGACTTGGATTCTCCCTTGTTGGGGATTTTTCAGAACTCTTTGATAAGAAGCACCTCTTCTTCGGTTCGCTCCCGCCCTTTCACCCTCTCCAGCATCTCGGGATGTCGTGGAACCCATAAGCTCGTCACTTCTCGTTCATTCTCTTCTTGGAGCCCGAGGAGGAGATTTCTGAGTGCACATGGGGCTCGTGGCGGATGTTGACGACGACTACTGTCCAGCCTGTTCCAGACTAACTCATCTCTGGGTTTGTCGTCCTCCTCGTTACTGTGACGAAGGATGTTGCGACGAACTGGTGATATATCATGGTTTTTACCGGTTTTATGCCATGATATAAGTCAGTTTTAGTGTCTTTTGGTGTTCCTTTAGAGTCTTTTGAAGGTTTTATTAGGTACACGTACGTTTGGAGCAGAAGTGGAGATTTTGGAGCTATTTGGTGCATTTTGGAGATTTGGTACGAGAGATAGAGTTTACTGTCCAGATTTGAGGACTGCGTCGATCGTTGCACACCTGCAACGGTCGATGCACAGCGCGAATGGGCCAAACTCGGCGGTTTAATGAAGAATGCTGATATTGCAGAAAAGCCCAGAAGTTCCAGATATTTACACAGAAGCCCCAAGTCGTGTTTTAGCTATTTAATTAGGTTTTTAACTTCAGTTTTACATACGCTATCATAACTTAGAGCAGAGAGTTTTTAGAGCTTTTGGGGCTGATCTGATCCTGTACTACATTCGTTTTGGAGAAGTTTTCGAACCCCTTTTATACTCTAATCTCTTTTATGATTTCTATGAATTCATTGATTTTGTTTACATTATCTATGTCTCAGTAGTTTCATAGTTAGGTTTAGGGTTTCTCATAGGGATTTCAAGACTTGCTAGATATAATTAATTCAGTTAAGAATTCACATCAATAGATGTTCTTCAAACAAAATTATGTTTAATGCTAGTTCTAACCTGATCACTTAGAATCTAGATCTTAGGTTGCTAAATACGACACGACAGTGTGGTTTAGAATCTGAACTATTTAGGTTGAGCAATTTAATTACTCGCAAAGGAATTTGGTTTAGTTAGATTGTGAACATATCAAACTTGGAATTAAAGCTGGTTTAATCTGTTAGTAATTGCAAATGAATTTGGATTGCTGCACTTAGACTTAGAGAATTCTCGCAAAGGAATTTGGTTAATTCTATATATGTGTTTTGAGTTCAAGAACTGAGTTTAATTAGATCCTGACTGAATGATTTATCTGCTTGTCTGATTTCCTGAGAACGCCCTAGACTTAGCGCCCTTAGTTTATTGCTTACAACCACAATCTGCTACTTGTTTACTTTCTTGCTTTCTTTTCAGTTATTCAATACAATTTGCTTTTTGCTTTCTCCTAGTTTTAATCTCTTTAAGTTCTTAATCCTATCGTTGCCTAGAGTCCTCGTGGATTCGATCCCTAAGTACTACATTGACATTACTGTGCACTTGCAGTTAGTATAGGGTAAAACTTTAGACCTATCAAGTTTTTGGCGCCGTTGCCGAGGACTCTTTGTTTACTGATTTTTCTCTGTTTCTTCTCTGTCGACAGGTTCATAATCGCATTGTGTCGATATTTGCACACCTTGTGTCGATCGTTACTAGGCGATTGGAGTTGAATCGATCGTTGCACTGTTAGCATCGATCGTTGCTGAGCGATTACAGACGGTTTATGCCTGCGCCTGAAACCAGAAGTAATCCGGATTCGAACCTCGTTAACCTACAACTTGAAGAACTTGCTAAACTAGAGAGAACCAACAGAAGAGAAAGAAGAGCAAGAACGGTTCAAGAACGTCTGATTCTGATACCCAATGCTCAAGGTACCCTGAGGGACCGAGATAACAATCCATACAATGCTGCTGGGCATAGGATTGATGCTGAAGGGAATGTAATCCCTGATCCTCCTGGACAACAACAGCAGCAGAACCAAGGCCAAGGACAGGCCCATGGTAGACAGATGGTAGTCCATGAGAGGACTTTGGCTGACTACAACAGACCGGATGAGTTTCATGCTAACCGGTCAGCTCTTGTACTTCCTGAATTCGAGAGAAATGATTTTGAAATCAAAACCGTCTACTACTCTCTCCTGAGGCAGAAAGCCTTCCATGGCTCTCCAAGTGAGCAGCCGATGGATCACATAGATGAGTTTGAGGGCATAATCACTGGAATAAAGTACAATGGAGTTAACCAAGACTATCTGTTCCTCAAGATTTTCCCCTTCTCTCTGGATGGAGATGCTGCAGCCTGGCTGAAACAACTTCCATCTGGAACGTTTGTTACTTAGGCAGCCCTGAAGAGTGAGTTCCTGCGTCACTTCTATGATGATGCTCGTTCTGATCAGTCCAGGCAGGATATTCTCACCTTTACCCAAGGTCCTACTGAGCCTCTTAAGACAGCATGGATGAGATTCAAGAAATACCAATGTGACTGCCCGCACCATGGATTCACTGAGGTAACGCTTTTCGGAATCTTCTTTAGAGGAATAGATCTTCCATATCAGACTGCGTTGGACAACTCTAGCAATGCCAACTTTAACACTAGGACTCCTGCTTAAGCTAAGCAGTTGATAGATAATCTGGTAACCAGTAATAGCTGCAAGACTACTGATGAGAGAAGGAAGAAGTCCGGTGGAAAAGTAGAGAATTTGGAAATTGCTGATATTAGATCTAAGCTGGACACTGTCTGTAATCTTCTAGCTGGGAAGAAGGCAGTCCATTTTGCTCAGGATGTTGAGGTATTTGGAGCTGAGGAAGAGAACCAAGAAGAGGATGTGAACTACATTAGTGATTTTGGATTCCAAGGGAATAGGTTTGGAAATCAGTCTGGGAATATGTTCTTCAATGGAGGACAGAAGAGTGCTTTCAACAGCAATCAAAACTCTTCCGGATTTGGACAGACCAGTGGTTTTCAGAAACCTTTTGGACAAGGTAACCAAAGGACCTATGGATCTTCATCTTATCAGACCCCTCCTACTGCTAGTGCTCATGAGAGCAAGATGGAGGCTATGTTGGAACAGCTGTTGAAAGGTCAGACTAAGAATGTTGCATACCTCAACAAGAAGATAGGTACTGTCTATGAGGATCTGAACGGGAAATTTGAATACCTGAGCGCGCATATGAGGGAGCTTGATGCTAAAGTTGCAAAAACCGCTGGATATGTTCAGAGGGAAGATGGATATCTCCCAGGGCGGACTGATGCTAATCCCAAGTATCAATGCAATGCAGTAACATTGAGGAGTGGCAAGGAGCTGTCTCCTGGCCAGAAAAAGCAATTGAGTGTTGAAGAACTCGTGGAAATTGAAGAATTGGAAGATGGGATCTGTGATATTAGCAATGCATCGATCGACGCTACTCAGCAACGGTCGATGCAAAGCGAAAATGAAGAACCTGTCGTAACAAAGTCGCCCAGCAATGATCGACACAATACCAGCGACGATCGACGCAAGGCGACTACGGAGAGTTCAAAACCAGAGAAGCCGAAACAGTCGAGTGAAAGGGTTTACAAACCTAAGGTGCCTTTTCCCAAAAATTCCAGGAAAGCTAAGAACGATAAACATTATACCAAATGCAAGGAGTTCATTAAAAAGGTGAAAGTAGAAGTACCTTTGATTGACTCTATGGAGAATTCTCCTGTGATGAGGAGATGTCTTAAGGATTTGCTTGTTGGTAAGTGGTCTGATGAGGAGAGTGTAATGATGATCACGGAGGTATGTAGTGCGGTAGTTCAGGGCAGAATTCCTGAGAAACTGAAAGATCCAGGGAGCTTTGTGTTGGATTGTGCCATCTACAGGGAAATGTTTGAAAGATCCCTATGTGATCTTGGTTCTAGTGTGAATCTTATGCCCTTCTCTGTTGCTAAGAGACTTGGAATGACTGATTTCTTGCCAACTAGAATCTCACTAGTCTTAGCAGACAGAACAATTAGAATCCCTGAAGGAGTACTAGAAGATGTGCCCATAATGATTGGTAAATGTGTGATACCTACTGATTTTGTGGTTCCGCTGTATGGAGAGGAACCAAATGATCCACTGATTTTGGGCAGGCCTTTCTTAGCTACTGCTGGTGCGATGATTGACTTCCAAGGAGGTAGAATAATTCTGAATGTGGGTGATCTGAAGATGAGTTTTGATATGGACAAACTTGTGAAGAGACCAACCATCGACGGACAGACCTTCTATGTGGACACACTAGGTGATTTGGCTGCAGAGTACTTTCACAAGTCACATGCTGAAGATCCACTAGAAAGAGCTTTACTGAGCTCTATAATGGAGCTGGAACACCTACAAGACGAGCCTGCAATCTGCTATGCAAAACTGATGGATTCTGCTGAGCAAATGCTGAAGTTAGAAGTGTCTGCCGCGACCTTGCATCGATCGACACAGACTAAGCATCGATCGTTGCAAGTCGACAGAGATTGGGCAGAAGAAAAAGCTCCGAAAATTGAGCTGAAACAACTCCCATCCTGGTTAAGGTATGCGTTTCTCGGACCTAATTCGACTTATCCAGTTATAGTTAATGCTAGTTTGAACAACACAGAGCTCACTTTACTGCTAAGCAAGCTGCGCAAGCACCGCAAAGCTCTTGGCTATTCTCTTGATGACATTTCAGGTATCTCTCCGGAGATGTGCATGCATCGGATACATCTTGAGGACGAGTCTAAGACATCTGTTGAGCATCAGAGAAGGCTTAATCCTAATCTACAGGAAGTGGTTAAGAAGGAGATCATGAAACTCCTGGATGCTGGGATCATCTATCCTATTTCCAACAGTGATTGGGTGAGTCCAGTCCATGTAGTCCTAAGAAAGGCGGAGTTACAGTTGTGAAGAATGAGAAGAATGAGATGATCCCTACTAGGACTGTGACGGGACACAGGATGTGCATAGATTACAGGAAACTCAATGCTGCAACAAGGAAGGGTCATTTCCCTTTACCCTTCATTGATCAGATGCTGGAGAGGTTAGCAAATCACCCTTACTATTGCTTCCTCGATGGATACTCATGTTTCTTTCAGATTCCTATCCACCCAGAGGATCAGGGAAAGACCACCTTAACTTGTCCATATGGCACATTTGCTTACCGTAGGATGCCTTTTGGACTCTGCAATGCACCAGCTACTTTCCAGAGATGCATGATGTCCATATTCACTGATATGATTGAGGACTTTATGGAGGTATTTATGGATGACTTCTCAGTCTATGGGTCATCTTATAATGAGTGCTTGGATAATCTGTGTAAGGTACTGACTAGATGCGAAGAAAAGCACTTGGTTCTTAATTGGGAAAAGTGCCATTTCATGGTCAGAGATGGCATTGTACTTGGACATAAAGTGTCTGAAGCAGGAATCGAAGTGGACCGCGCTAAGATTGAGGTAATGACCAACCTTCAGGTACCTGATTCTGTAAAGTCTATAAGAAGCTTTCTTGGACATGCTGGTTTCTATAGACGGTTCATCAAGGACTTCAATAAGATTGCTAGACCACTAACTGCCTTGCTATGTAAGGATACCAAATTTGAGTTCAATGCGGATTGTCAAACTGCATTTGAACAAATCAAGCAGGCATTAGTGAGTGCTCCAATAGTTCAGCCACCGGATTGGGATCTACCTTTTGAGGTTATGTGTGATGCAAGTGACTATGCTGTAGGGGCTGTTCTGGGGCAGAAGAAGGATAGAAAGCTTCATGCTATCTATTATGCTAGTAGGACACTAGATGATGCGCAGAGAAACTATGCCACCACAGAGAAGGAGCTGTTGGCTGTTGTCTTTGCATTTGAGAAATTCCGCCCCTATCTTGTTGACTTCAAGGTGATTGTGCATACTGATCATTCAGCCCTGAAGTATCTGATGCAAAAGAAGGATGCTAAGCCAAGATTGTTGAGATGGATTCTGCTGCTTCAGGAGTTTGACATTGAAGTAAGGGACAAGAAGGGGTTTGAGAATGGAGTTGCTGATCATCTTTCAAGGATGCTGGTTGAGGAAGACGTGCCTATTAATGATTACTTGCCCGAGGAAAACGTCAATATGGTCGGGACAGTGTTTCAGGCGGATTTGGGCAAAAATCTGCAAAATTGTCGGATAAATCGCACTGCGTCGATCGACGCCACATCTGTGACGATCGATGTAGGTATCGAGGATGCGACGATCGATGCAACCTTAAGCGACGATCGTTGCAATGCGGAAACAGAACCAGAACCTTTCACGGTTCAAATTGGAGACTATGTTTTCGAGGTAGGTGCTGTCGCAACCACTGATCAACCTTGGTACGCGGATATAGCTAATTACCTGGCTGCAGAGGCTGAACCAGATGATTTAAAGGGGTATGCAAAGAAGAAGATCTTCAGGGAGCTCAGAAGATACTACTGGGATGAGCCTTATCTCTACAAACACTGTTCAGATGGTCTTTACAGGAGATGCATTGCTGAATCAGAGGTTCCAGACATCCTATTCCACTGTCATGGATCAGATTATGCTGGACATTTTGCTATATTCAAGACTGTGTCTAAGGTTCTGCAAGCAGGTTTCTGGTGGCCTACGATTTTTAAAGACACTCATTCTTTTGTCTCACAATGTGATGTCTGTCAAAGGAGAGGGAAAATCAGTAAGAGGCATGAGATGCCTCAGAATTTCATTATTGAGGTTGAGGTTTTGTATTGCTGGGGCATAGACTTTATGGGTCCTTTTCCCTTATCCTATGGGAATAAGTTTATCTTGGTTGCTGTGGACTATGTATCTAAGTGGGTAGAAGCAATAGCTAGTCCAACCAATGATTCTTCGGTGGTTATTAAGCTGTTTAAGACCATCATATTCCCTAGATTTGGAGTACCTCGGATTGTGATTAGTGATGGAGGATCCCACTTTATTAATAAGATCTTCGAGAAGCTCCTAAGGAAGCATGGAGTTCATCACCGAGTTGCTACTCCTTATCACCCTCAGACTAGTGGACAGGTCGAGGTCTCTAATAGACAGATCAAGGAGATCTTAGAGAAGAAAATTGGGAAGACAAGGAAGGATTGGGCAGCAAAGCTAGATGATGCACTATGGGCTTACCGGACTGCATTTAAGACACCTCTTGGGACCACTCCATTCCATCTTCTGTATGGAAAAGCATGTCATCTGCCAGTGGAGCTTGAGCACAAAGCAGCATGGGCTGTAAAACAGATGAACTTTGATATTAAGTCTGCTGCAGAGAGGAGATTGGTGCAGCTTAATGAGTTGGATGAGATTAGACATTTTTCCTATGAGAACTCAAAGTTGTACAAGGAAAGGACTAAGGCCTATCACGACAAAAAGATTGTCTCTAGACAATTTGCACCCAACGATCAGGTACTTTTGTATAACTCACGTTTGCATTTGTTTCCAGTTAAGCTGAAATCAAGGTGGTCTGGTCCTTTCAAGATCAAAGAGGTGCGTCCCTACGGAGCTATTGTTCTAACCAGCAAGGAAGGTAATGAATTCACTGTGAATGGACAGAGGGTGAAACACTATTGGGCTAAGGCCGAGATTCCAGAAGGTCAGATTCTGCCTCTGGATGATGCACCCTCTGCCTAGATCAGCTGAAACGTCAAGCTATTGACGTTAAAAGAGCGCTGAGTGGGAGGCAACCCACTGTTTCGTTTTTGCTTTTTGATTTTTGATGTTTTTGTAGGATTTTACGTTTGTTTCTGTTTTTGGTGAGTTTTTGTTTGCAGGTCTCGGCCAAAATCGCAGTGCGTCGATCGACACAACATTGTGTCGATCGTCACAACACGAGAAATCGCATTGCAGCGATCGCATAGCAACGGTCGATGCATCCGTGCAGCGATCGATGCATACGCGACAGAGGTAAAAATCAGACAGAACTCAACACATCCATTAACATATTTTTCTTTCTTTTTACCAATCCTTCGCTTGACACTACTGGGGACAGTGTGTCTTAAGTGTGGGGGAGGTGCTACTGACTATGTCTTTCTATTTTCTTAAGAGTCAGTCCAATTTTTCAAAAAAAAATTATTTTATTGAGTCAAAACTAGTTTAAGTAAGAAACAATGAATTTTGGAGGAGTTAACAATATCTTGCAGGAACTTAAGTAACCATCGGGATGAAGTTGCAGGATCTATCTATGACTGTTAGAAAAACCCATCACAGATCAACCTAATGAGGACAACCACATCACTTCAGGTATCAGAGGATCCTTTACTGACTTCACCTTAATACTGACTTAATTTTCTCACCTAAGGGCTTGGTATACCTTGTGTCGGATTCCCTTTTTAGTTCTGACATAGCCTGTAAACCTGTCCTATTTGGTTCTCTTCTCCCCTTCCATGAAATAAAAAAAAAAGATAATAAACTGAGGATGCGTTAGTAACTCTGAAGTGGTCTCTGGGAGTGGTAGCTACAACTATCATATCTTGTGCATCCATGAAATGTGTCCAAAGTATACCCCATAACGGGAAGAACACTGATAAAAAAAAAAATGATACCCAATGGGGAAAAATCAGTTGTTAAGAAAGGGAAAGAGAAGAAAAGGGACCAGAGAAAGATAGTTTGGTGGTCTAGAGCTGACAAGGTAAGAATCCATGTGCCCTTTGATCGATAATCCTTAGGTGAGACCGCACTTAAATACTTGCAGAAGTCAGTAGGGAGAATTTGAATGCGTGAATGTGATTGTGGAGTTTACTTAGGACAATTGCTAAGTGTGGGGGAAGTATATGTTGGTCTTGATATCTTATGATTGATTCTTTCAGTGGTTTACTAAGGGGAATCTGAGTGTTGTTGCTTCTAGGACAAAAAGAGTTTCTGAAGAGTTTTCAAACCTCTTCACTACATTTTAGTTCTCTGTTTTGCTTGAGGGCAAGCAAAGGCTAAGTGTGGGGGAGTTGATATATCATGGTTTTTACCGGTTTTATGCCATGATATAAGTCTGTTTTAGTATCTTTTGGTGTTCCTTTAGAGTCTTTTGCAGGTTTTATTAGGTACACGTACGTTTGGAGCAGAAGTGGAGATTTTGGAGCTATTTGGTGCATTTTGGAGATTTGGTCCGAGAGATAGAGTTCACTGTCCAGATTTGAGGACTGCGTCGATCGTTGCAAACCTGCAACGGTCGATGCACAACGCGAATGGGCCAGACTCGACGGTTTAATGAAGAATGCTGATATTGCAGAAAAGCCCAAAAGTTCCAGATATTTACACAGAAGCCCCAAGTCGTGTTTTAGCTATTTAATTAGGTTTTTAACTTCAGTTTTACATACGCTTACATACGCTATCATAACTTAGAGCAGAGAATTTTTAGAGCTTTTTGGGCTGATCTGATCCTGTACTACATTCGTTTTAGAGAAGTTTTCAAACCCCTTTTATACTCTAATCTCTTTTATGATTTCTATGAATTCATTGATTATGTTTACATTAACTATGTCTGAGTAGTTTCATAGTTAGGTTTAGGGTTTCTCATAGGGATTTCATGACTTGCTAGATATAATTAATTCAGTTAAGAATTCACATCAATAGATGTTCTTCAAACAAAATTGTGTTTAATGCTAGTTCTAACCTGATCAATTAGAATCTAGATCTTAGGTTGCTAAATACGACACGACAGTGTGGTTTAGAATCTGAACTATTTAGTTTGAGCAATTTAATTACTCGCAAAGGAATTTGGTTTAATTAGATTGTGAACATATCAAACTTGGAATTAAAGCTGGTTTAATCTGTTAGTAATTGCAAAGGAATTTGGATTGCTGCACTTAGACTTAGAGAATTCTCGCAAAGGAATTTGGTTAATTCTATATTTGTGTTTTGAGTTCTAGAACTGAGTTTAATTAGATCCTGACTGAATGATTTATATGCTTGTCTGATTTCCTGAGAACGCCCTAGACTTAGCGCCCTTAGTTTATTGCTTACAACCACAATCTGCTACTTGTTTACTTTCTTGCTTTCTTTTCAGTTATTCAATACAATTTGCTTTTTTCTTTCTCCTAGTTTTAATCTCTTTAAGTTCTTAATCCTATCGTTGCCTAGAGTCCTCGTGGATTCGATCCCTAAGTACTACATTGACATTACTGTGCACTTGCAGTTAGTATAGGGTAAAACTTTAGACCTATCAACTGGCGGTCGAGTGTATACATTATCTCGGTATCTAATCTGCGAGTCTCGGACCCTCCCAATCATGTCTCCGCCAGAGGTAAATTCACGGGAAGAATCATCTCGAGTTTTATTCCTCGGAGTTGGACGAGATCTCTCTTCCATACGAGCAGTCTCTCCTGTCCTAAGTCACAGGAATCACAGCAGATCGACGAGCGCGGCTTGAAGGATTGTTTAGTATATCCTGATTCAATTTATTTATTGATTCAACCTACTAAACAGATTGGATCTAGGTTCTCTTGCTGAATCATAAAAGATCTCACCTAATACCTTGTTATGCAGCGGAATGGAGAGGTATGGGTTAGAGATCAGCAGAACCGCCAAGAGACAGCTCCTCCAAAGGTTCACACACGCACACTTCAGGAAGTTGGCTGCTAGACCAAGGAGATGGGAGGCGCAGAGAGAGAGAGAGAGAGGCGCAGAAAAGCTTAGGAGAAAAAAAATGGCTAGGTTAAGTTTTAATCATAAAACTTATGCCTAGTTCCTTTTAGGCTTTTGGGCCCAATTCTCAGTCTGATTAAATCCCTTGGATTTAATCAGGCCCTTCTATCTCTCCAAGCACAGTAAATGCCTAGCACTTTTACCGTACATCTGCTGAACCGTTCCTTCATAGTTTCCTGTTAGCTTAGGCGTGTGACCCATATGGGATCATATAATAAAGGCAATAAGTCCAAGACTTATAGATCATGAGCGGACTCTAGCAAGCCATCATGACCCCCAGTATTATATGACTTATGTCTGATCATTGACATACTCTTACTTTCTAGAGACAGTACAGAGATTACTGGACATAATTCCAACAATCTCCCACTTGTACTGGAATCTCTGTATTCATATTCCTTTTGTCTCAATATCTCGATTAGTCATAAGGCAAGATGAGTGTCATCCTTATAAAGCCTAATCTTGTTCATCGGACTCTGATTTGATACTGACAATCCAAACGACTCGGGACAGTCCGTTTGAGCATGGCCATGCATTTTCCAGTATTCAAATCTCCGATTGGCCTAGAGATATTCACTCCATTTATATTGGAGGGACAAATCCCGTCTTGTTCCATCACTGTAAACTACTCATTTCATAATACACCCAAACAGGGTCCTTATAACTATCGCTTAACGACAGTGTTAGACAATGATCAAAGTGCATCAGTTCATGTGCAGTCACATGCATGCGAACTCAGGTCTAAGGACTATACTCTATAGTCGTAGTAAGAATCTCTTATGACACAGATATAAATATCCTGAAGAGTTCTTATAAGCGGGTCTTGTCCGGTCGTATGTACCCCAACATACACCTATGTACTGACTTTGATGTCGTGCATCTATGACATCCTGAGACTTTGTCATAAGTCACATACCAATCTAGTCTCACGCGGTTGTTGGTGTTCCAAATTCAACAACCTTCGACTAGGGACAGGATGATATAAGCCATCTATCAAATATAGGGTCTCATGATCAAGCTAAATGACTTTGATGACTTAAGATCAAGTCACTTACTTCGATGACCTATAAAATGGTTCATATCATTTTGGAACGATTATTTCATCACAGTTAAAATAATCTTGAAATAATAATTTTATTTAAACATCTTAAAATGTTTTACAAGAACATATTAATAACTAAATAAAGCCCTCAAACTCCCACTCAAATTTAGATTACATTTCAATGTCTCTAATGCCTACAGCTTCAGTCAGGAACTCGAGCTTAGGTCTTGGGAGTGGCTTTGTCAATGGATCAGCGACGTTATCATCTGTCTGAACTCGGCTGATCTTGACTTCCTTTCTATTAATGATATCACGTATCAAGTGAAATCTTCTTAGCACATGCTTGGATTTCTGGTGTGATCTTGGTTCCTTTGCCTGAGCAATAGCACCATTGTTATCACAAAACAGTGCCAGAGGCTCAGCCGCATTTGGTATCACACCTAGTTCAATAATGAACTTTCGTATCCAAACAGCTTCCTTCGCTGCTTCCGAAGCGGCGATATATTCAGCTTCTGTAGTGGAATCAGCAACGGTGTCTTGCTTGGAGCTTCTCCAACTGATTGCACCGCCATTCAGACAAAAGATATAACCGGACTGTGACCGGAAATCATCTTGGTCTGTCTGGAAACTTGCGTCCGTGAATCCACTGACTTCAAGCACATTACTTCCACCGTACACTAAGAACTTATCCTTAGTATGTCTTAGATACTTCAGGATATTCTTGACGGCAATCCAGTGGCTTTCACCTGGATTTGACTGGTACCTACTCGTCATGCTCAATGCATAAGCAACATCAGGACGAGTGCATATCATGGCATACATGACAGATCCTATTGCAGATGCATAAGGAATATTCTTCATGCGCTCAAGCTCAGCAGCCGTCGTAGGGCTCTGCTTCTTGCTTAGCGTTGTGCCATGTACCATTGGCGTGAAGCCCTTCTTGGAATCTGCCATGCTGAATCTATGTAGGACTTTGTCAATGTATGAATCTTGACACAAGCCTATCAGCCTTTTAGATCTATCCCGGTAGATCCTGATTCCAAGAACGTATGCGGCTTCACCCATGTCTTTCATGGAAAAACAACTTCCAAGCCAGTCCTTTACCGACCGCAGCATTGGTACGTCATTTCCGAGAAGTAGTATGTCATCGACATACAGAATAAGAAATACTATCTTGCTCCCACTAGTTTTCTTATACACGCATTGTTCTTCTTCGCTTCTGATGAAGTCAAATTGCTTGATCGCTTCATCAAAACGAAGATTCCAGCTCCTCGATGCTTGCTTCAATCCATAAATGGATTTATGAAGCTTGCATACTTTCCCAGCATTCTTTGGATCTATGTAACCATCAGGTTGTGTCATATACACATCCTCTTCCAGAATTCCATTCAGGAAGGCGGTTTTCACCTCCATCTGCCAAATTTCATAATCATGAAAAGCTGCAATTGCTAATAGAATCCGAATAGATTTCATCATAGCCACTGGTGAATAGGTTTCATCATAATCCACACCGTGAACTTGCCTGAAACCTTTTGCCACCAACCTGGCTTTATAAATCTGGACATTTCCATCCACGTCGATCTTCTTCTTGAAGATCTATTTACACTCGATGGCTTTTACACCAGCGGGTAAATCAACCAATGAAAACACTTGGTTGACCGACATGGAGTCCATTTCGGAATCAGTGGCCTTACGCCACTTAGAGGAATCTGGGCCCATCATGGCTTGATTGAAGTTCGATGGTTCATCACCATCAATGATCAGAAGATCATGACAGTCAGTCACGAGAAATCCTTGATATCTCTCGGGTTCGTGACGGATCCTCCCGGATCTTCGAACTTCAGGTACCACAGGTTCAGGCTCTACAATTCCTTGTAGGTCCTCCTGCTGCTCTTCCTCATTGGGTTGAGCAGTATCCTGTTCATCTTGAATTCCTTCAAGCAGTACCTTACTCCCACTGTTTTTCTTAGAGAGAAACTCCCTCTCAAGAAAATTACAATCCCGGGCAACAAAAATCTTGTTCTCGGATCGTAGGTAGAAGTAATAAGCCTTGGTCTCCTTCGGATAACCAATGAAGTAGCATTTATCAGACTTTGGTGTAAGCTTGTCAGAGATCAATCTCTTGACATAGGCTTCACAACCCCAAATTCTAAGATAAGACAGCACTGGAGTTTCTCCAGTCCATAATTCATATGGTGTCTTTGTTGGATCGTTTAGTGTTTCCTGATTCAATTCTCAATTGATTCATACTACTAAACATGCAGATCTAGGTTCTCTTATTTAGAAACATAATAGATCTCACCTTTTACCTTGTTTATGCAGCGGAATGAGAGGTAAGGTCAGAGATCAGCAGAACCACCAAGAGATGGATCCTCCAAAGGCTCACACACGCACGCACAGAAAATGGCTTCTAGACCGAGCTGAGGGAGGCCGCAGAGAGAGAGAGAAATCGCGGCTGGGTTAGGGTTAGGGAAGAGAGAATTAGGCTTGGTTTTATTTATAAAACCCTTCTCTAATTCTTTTGGGCTTTTGGGCCCAAATTCCCAATCTAATTAAATTCCTCAAATTTAATCAGACCCATTAATTTCTCTCTAAGTTCGGTAAATGCCTAGCACTTTTACCGTACTTATGCTAAGCCGTTTCCTCATAGTTTCCTGTTAGCTTAGGCGTGTGACCCATATGGGATCATATAATAAAGGCAATAAGTCCAAGACTTATAGATCATGAGCGGACTCTAGCAAGCCATCATGACCCCCAGTATTATATGACTTATGTCTGATCATTGACATACTCTTACTTTCTAGAGACAGTACCGAGATTACTGGACACAATTCCAACAATCTCCCACTTGTACTGGAATCTCTGTATTCATAATCCTTTTGTCACAATATCTCGATTAGTCATAAGGCAAGATTAGTGTCATCCTTATAAAGCCTAATCTTGTTCATCGGACTCTGATTTGATACTGACAATCCAAACGACTCGGGAAAGTCCGTTTGAGCATGGCCATGCATTTTCCAGTATTCAAATCTCCGATTGGCCTAGAGATATTCACTCCATTTATATTGGAGGGACAAATCCCGTCTTGTTCCATCATTGTAAACTACTCATTTCATAATGTACCCAAACAAGGCCCTTATAACTATCGCAGAACGACAGCGTTAGACAATGATCAAAGTGCATCAGTCCATGTGCGGTCACATGCATGCGAACTCAGGTCTAAGGACTATACTCTATAGTCGTAGTAAGAATCTCTTATGACACAGATATAAATATCCTGAAGAGTTCTTATAATCGGGTCTTGTCCGGTCGTATGTACCCTACATACACCTATGTACTGACTTTGATGCCGCGCATCTATGACACACTGAGACTTTGTCATAAGTCACATACCAATCTAGTCTCACACGGTTGTTGTTGTTCCAATTTCAACAACCTTCGACTAGGGACATGATGATATAAGCCATCTATCAAATATAGGGTCTCATGATCAAGCTAAATGACTTTGATAACTCAAGATCAAGTCACTTACTTCGATGACCTATAAAATGGTTCATATCATTTTGGAACGATTATTTCATCACAGTTAAAATAATCTTGAAATAATAATTTCAATAAACATCATAAAATGTTTTACAGGAACATATCAATAACTAAATAAAGCCCTTTATTAACTCCCACTGAAATTGAGACTACATCTTAATTTCACTTATCCTACAGCAACAGTCCGCGACTAGTGCTTAGGCCTAAAGAGTGGCTTCGTTAATAGATTAGCAACGTTCTCATTCGTTGAAACTTGCTGATCTACTTAACATCTCTGTCATTTATCTCACGGAATAGGTTATACCTATCCTCAAGGTGTTTGGACCTCTGATGTGCAGCTAGTCTCATCTATGCTGGGAATCACATCGAGTTCAGTGATGAACTCTTCTTTCCAAACAACCTCTTTCGCCGCTATCCAAACTGCGAAATGTTCAGCTTAAGTCATGGAGTCAGCAACAGTGCCTTGCACCGCCAGACAGACACAAGATATAACCGGACTGTGACCGGAAATCATCTTTGTCTGTTGGAAACTTGCCTTTCAGACTCTACTGACTTGTAGCACCTCACTTTCTCCGTAAATCAAGAACTTATCCTTAGTATTCTTCAAATACTTTAGGACATTCTTTACGGCAATCCAGTGATTCTTTGCTGGATTTGACTGGTCTTTACTTGTCTTGCTTAACATTAAAGCAACATCAAACAAGTACGTTTCATGGCATACATGATATATCCAATTGCCGACGCATATGGAATCTTATCCATGCATTTAAGCTCAGCAGTTATCGTAGGACACTGTGTCTTGCTTAACATAATGCCATGTGACATTGGCATAAAACCCTTCTTGGAATGCTGAAAACGTGTAGGACTTTGTCGGGATAAGAATCCTGACTTTGTCCTACCAGCTCTTTCGGATCTCTATCTTTAGATCCAAAATCCAAGAACATACGTGGCTTTACCCATGTCAATCATTAGAACCAACTCTCAAGCCAGTCTTTTACCGACTGCAGCATTGGGACGTCATTTCCGAGAATCAGTATGTCATCGACATACAATATGAGAAATGCAACATCGCTCCCACTTATCTATTAGTAAACGCACAGTTCCATTTCGTTCCTGTTCAAGTCAAAACCTTGACTACTTCAACAGAACGAAGATTCCAACTCCGATATGTTTGCTTCCATCCATGAATGGATCAATAAAGCTAACTTACACATAGTGTAATTTTTCGGAGTCTGGGCTCACTTTCGCTTCTTTGAATTTCGCAGATTCGTCGCTTTCAATGATCATCAGATCATGCGAACTTTCAATGATTATCAGGTTCAACTAATGACGAGAAATCACTCTCGGATTAGTAACTGATTCATTCATATCTGCGAACTTCAGGCTCCACAGGTGTAGATTCTACAGAAATCTGTAAATCCATCCGTTGCTCTCCCTCAACAGGTTGAGCAGCCTCCTGTATGTCTCGAATTTCCTCGAGTTATACTTTTACTCCCACTGTTCTTCTTGGAAAGTAACTTCCCTTCTTAGAAAACAGAATGGACGTAAAAGTAACAAGCCTTGGTTTCCCTAGGACAACCAGTGAAGTAGCACAACTACAAATACTCAGTAAAGACGAATTTGGATCGATTCCAATCCACATTTACGTGGTGTCTTTCAACTGATATTGGTGGAACCTTTTCAGCGTAAACTTAGATATTTCTAGAGCGTTATTCTTAAATAATATCATGGAAGATTCGTGTGACTCATCTTTAATCATTTCTAATAAGATCTGATTCTTTCTCACAGAAACACCTTCAGGTTTTTCAGGAGAAATGAGCTGTGAAACGATTTCACACTCATTCAGATGATCACACAATCAATGACATAAGTATTCTCACTCGTGATCTGATCCAGAGTCTTAATACTTCTGTCATTCAGATCCTATACTTCATTCTGGAACTCTTTCGACCATGTCAAAGAATTCCGACTTGTGTCTCATCAAATGAACACAGTCACACTCACTGAAGTAATCAGTAGAGACAATGAAGTACAGGAAATTTTCTCTGGCATTATTGCTCATTGGGCCACATACATGAGTATGTTCCAGGTCCAATAAGCCTTTGGGCCTTTCTCTAGCTCGGCTAAGATAGGCCCTTTACCTTTTGGTCCAGTAAACAGAATTCAAGTCTCATAAGATATCTTATCAAATGAGCCCAACAGTCCATAACTATGGGATTTCTGAATCCGACTTACTCTATTTGACCAAGACTTTTATGCCAAGAAAAATCAGGTTTAATTCATCAGATTTAAACCAATTCGGTATTTATGTTACATTTAGGCACTCTTTGGTTTAAGATATAAAACCCATTCCATGAATAGGGTGCTACAATTAATATTTCACTAAGATCAAAAGAACAAAACTTGTCTTTTATCAAAATGAAAACATTCAAATTCTTACAAGAAAATGAAAGACAACTCTGCTTAAAGCAGGTACATTGTAGCAATTACTTAATACAAAACCAAGCCTCAAAGGGATCTATAAGTGAAAACCCTACGGCTGAGGCAGCATCCCAAGCTCCTTCCAGACATGTAGTTTCACTTGCCCTTCCTTCAAAGTTCTACTGTTGCCCAGGCTCTGCATATTATAACAAATATCAGTGCCACAACTAGTATCCAATACCTATAAGGTAGAACTTGAAGTAATAACATGAATACCTGAGGAAGTAGTCTCATACATCAACTTCAACTCCTCATCATCTTCCATGAATTTAATGCAATTTCTCTTCCAATGCCCAGTCTCTTTACAGTAGCAGCACTTACCAACGTAAGAGGTATCTGACTCGGGCTCAGAAGACACACACTTGCCATGATTCAAAATCTGGACAACTTTGTCTTTACCCTTGTCAGCATTAGGTTTAGTAAACCTACCCTTCTCATTCATGAGATTGTACAGGGTACTCTTCACGTTTGGCTCAACTGTCTTGAGCATATCATGCAGTTCAGTCAGCGTCATCGTTAAGCCTTTCTTGATATAGTTCCTTCTGAACTTATCATAGCTTGACGGCAGTGACTGCAGAATGATCTCAGTTGCCAATTCTTGGCTAACTGGATAATCCAGTTTCCTCAGGTTATCAATGTAACCCATCATTTTACTGACATGAGGACTCATTGGATTATCATTTGGTAGCTTGCAGCTAGTGAGAGACTTAACCAACCGGTATCTCTCCACTCTTATCTGCTCCTGAAATTTCAATTTCAGGCTGCTGATCATCTCTATTGGCGACTCCATGTTCTCATATTGCTTCCGCAAGTCTGAGTCCATGGTAGCCAATATCAGACCACGCACATCTACCGCATCATTATAATGCTTATTCCAAGCATCATATACTGCATGAGAAGCATTGGACCCGATCCTCACGGGGAGAGCTCTCTCAAGGACATAGTCCTTTCTCTCCTGTCTGAGAACTAGCCTCAGGTTCCGCGACCAAGTCAAGAAATTTGATCCGTTCAGCTTGTCCATCTTAAGGACAGACCGGATCGAGAAAGTGTTTTGATTGTTTGTGATAGTCATAACTGAAAATTAAGATAAAAGGATTTTAGTTAATATGTTCAATATGATTAATCTTGTATTATACTTAATATGATTAATCACGCATTATATTCAATAACATAAGTTACCCTCAATAGAATATAATGATTCCAAGATCCACATATAACTAAGATCAAAGTGGGCCACTGGCCATCACCCAACCTTAGCTTATATCGGTAAGCCCTATGTCGGCTAATTATATCCGTGATATAACTCTTGGTTGTGAATCTGGGCCCGAGGCCTAATCCACTCTGATGTCTCAAGGCCCGGGACTCCCGATGGCCTAGTCAAGAAAACCAGACTATACAGTCATGTAATCATTAATGTCTGGGACTCCCAATGACATTTATGAATCACAAACCGTCTTATTCACGCAAAAGTAGACACCCTCACACTGTAAGGCCATGAATACAATTGAATGGGCTTCGACAGCTGACATAGACTGGACAAGACATCCAACGCTTGATATTATTTGAGGTTTGTAGGTTTATTAAAAATTCATCCCAAAATAGAAGATTACTATTTTGGGAAACTTTCCATTTTGGAAACTTTCCATTTTTGGAAACCTACTATTTTTGGAAACTTTCTAAAATTAGAAACTTTTTAATTATAGAAATTTCCTTAAATCCAAAACATGCAAATCTAGAAACTTGTATTTTAAGAAACTTTCTAATTTCAAAATTTTGGAAACTTATTAATTTAAAATCGATTTTATAATTTTTATAAATTAAATTTTAAATTAATCTGAAGAAAAGACTCAAATAATTGGCCCAATTGTTTTAACTTCTTGGCCCGAGGCCCAAGAATTGGTCCATGTCCAAGACATAACCCAATTGTCCAATTAAATGACATAACCGGTCTGGTTCATTAAAATTGGTCTAACCAAATTAATTACTACGATGACCACAATTGTCAACCGGTTATTTACTAAACCGGATTTTCTCAATTTATTTGGTCCAACCAAATCAAATTAGAAAATCCTGGTTTAGGCACAAAATCCAATATTTCGACTTTGGATTTCTTATCCCGGTTTAACCATAACTTAATAAATTTATTAAGTCTGTTTATTAAACCAAGACGATTAAATTTAATCAAGTTTTTAAACCGAGCCATTAACCGAACCGAACCGATTGGTCACGAACCGTTCACAGTCGTGACCTAGCCGCAATCGAGACGAGACATCGGTCAGCCGCAAGCAACGGACGCGATCCAAGATCGGTCCATGTCTTTCGCGACGATGCTCGGACGGGACGCTCGGGACGCGGACGGGATTGCTCGGGTCGTGTGGCTTCACGCGATCGCCGAGCGATCGGGACAGCCGGGACGAGAGCGGGACGATGGCGGGACGATCGCAGCTCGGTCCATCCACGCACGATCATCACTCGTCGGGACGGGACGAGACACGATCGATCCATGCGATCGTTTGATCCATGCGATACGATCGGTCCTTCCTTGCGATCGTGTGCCTCATCTCTCGTGATCGACTGGACCACGCGACTCGATCCATCGATCGGTCCGTGCGTCTAGCGATCCGGACGTGCGTTTCAAACCACAATCCGACGCAACCAATTCATTATAGATTGGATCTTGCGATTTCAAGTTTGTTTAGGTTTTAGATCTTTGTTTCTTAAGTGTTTTTCCTTATCAGTAGGTTGATTCAAAAACACTTCTTAAACAATCCTAAACGAGATTCTAAACAAGAAAAACCACAGAACCAATGGCTCTGATACCACTGTTGGATCGTTTGTGTTTCCTGATTCAATTCTCAATTGATTCATACTACTAAACATGCAGATCTAGGTTCTCTTATTTAGAAACATAATAGATCTCACCTTTTACCTTGTTTATGCAGCGGAATGAGAGGTAAGGTCAGAGATCAGCAGAACCACCAAGAGATGGATCCTCCAAAGGCTCACACACGCACGCACAGAAAATGGCTGCTAGACCGAGCTGAGGGAGGCCGCAGAGAGAGAGAGAAATCGCGGCTGGGTTAGGGTTAGGGAAGAGAGAATTAGGCTTGGTTTTATTTATAAAACCCTTCTCTAATTCTTTTGGGCTTTTGGGCCCAAATTCCCAATCTAATTAAATTCCTCAAATTTAATCAGACCCATTAATTTCTCTCTAAGTTCGGTAAATGCCTAGCACTTTTACCGTACTTATGCTAAGCCGTTTCCTCATAGTTTCCTGTTAGCTTAGGCGTGTGACCCATATGGGATCATATAATAAAGGCAATAAGTCCAAGACTTATAGATCATGAGCGGACTCTAGAAAGCCATCATGACCCCCAGTATTATATGACTTATGTCTGATCATTGACATACTCTTACTTTCTAGAGACAGTACCGAGATTACTGGACACAATTCCAACAGTCTTTGCTACTGCTTTTGATGGCGCTCTATTTAGAGTGAACACTGCTGTTAGCAGAGCATATCCCCAAAGGGATATTGGAAGGTCTGTGTGACTCATCATAGACCGAACCATATCCAATAAGGTCCGATTTCTCCTCTCAGACACACCATTCCATTGAGGTGTTCCAGGAGGAGTGAGTTGGGAAACTATCCCACACTCTCTTAGATGATCACTGAACTCTTGGCTCAAGTATTCTCCTCCTCGGTCGGACCGAAGAGCTTTAATGCTTTTGCCAAGTTGGTTCTGTACTTCATTTTGGAATTCTCTGAATCTCTCAAACGATTCAGACTTATGTTTCATTAAATAAACATATCCATACCTACTGAAATCATCAGTGAAGGTAATGAAGTACTGATAGTTTCCTCTTGCATTTGTGGACATTGGGCCACACACATCTGTGTGTATCAGGCCCAATAAGTCACTGGCCCTCTCGTTAGGTTTATTAAAGGGGGCCCGCGTCATTTTGCCCATCAGACAGGATTCGCATTTCTCACATGACTCAAAGTCAAACGAGCCAAGAAGTCCATTCGTATGGAGCCTCTTAATGCGTTTCTCGCTGATGTGCCCTAAACGACAATGCCATAGAAACGTTCGGTTCTCCTCATTAGGTTTGAACCGTTTGGTATTAATGTTATAAATTGGCGCGGATTGATCAAGTATATAAAGTCCATTCGTAAGAGGGGCACAACCATAGAACAAATTGTTGCGATTGAAGGAACATAATTTATTCTTAACTGAAAAATCATAACCTTCCAAATCCAACAATGAAATTGAAATAATATTTCTGCTTATCGCAGGTACAAAATAACAATTATTGAGTTCTAAAATCAATCCCGAAGGTAAAGACAACAAGTATGTGCCTACAGCTAGTGCAGGAACTTTCGCTCCATTCCCAACTCGTAGCTCCACTTGTCCTTGCTTCAGCCTCCTACTGTTGCTGAGTGCCTGCATATTAGTACAAATATGAGCCCCACAACCAGTATCCATAACCCATAAGGTATTATCAGAAGTAGTTGTATTAACTTCTATAACAAAAATACCTGATGAAGAAGTCTCCAGAGTCTTCTTCTTCAATTCCTTTAGACCTTCCAGGAATTTCTTACATTCTCTCCTCCAATGCCCTGGTTCTTTACAGAACCTGCAAATGTCAGTAGGCCCAGCCTTGGACTTGGGCTTGGGCTTTGGCGTGTCCTTGTCCGAGACTTGAACAGCCTTAGCCTTTCCCTTGTCCTTGGCAGAGGATTTCTTAAAGCCCTTGCCCTTTTGCACCATAAGCAAATTGGGGTCCTTGGCTTTCCTCAAGTTGGGCTCTGCAGTCTTGAGCATTCCGTGAAGCTCAGGCAATGTCTTACTCAAGCCATGCATATTGAAGTTCAGGATGAACTGATCATAGCTTGCAGGTAAAGACTGCAGAACGATGTCGCAGGCAAGTTCCTGGCTGATAGGGCAGTCGAGTTTCTGAAGATGATCGAGATAACCCATCATCTTCAAGACATGAGGACTCACTGCCGCATTTGCAGCCATCTTACAGTCCAAGAGGTTCTTAACTGTCTGGAACCTCTCAGTCCTTGCCTCCTCCTGAAAAAGCGATTTCAGGCTTGCCATTATCTCGATGGGCGACAGCACACTCTCGAACTGCATTTGAAGCTCAGGAGTCATGGTCGCCAACATCAGGCAATAGACATCATTTTCATCTGACGAATGCTTTTCCCAAGCATTATGCAGAGTCCTGGCGGCATTGTTAGGAGGCCTCTCGGGGAGGGGATCACGAAGGACATATTCCTTCTTCTCCTGCTTGAGGACCAGCCTCAAGTTCCTTGACCACGTCAGGAAGTTCGTTCCAGTCAGCTTCTCCTTGTCGAGAACAGACCGGATTGAGAATGTGTTTTGTGTGCTTGTAGTAGTCATAGCTGAAATATAAGATAAAAGGATTTTAGTTAATATGTTCAATATGATTAATCTCGCATTATAGTTAATATGATTAATCTCTCATTATATTCAATAACATCAGTTACCCTCAATAGAATATAATGATTCCAAGATCCACATCAAAGTGGGCCACTGGCCGTCATCCAACCTTAGCTTATATCGGTAAGCCCTATCTCGGCTAATTATATCCGTGATATAACTCTTGGTTGTGAATCTGGGCCCGAGGCCCAATCCACTATGATGTCTCAAGGCCCGGGACTCCCGATGGCCTAGTCAAGAAAACCAGACTATACAGTCATGTAATCACTAATGTCTGGGACTCCCAATGACATCAATGAATCACAAACTGTCTTACCCACGCAAAAGATAGACACCCTCACACTGTAAGGCCGTGTGTACGATTGAATGGGCTTCAACAGCTGACATAATCTGGACAAGACATCCAACGCTTGATATTATTTGAGGTTTGTAGGTTTTTCTTAAAATTTCATTCCCAAAATAGAAGATTACTATTTTTGGAAACTTTCCATTTTGGAAACCTACTAATTTTGGAAACTTTCTAAAATTGGAAACTTCCTAAAATTGGAAACTTTCTAACTATAGAAATTTCCTTAATATCCAAAACATGCAAATCTAGAAACTTCTATTCTAAGAAACTTTCTAATTTCAGATTTTGGAAACTGATTAATTTAAAATTAAATTTTAATTATTAAATAAAATTTTAAATTCAATCTGAAGAAAAGACTCAAATAACTGGCCCAATTGTTTTAACTTCTTGGCCCATGGCCCAAGAATTTGTCTATGTCCAAGACATAACCCAATTGTCCAATTAAATGACATAACCGGTCTGGTTCATTAAAATTGGTCTAACCAAAATTAATTACTACGATGACCACAATTGTCAACCGGTTATTTACTAAACCGGATTTTCTCAATTTATTTGGTCCAACCAAATCAAATTAGAAAACCACTGGTTTAGGCACTAAATCCAATTTTACGACTTTGGATTTCTTATCACGGTTTAACCAGATCTTAATAAATTTTATTAAGTCTGTATTATTAAACCGTGACGATTAAGATTTTTAAACATCTTAAACCGAACCGTTAACCAAACCGAATGATTGGTTACGTGAACCGATCACGCCCATGCCCTAATCGATCGGGACAGCCGCAGCCGCAAGCATCACGCGATGCAAGCATCAAGCGATCGCACGGGACGGCACGGGACGGGACGGGACGGGACGCTCGGGACGGCACGGGACGGGACTTGCGATCGGCGAGCTCGGGTCGTGCGATCATGACGCGATCGGGACGAGAGCGGGACGAGAGCGGGACGCGATCGCAGCGATCGATCCATGCGATCCGCTCGGTCGATCCGCTCGTGCGCTTCATCGCTGATCGGTAATGACCACGCGACACGATCCATGATCGGTCCGTGCGTCATGCCGATCCGGACGTGCGATCCTTCGACGATCACACTCCGACGCATACCAATTCACTATAGATTGGACCATGCGATTTTGTTTAGGGTTTGTTTAGGTTTTAATTCTTTTTGTTTAAGTGTTTTCTTATCATAGATTGATTCAAACACTTCTAAACAACCTAAACATGATTCTAAACAAGAAATCCTAATATAACCAATGGCTCTGATACCACTGAAGGATTGTTTAGTATATCCTGATTCAATTTATTTATTGATTCAACCTACTAAACAGATTGGATCTAGGTTCTCTTGCTGAATCATAAAAGATCTCACCTAATACCTTGTTATGCAGCGGAATGGAGAGGTATGGGTTAGAGATCAGCAGAACCGCCAAGAGACAGCTCCTCCAAAGGTTCACACACGCACACTTCAGGAAGTTGGCTGCTAGACCAAGGAGATGGGAGGCGCAGAGAGAGAGAGAGAGAGGCGCAGAAAAGCTTAGGAGAAAAAAAATGGCTAGGTTAAGTTTTAATCATAAAACTTATGCCTAGTTCCTTTTAGGCTTTTGGGCCCAATTCTCAGTCTGATTAAATCAGGCCCTTCTATCTCTCCAAGCACAGTAAATGCCTAGCACTTTTACCGTACATCTGCTGAACCGTTCCTTCATAGTTTCCTGTTAGCTTAGGCGTGTGACCCATATGGGATCATATAATAAAGGCAATAAGTCCAAGACTTATAGATCATGAGCGGACTCTAGCAAGCCATCATGACCCCCAGTATTATATGACTTATGTCTGATCATTGACATACTCTTACTTTCTAGAGACAGTACAGAGATTACTGGACATAATTCCAACACGGCTCGCAAACCTCTCCCTTTTCGAGATCACCGGACAGTTTCGCTCCTCGTGGGATATCATGTGACAAGTGAAGCAGAAGCGGTATAACTTCTCATATTCGAGAGAGACAGAAATGGATTCACCGTTATCAAACTGAGCCCTTCTTTTCAGGATCAAAGGTCTTGTTACATCAACCGAGACAGAGACACGCCCCCCTTGCTCATCGACAGTTTCAACGTGACTAATGGACTCGCCAATCCTTCTCGAATATAAAGAATAAAAGTCTTATCTAGAATTATTTCGAGTTTTTAATCAATTTAGACAAATATTTTTAAAGCATAAACTGACTTGACTTGGATAAATATGGAAGTTAAAAGTATAACAAAAGTTTGGCTACATAAGCTATTACAAGTTATACTTAGTCAAATCTATCCAAATACTAACATTTTTTCATCCAATGCGATTTATATGTGTCTTGAGCTGGAGCAGATTGATCCAACCGTTAAGACCAAATTAATAGCAAGTTTGTCTGAATCCGGCCAGCTTGGTCCGAAAAACCCACACAATCCGGATAAATCGATGTACTAACTTAATTTCATTAATATTAAGTTGAAGTTAAACAAAAAAGAAATACTAACACTTCATGGAGAATCGGTCTCTCCTTCTCGGTTCTCGTAGATATTTAATTATTAACCGACCGGTTCGTTTTGATTTGTTAAATCAATTTGCTTTTACTTTTATTGTCAAGCAAATTGGTTTTGGATATCATCGGACAAAATCCACACAAACGAGACTTTCGATCCAGAATCGTTGACTTCGTTTTTGGTTCAAATTGGTCTTTAAGATTCGGTCTGGTTTTGGTTTCCAAGGTAACAGAACAATTTTTCTGCATGTTACATCGGACTCTTCTGTGTCCGAGACGCCTCAAATTTCTGCTATCATCTACTAAATACAAGCGTCACATCACTCAGGTCCACGCTTTCGTAATCACTACCGGTTATTTACTTCATGGAAGCCCCATTGCTCGCGATCTCGTTGCTTCCTGCGGACGAATCAGCGAGATCTCTCATGCCCGTAAGTTGTTCGACCAATTACCTCAGAGGAGTGTTTCTGTTTACAACTCCATTATTGTGGCGTACTCCCGTGGGAACAAACCAGAAGAGGTTCTGAGTCTTTATGATCAGATTATAGCTGAAGGTGTTCAACCCGATAGCTCGACGTTCACTATGACGATCAAGGCGTGCTTAAATGCTATGGTTTTAGACAAGGGAGAAATGGTATGGAGTAATGCAGTGGAATGTGGGTATGAAAATGATGTCTTTGTCTGTTCCTCTGTCTTGAATCTGTACATGAAGTTTGGGAAGATTGACGAAGCGGAAGCTCTATTCGGAAAGATGAGGAAAAGAGACCTTGTTTGCTGGACAACAATGGTGACAGGGTTTGCACAGGCTGGTAAGTCTTTGAAAGCAGTTGAATTCTACAGAGGAATGCAGAACGAAGGATTTGGTAGGGATGGGGTCGTGATGTTGGGTCTCTTACAAGCTTCTGCTGATCTGGGCGATCAGAAAATGGGTTGTTCTGTACATGGTTATTTGATCAGAACAAGTCTTCCTATGAATGTTGTAGTTGAAACCACCTTGGTTGATATGTATGTAAAGGTTGGGTTTATAGAGCTTGCTTCCAGGATGTTCAAGAGGATGATGTATAAAACGGCAGTTTCGTGGGGGTCGTTGATCTCGGGATTTGCTCAAAATGGGTTAGCCAATAAAGCCTTTGAAGCTTTAGTAGAGATGCAGAACCTTGGGTTTCAACCGGATCTAGTGACTCTTGTTGGGGTACTCTTGGTGAGTTCGCAAGTTGGGTCATTAAGGACAGGTAAATCAATACATTGTTACATCTTGAAAAGGCACGTTCTTGATCGAGTAACCGCAACTGCTTTGATGGACATGTACTCAAAATGTGGCGTGCTTTCAAGTTCGAGAGAAATCTTTGAACAGATAGGAATCAAAGACTTGGTTTGTTGGAACACAATGATATCTTGTTATGGTATCCATGGAAATGGTCAAGAAGTTGTATCGATGTTCCTCAAGATGAAGGAATCTGACATAGAACCCGACCACGCCACGTTTGCATCGCTTCTCTCTGCTTATAGCCACTTAGGTCTAGTAGAACAAGGCAAACATTGGTTCAGCGTCATGATAAAAAAATATAATATCCAACCGAGCGAGAAACACTATGTTTGTTTGATCGATCTTCTTGCACGTTCAGGGAGAGTTGAAGAAGCTCTCGACATGATAAACTCTGAGAAACTTGATAATGCTTTACCCATTTGGGTTGCTCTTCTCTCAGGATGCATCAGTCACAGGAATCTATCAGTTGGAGAGATGGCGGCTGATAAGATTCTGGAGTTGAATCCAGATAGCACCGGAATCCAAACGCTGGTTTCAAACTTCTTTGCTAGTTCGAAAAAGTGGAAAGAAGTGGCTAAAGTGAGGAAGTTGATGAGAAGTGGGGGCATGGAGAAAGTACCAGGCTACAGTGTGATCGAGGTGAATGGACAGCTTAGAACATTTCTCATGGAGGATGTAAGCCACAATGAGCATTATGACATGTTGAAAGTGTTGAGGAACTTGAGTTGTGAGATGAGGAATGTTATTTCCCATTAGTAGCATTTCATTGCCCTTTGAGGATTACACTTGTTTTCTCATTTCTCAATTTAATATTTTACTGAGAAGAAAAAGCAGGAGAAGAAACAGTTGTTCCATTAAGAAAAGCAGAGTACCAAAAAGCAGAGGTTTTTGGAGATCTTTTACGTTCCGGATCGCTGAAATTCACATAGTATAATCCGTATGTGTAATTTGTGTTGAGAAACTCAAACAAATCCATGAACGACCATTGGAAGTAACCTCTTGTATTTGAGCCATTCCTGCATAATTAAATAGTATGATTTTTTCCTTTCTTTCTTTCAAGGAACATAATTATACCTCACTGAATTGAGTAAAGCAGCAATATAAGACCACGTGCATTAGAGGTTCTAGAGGGGTTTTTGGCTCTAGAACCTAGGCAAATCCCAAAAAAAAAAAATAAGAACCAGTTCTTAGTTAAGAGCTTTTAAGAGCTGGGTTCGTCACTGTTCTTTTGATTCTTTTTAAGACCATGCGACGTTAAGAGCTTTTAAGAGCTAGTTAAGAGCTTTTAAGACCATGCGATTGACTCTCTTTTTTTATTTTTTTTTTCCCACCTACAAAAAAAAAAATTAATAATAAAAAATTCTTAAGAATTCTCAAAAGAGGGTTCACTAATGCACATGGTCTAAGCATGAAGGTATTCAACTCTTCCCACATCGTCAAGGGATGAATGGTGGATGGTAGATTGACCTGATTGTAACTAGTTTAGTTAGTGGAGAAACTCGGTAATGTTTTGTCAAGGTAAGAGAAAGACCATTTTCAAGAATGTAGACGGGAGGGTTTCCATAGTTGTGCTTTATGTATTCCAACACTCCTTCCAAGGCCCCATGGCAGCACATCATACTATGGATAATGGCAGTAAACTCAAGATTAAAGATTGTTATGGTAATGAAAAAGAGTTACAGAAACCCACCGTGGCAAGTGTAGAGTTCCCAAAAGCTGTCCAAAGAAACGAAATAAAGAATCATTTAAAGAAAATAAAAGAAAAAAATAACAGGCAAGAAAAGCATATATACGGTCCATGAAAGCATTCATGTCTGCATTGAAATCTCCTTGGTGGAAACTGGATAAGTGTGCGATGGTCATTGTTGTGTAGTGTATGATTCCCAAGAAGTCGGATGAGTCTTTAACGAGACGTGATTCTTCTTCCGTAAAACTTGGCAGTCTCTCTCCCACGATTCTCTTCATCACATTTGGATAATCTCCAAACACCAGCGGGTGCAAAACCCTGTGGAATTCGGAGATGAAAATGTTCATAAAAAAAGAAAGAAAATAAGATGCATGATTGAGTCAACAAACAAACTGTAATGGCCTTGGCCCGGTCCATTTGAGAAAGTCTTAAATGAATTAATTTGACTACCTATATCACCAAGTGCACTTATCTTTTCCGGTCACTTGCCTGAAAGAACTCCAGAGTTAAGCGTGTTTGGGCTGTAGTAGTCCTAGGATGGGTGACCTTCCGAGAAGTGACTCGTGGTAGCATGTGTGTGAGGACAAAACACATGGGAAAAGGTCATGGGGTGATTATAGGGTCAGTAAATTAGTCGGTCGGGCCTACCAAAAATAACGCACCGACCGTCGGACAGGGGTGGGGCCCACGAGCCCGGGAGAGGGATGGGTGACTCACCGGTAGGGGCGGACGGGGCGTTACAAGTGGTATCAGAGCTCAGGGAAGTCAAACCGATTCTGTCTCGGGAGACAATCCTGGGGTTTGAGGGTTATGGTTGTTGCGGAATTCGGGGACGAATTCCCGTTAAGTGGGGGAGAATTGTAATGGCCCTGGCCCGGCCCATTTGAGAAAGTCTTAAATGAATTAATTTGGCTACCTATATCACCAAGTGCACTTACCTTTTCCGGTCACTTGCCTGAAAGAACTCCAGAGTTAAGCGTGCTTGGGCTGAAGTAGTCCCAGGATGGGTGACCTTCCAGGAAGTGACTCGTGGTAGCATGTGTGTGAGGACAAAACACATGGGAAAAGGTCATGGGGTGATTATAGGGTCAGTAAATTAGTCGGTCGGGCCTACCAAAAATAACGCACCGACCGTCGGACAGGAGTGGAGCCCACAAACCCGCACCGACCGTCGGACAGGGGTGGGGCTCACAAACCCGGAAGAGGGATGGGTGACTCACCGGTAGGGGCGGACGGGGCGTTACACAAACAAACCAGCCTAATAAGAAATCTTTGGCTATCTGAGTCGCAATATGGTCCTCTTCAGAGCTAGTAAAAGGAACCATCCAGTATGTAAAACATATCATACCTATAGATCCATTTTGCTTATACAATCTTGCAGTAAATGCATGTGCAAGCAACATGTTATGAAGTGCAATATATGGCTCAGTTGAAGAGTTTCCTCTGGAGCAGTTGAATGGAGGAGAACAATGTTTAGGAGGCATAAATCCCAAGTCATAACCTCCAATTGCTAGCATATTGGGCTCATTAATGGTCGACCAGAATTTCACAGTGTTCCCAAACTCTCTGAAGCAAACATCTGCAAATGCCGTGAAGTCATCTCTGCAACAGAAGATATAGCACACTTCAATTAAAAGAGTTGGTATGAATGTAAAAGAGTTTTTTTTATAGCTTTACATGATTTTGCGGTTAATCCATCCTCCATATTCATCTTCAAGAGCCTGAGGGAGGGCATCGTGATACAACGTAACATGCGGTTCAATACCTGAGAAGCATAATAACAAACTCAACTCATCTTCTTCTAAGACTTTGAGAAGCATAATCTTACCATGTCTTGTGAGCTCATGTATCAGGTTTTTGTAGAACCGTAAACCCTTTGGATTCACATGACCTCTTCCACTTGGTATAAGCCGAGGCCACGAGATGGAGAGTCGGAATGCATCTAAACCCATGTCATACATCAGCCTTACGTCCTCCTGCAGCATTCATTGTTCATGGAGTGTCAAATTTTTGAGCACCAAACAAAGAACATACATAACATAGTCTATTTGACCAAACCTTATATTTATGATACCCATCACATGATATATCTCCGCTACCTTCAATCATTAAGGAGACTGATTGTGAGTATTCCCTATACGTACTCTAAGCTAGTTACTTTGTGAAGAGGTTATCTGCTTACTAGAGTGCATGTAGGCATCCTTCCGTCTTCATCAACACCTCCTTCCCACTTTCGTACAGTACAAAGACATCAAAAATCATTTTCAGATATGATCAAAAATCCATTGGAATTCAAGTTGAGAAAAATGGAAACCTGAAAAGCAGAAAAGGCAGATCCAAAGATGAAACCGTCCGGGAAGTCGTGCCTGCTGTAAACATGGTTGCATCTCCCGGACGAAACAGTGAAACACAATAAAATGGCAATCACGAATAAACTCTCTTCCATCGCTCCAAAGGTCTTCAAAGTAGCTAACAGTGTTCTTTCACTCGCGTATGCTTATTTCTCAACCATATTACTTCACTCCTTTCTGCATCATCTTAAGTTAATAAATATTAAGAAACTACATACCAATAATCAAGAGATTAATTTCCTCAACCCTATAACTAAATTCTCTTCACACATACATATATATCTATATTATTAAAGCAGAAGTACACTTTAGAGAATATCCAAAATTTTAAATTTATTTACAATCCATGCCACTGCTATTGTTAATGATTTTGTGTAACTCATTAAGGATAAATTTGTCCATTCATCAAACAAAAAAAACGCCCAAACCATTTAAACCATCGAAAGCATGATACAAAAATTGAAAAGCTGGTTTAATTTGGTTTGTGTATAAAATCACCGGTCGTGTAGCTCATTAAGGATAAATTTGTCCATTCATCAAACAAAAAAAAAACGCCCAGACCCTTTAAACCATCGAAAGCATGATACCAAAATTGAAAAGCTGGTTTATTTTGGTTTGTGTATAAAATCACCGGTTGTGACGATTTATAAAATCAGGCTTAAAATATGACAAGGGGATAATAGTTTAACCAAAATAACCAAACCGATTGAAATAACAAACCGTTTAATACCAAAATAATAGATCACCAGTTTTGACCATTTATAAAATCAGGCTTTAAATATGACAAGGGAATATTAGTTGAACCAAAATAACCAAACCGATTTAAATAACAAACCGTTTAATTCCAAAATAATAGATCACCGGTTTTGTCCATTTATAAAATCGAATGCATTTCAACGAGAATGTCCAACTGGTTTATTATTTATATCCACAAAATCGGAACAAATTATATGCGATTAAACCAGACATATTTTTGGAAAATAAGCGATATTGAATATACGAAACATTACCATAAAAATCGACAATGATTTTAATTTGGAAAACAAATTGTTTCAAAATCTCAACTAATTTAATGATATCAGTTAGTATCTTACCTAATATGTATGCAATAATTGATTGCTTTAAATCTTGCCTATCAAGCAACCTTCAAGATTTTAGAAAATCGTTTAAGATTAAAAAAGCGTCCTCATATTAATGAGCAAGTATTAAATGCGATTATGATTAAATATTTTTCCTAATATAGCTCAATGCATTTAGATATTCTGAACTCAATACATTGGCGATTTCCTATATACTTTATACAGGATCCGAAATTAGTGAAAAGAATAAGCGATATTGCATTTACGAAACATTACCATAAAAATCGCAAATGATTTTAATTTGGAAAACAAATTGTTTCAAAATCGCAACTAATTTAATGATATCTAAAAGTATCTTACCTAATATCTATGCTATAATTGATTGCTTTAAATCTTGGATATCAAGCAACCTTCAAGATTTTAGGAAACCGTATAAGGTTAAAAAAAACGTCTTCATATTAATTCGCAAGTATTAAATGCCTGATTTTAATAAAATATTTTTCCTAATATAGCTCAATGCATTTAGATATATTTTAAACTTTATACATTGGCGATTTCCTATTTACTTTATACAGGATCCGAAATTATAGAAAAGAATATTAAAATCTTGACTTATTTCCCATTTGCTTTAAATCTTGGCTATCAAGCAAGATTTTAGGAAATCGTATATTCAATATCGCTTACGATTTGTGCCCTAGCTCTTGCGACCCGTTATAAATAGAGTAGGACACTCACACAGAAAATTCATACGTTCACAACTTTACTCTCAAGAGTAATTCATTTTCTTTTACTCATAAAATGTCGGCTATAGTATTGGTTAATAATGAGTTTACCAACCTTGAGAGTGTGAAGCCTTTCAAAATTGGTTGGTGATGTCGCATCAATGTCCTTCACTTGTGGAAACAATACACCTCTCAGTCCGGGGAGACTCTAGAAATCATTTTCGGAGATGCTACAGTAAGTTATCATTCAATACATATCGTTTATCAATGGTTTAAAAAATACTAATACTATTAAATTCATTTTTATACAGGCTAAGATCCATGCAACTTGTAAGAAAACTTTTGTCAACAGTTTTCAAAATAAGGTTGCAATTGGTGAGTGGAGAGTCATAGAGAATTTCTCTATGTCTCAAGTATATGGGCAATATAGGACAACAAACCATCAGTACAAAATGGGATTCCTGGTCAACACTTCTATTTGTCGAACTCAGTATAACTCCGAGGAAAATTTCATTCCATAACTGATTTTCAATCCATTTTTAGTGGCCTGCTGAAAAACTGTTATCTCATTGGTAATCTTTATCGTTTTTAATTCATATAGATTTTCATATACTATCAAATTTTAATATGAATTTGTGTTGTTTGTAGATGTTCTTGGCCAAGTTCTTGATGTAGGAGAGATTCAAACCCTTCAATGCAATGGTAAAGAGAGGAAAAAGCTTGAGTTCATGCTCCGGGATTCTGATAGGTCTAGTTTTAATCCCTATTCTAACTGCAAGTACACAGTGATGTAGTTGTAGTACTTAGGGTATCGAATCCACAGGGACTCCGGTCAATGATAGATTAAGAACAGAAAAGATTAAACTAGGAGAAAGAAAATATGATTAGAAACTAAAAAGCAAAGCAGGAAAGTAAAGGAAGCGAGTTGTGAGCAAGGAAGCGAAGCGTTAAGTCTAGGGAGTTCTCAGGAAATCAGGAACACAAGCAATCAATCAATCGGGATCTAATTAAGAACTGTTCTAGAACTCAAACACAGATATAGAATTAACCAACTGTCGTTGCGAGAATTCTCTAAGTCTAAGTGCAGCAATCCAAATTCCTTTGCAATTACTAACAGATTAAACCAGCTTTAATTCCAAGTTCGATATGTTCACAATCTAATTAAACCAAATTCCTTTGCGAGTAATCAAATTGCTCATCTAGGTTCTTTCTAGCTAATTAACCAACTGTCGTTGCATCAATCAACCTAACATCATAAATCTGGGTAGCTAATTCAGATTAAGCAGTAAGAACAATCCTAGATGAAGAACTAGCAGATATAAATCCCTACAGATCTATTAACCTAATATTCCATGAAATCCCTAATGAGAATCCCTAAACTTAACAGGTAATCTACTCAGACATGATCATTGAAACAGAAAACATCATGAATAGAAAACCAAATATTATAAAATCAAATAAAGAACTGGGGTTCAAAATCCTCTCTCTTTCGAGATCAGGATCAGCCCCTAACTCTCTCTGAAAATAAAATAAGACTTAAGAAAAGCGTAGCCTAAACAATGGCTTAAAAACCCTAATATAATGGTCTAAAGTCGGCTGGGGCTTCTTTGTAATTATAAGGAACTTCTGGCTTTTATGCAATTTCCATATTCTTCTCATTAAACGCCGAGGATTTGTCTACGTAGACCTTGTGTCGATCGTTGCACAAGATGTGTCGATCGACACAGGTCTGTGAATTTGACAGTGAAGTCTTCCTCTCGGGTCAATACTCCAAAATGCTCCAGAACGCACCATAACGTCCAATTCCGCTCCAAACATACCTAGACCTGTAAACATACTAAAAAGACTCCAAAACATAACATAAGACTCGATAAATAAGATATATACCATGGTTAAAATCCCTAAAATCCATGGTATATCAACTCCCCCACACTTAGCTCTTGCTTGCCCTCAAGCAAGTAAAGAACGAAAACATGGTGAAGAGGTTTGAAAACTTTCAGAAACTCTTTTCATCCTAGAGGCAACAACACTCAGATTCCCCTTAGTAATCCACATGAAAGATTTCACCTGCAGACATCAAGACCAACATATACTCCCCCCACACTTAGCAAATGTCCTAAGTAAACTCCACAATCACATTCACGCATTCAAATTCTCCCTACTGACTTCTGCAAGTATTTAAGTGCGGTCTCACCTAAGGAGTATCGATCAAAGGCACATGGACTCTTACCTTATCAGCTCTAGATCACCATACTATCTTTCTCTAGTCACTTTCTTCTTTTTTCCCTTCCTTAGCATTCTGATTTTTCCCCATTGGGTATCATTTTATTTTTTTATCAGTGCTCTTCCCGTTAAGGGTTGTACTTTGGACACATTCCATGGATGCACAGGATATGATAGTTGTAGCTACCACTCCCAGAGACCACTTCGGAGTTACTAACTCATCCTCAGTTTATTATCTTTTTTTTTATGGAAGGGGAGAAGGGAACCAAATAGGACAGGTTTACAGGCTGTGTCAGAACTAGCAAGGGAATCCGACACAAAGTATACCAAGCCCTTAGGTGAGAAAATTAAGTCAGTATTAAATTTGAAGTCAGTAAAAGGATCCTCTGATACCTGAAGTGATGTGGGTGTCCTCAGTAGGTTGATCTGTGATGGGGTTTTCTAATAGTCATAGATAGATCCTGCAACTTCATTCCCAATGGTTACTTAAGTTCCTGCAAGATGTTGTTAATCTTCTCAAAAAATCATCGTTTCTTACTTAAACTATTTTTACTCAATAAATCAAATTTTGAAAACTGGACTGACTCTAAGAAAACAGAAAGCGTGCGTCAGTAGCTCCTCCCCCACACTTAAAACACACTGTCCCCAGTAGTGTCAAGCTTAGGGTCGGCGAGAAAATAAATCAAATTGAAACAATCCGAAAATTTGCAGAACACTTACCTGTCGTCGCCCTGCGTCGATCGATGCACAATGTGTGTCGATCGATGCAAGGCTAATTCTGCTCGCGGTTATGTGAATAACCAATGTCTGGACCGCAATCAAATCGGTAAACCATAAATCGCGACTGCATCGACCGATGCACTAGGTGTGTCGATCGATGCAAGGTGTTTCTGCCTGTTTCTCACGCCTCTGAACACACTTAAAAGAAAAATCAAAACACCAAAATCAAAACGAAAAATGAAAATAAAAACGAACCTAACCGTGGGTTGCCTCCCACTCAGCGCTTGTTTAAAGTCAGTAGCTTGACTATTGGAAGAGATCAAATTCATGGGCAGAGACTTTGAGTGTCTCTGTGAATATCTCTTCATCCATGGCGGTGTGTAAGAGGTATCAGCATGAGACCGTCCAAGGTACGTAGGAAGAGATCCAGGGCGGGAGCGAAGTTTGTGTGGGTTTATGCGTTTTCCTGCATTCAAAGCTGATTGATCAGGAGGTTTAAGTTTAGAATGTGCATACCTTCGCTTTGGTGGAGATCTGATGTTTGGAGCTTTCTGCTTATGAGCAGTTGCACGCTCGAAAGATGTTAGAGTAAATTCCTGAGGAATCACCATCTTCTTTTCTCCACTATCGGATACTGTAGTTCCACCAATTTGAACTGCTTCTTCCAAATAACCATCAGTGGAGATCATCTTCTTATCCACCACCACCATGCACTTCTATACACTCTGGCCATGTTTAGACCTTATAGGAACTTTTGGGAATGGTATTGGAGGTTTGTAGACCCGTTCCTTAGCAAAAACATCAGATTTGGGCGAAATTGGGCCTGTCCGACTGTCGCGTCGACCGACGCAGAAGTGGTGTCGGTCGACATTGAATTGATGTCGACCTTCAGTGTCGACCATGGTCGATTTCTGTTCGTCGTAAGAACTCGAAATTGCCGTCAGAACTGCGTGTCGACCGACACTAAGGGGGTGTCGATCGATGCATGTCTCAGACAGACAATATTCATCCAGAAAATCCGAGATTATGTTCTCTTCTTCACCTAGCAACTCAATCTCATCTCTTAAGGTCACAGCTTTGATGGATCTGTACTGTTCAGCTTTCCCAACTTCATTATGCCTTTGTATTGCTTGAGATGTCTGTTGGATTTGAACATCCAGCTTCTTCACATGTGTGCTCAGAGATTCAAACTTCCCATTCAGATTTTCATGCATAGCATCCAACTTCCTGTCGAAGTCTACAACAGTCTTGGTCTGATCCTCTAGTAACTGCTCCATCATGGATTCCATCTTGCTCTTATAAGCATTAGCAGCAGGAGGTGTCTGATATGAGGACGATCCATAGGTTCTCTGATAAGAATTACCTTGCTGATTACCAAACCTGTTTTCTTGAAATCCAGAGCTATTGATGTAGTTTAAATCCTCTTCCTGCTTCTCCAATAATTGCTCCATCATACTTATCAGCTTATCATATTGCGTATTCTGAAGGGGAACATGCTGATATGACGAAGATTCATAATCCCTGGGAAATGAATAAGAACCATAGTCTCTGCAGAATGAGTTATTCTGCTGATTTTCCAATAACCGTTCCATCATTCCCATCATCTTACGCGCTGTGTCGATCGATGCAAAGCAGTGTCGATCGATGCAGGTGCGAAGATGTGACGATCGACACACAGGACCGTGTCGATCGATGCAGAGCGATTACAGGCGTACCTGAAACGCAAGAAAAAGAAGAAAAGAATTAGTAACAAAAAACAAAAACGAAAAACCTAGTCTAAACCCTAAGTTCAAATCTATCGAAGACTCAAAAGAGTCCCCGGCAACGGCGCCAAAAACTTGATAGGTCTAGTTTTAATCCCTATTCTAACTGCAAGTGCACAGTGATGTAGTTGTAGTACTTAGGGTATCGAATCCACAGGGACTCCGGTCAATGATAGATTAAGAACAGAAAAGATTAAACTAGGAGAAAGCAAATATGATTAGAAACTAAAAAGCAAAGCAGGAAAGTAAAGGAAGCGAGTTGTGAGCAAGGAAGCGAAGCGTTAAGTCTAGGGAGTTCTCAGGAAATCATGAACACAAGCAATCAATCAATCGGGATCTAATTAAGAACTGTTCTAGAACTCAAACACAAATATAGAATTAACCAACTGTCGTTGCGAGAATTCTCTAAGTCTAAGTGCAGCAATCCAAATTCCTTTGCAATTACTAACAGATTAAAACAGCTTTAATTCCAAGTTCGATATGTTCACAATCTAATTAAACCAAATTCCTTTGCGAGTAATCAAATTGCTCATCTAGGTTCTTTCTAGCTAATTAACCAACTGTCGTTGCATCAATCAACCTAACATCATAAATCTGGGTAGCTAATTCAGATTAAGCAGTAAGAACAATCCTAGATGAAGAACTAGCAGATATGAATCCCTACAGATCTATTAACCTAATATTCCATGAAATCCCTAATAAGAATCCCTAAACTTAACAGGTAATCTACTCAGACATGATCATTGAAACAGAAAACATCATGAATAGAAAACCAAATATTATAAAATCAAATAAAGAACTGGGGTTCAAAATCCTCTCTCTTTCGAGATCAGGATCAGCCCCTAACTCTCTCTCTGAAAATAAAATAAGACTTAAGAAAAGCGTAGCCTAAACAATGGCTTAAAAACCCTAATATAATGGTCTAAAGTCGGCTGGGGCTTCTTTGTAATTATAAGGAACTTCTGGCTTTTATGCAATTTCCATATTCTTCTCATTAACGCCGAGGATTTGTTTGCGTCGACCTTGTGTCGATTGTTGCACAAGATGTGTCGATCGACACAGGTCTGTGAATTTGACAGTGAAGTCTTCCTCTCGGGTCAATACTCCAAAATGCTCCAGAACGCACCATAACGTCCAATTCCGCTCCAAACATACCTAGACCTGTAAACATACTAAAAAGACTCCAAAACATAACATAAGACTCGATAAATAAGATATATACCATGGTTAAAATCCCTAAAATCCATGGTATATCAGATTCACTGTAAGATACTATACAAATTCATTTCATTAATATTAATCAAACTATTTGGTAACCTAAATAATACTATTATTTCAGAGATCAACGCCTACCTTGCTGTCTATGGGGTCGTTTTGCTGAGCAAATAATGGCTGCTTGCTTAGAAGCAGGTGAAGGGATTTTGATTTGCTTGATAAGATTTGGGAAAATCAACTACTACTGAGGTAACTAAAATTTCTTTTCGTGTATAAATATATAAGTTTATTTTAGATTAATTTGTTCATAATGTACTTACTAAAACATCTATTGTTTCTGATGTTGTAGAACAACTTCAGATAACTAATGCTTTTGATGCTTCCCAAGTGTTTATAAATTCAGATTTGCCGGAAATAAAAGCTTTCAAAAAATCGTAAGTGTTTAATTTTTTCAATTAGATTCAATTCAAATAAAAGTTTTCTTATTAAAATCATGAGTTTTTCTTCGCAATAACAGGCTTCCAGAGGATGGAATTTCATTGGCAATAATGAATCCTAAAGATGATGAAAATGGATTGCAGTCAACCATTGACTGGTGGGCTCAGTTTCCGGAAAAAAACTATTGCACAAATGCTTTGCAACCAAGAGGTATAGATTTCATTTATAAGGCATTTACAATGTAAAGATAACATTCCTTCGCTTATATTATAACTATTACGCTGGCTAAAATTCGCAAACTGTTTCATATACGTGGTTTGTTATACGTTTGATAGGAAGAGAAGTGTAGAATTTTCTGTACTGTTTATGATGTTGACTCTGATTGGGAATGGTATTATTGGAGTTGCAACAAGTGCAACAAAAAAGTGTACCCTCCCAAGCCAGAAGCAATATCGAAGACTTCTATACCTATTTTCTGGTGTGCTGTTTGCCAAGAACATGTTCATAACGTAACCGCCAAGTAAGCAACCTTATACTTTTATTGAATATTTAGTTTGGCGATTTATGTACCCTTATTTTTAAAATTACCTTTGATTTTATTAGGTTTTGGTTACATCTCATGGTTGTGGATCATACAGAGAAAAGTAAGTTTATGCTTCTTGATTTCATTGCTTAGCCAATTGTGCCTAAGCCAGCAGCGGATATGGTTGATGTATCATTCAAAGAGGTATTTTTTAGTTTCAGATTATTTAGATGACACTTCCTAATGATATCAGATATTATAATTATTTTAAAAATTATTATGATAGATCGAAGATCCTACTATTCTACCAGAGGAAATCAGTAATCTAATTGGGAAGACTTTTGAGTTTCTGGTTAGCATTTCAAAAGAAAATGTGGTGTATGGAAATGAATACTATAAAGTGTTGAAGGTATGGAAAGGACATGATGTACTTAAAATCGAAGAAAACTCTGAATCAGGAACTCCTACTCCAACTTTGGGATCAATTATTTCTGGTGATGAGGTACAATATTTGCATTTTTCTTTAGGTGTTGGCGTTTTATGTTCATATCAACTAATATAAGTTTATTTTAGAGATCCAATGTTTGTATTGGAAGTGAAGAATCTGAAGGTATGTTTACAACACCTTCATCAAAAAGATCTGGAGAGGACACTGATGATATTGCAGACATTGCATCCACAAACAAAAACCAACTCCTAAAGAAGATTAAAATGGAGAAAACCAAACAAGCAAGATTTGAAGAAGGATTAAAGACCAGTCTTATATTATCGTATTTGTTCTATTGTTTTCATTAAGTTTTATCATGGCTGAACGCTCATTTCGTTTTATTTGGTTGTTTCTGTTTTTTAATTTGGGAATTCAATAATAATGTTCTTTTCTTTCAATTATTTCCGAATAGTTCAAATATTTCTTTTATTTCTATACCAAACTAAGAAAGCTTGGTTATCATCTTTTTCAAAACATGTACCTCTGATTCACCTTCAACCTAACGAGTTATATTTTTCTATAAAGAGCTGTAGTTGTTGTCTAACCTGTTATGTTGGCCATTCGTGTGAAATGAAATACTGGCCCGAGGTGTTTTATCTATTTAACCTACCTAAACAGAAAGTATAATTTAGTTAGTTTGTTTTGTAAAAGTGAATTTACATTCATGTATTGTAAAGGACAAAGATGAACTTACCTTCTCATATAAGTCGTTCAGATTGTGCTTTGATATAGTCAGATTGGCCATGACTACTGTTACTAAGCGAAGATCCCCGACACACTCCAAGCAAATGGGTTTGGCTGGTCTAAACGAAGGAGAATTTTTAATCATCAAAAATGTACAAAGAAAAAAAGTATCCTCATAGCTAACTGAATATTTATTATAGCTATAATATTTAAGATACTGTAATATTTAATTGGCCGGGATTTCCTTAATTAGAATAATTGATCCTAAACCAATTAATTACAATCCTCTAAAATCTTAACAAAGCAAACTGAATATCTTAATGTAGTACTAAATTACTACATATTACTCAATCAAACCAACTTAAATGAAATAACTGAGTGGGTCAAATCGGTTAGTATTGCTAAAATCACATAAACCCTCATCGATATACACCTAAACGTCTACATTGGTAAAACCACATAAACCCATAACAGAGAACAGGTTGACTGCAACGCTTTTCTAAAGCCACGGTGAACAAACAAGGTCAAGCTAAAGCCTCATCTACAATTTCGAACAAAGACTCTTGGATAATCAAATCGATTGGAAAACAGACACCATTCCTTCTACAATCACAATCCATCAGATTTTTTCCTTAGCAAAGGTATATCGAGATTAATAATGAGTTGATGTATTTAGCATAACCTGTTGATGAGTATTTCTCTTATGCTCATGACTGTATACTTTTAAGTTTGTCTCACTGAACAAATTTATACAATCATAGATGTACATTGATTTCACTAACTTCCTAATCCCTTTATGTAGTGTAAACATGACAAAGGATGTTGATAAGAAGAACAGGCCTATCAATGAGAATCATAAACAGAGGAAAAAGAGAAAACTTGATCCAAAAGTTCAGAAAACATTTTATCTCCTAATCTATCGAGTGGAAGCAACAATTCAATCCCAATAAGTTCTGCCAACACAAGAGTTTTAAGTGATATTACTAACTTACCAATTCCAGAAGAAGAGACGAATGGAAGCTCAAGTTCAACCTTTGGATCCAATTTGACAGAATTGAGAATTGGATCGACGTATACAGCAAAAGCCCCTAAAAAGAGAAAAAGAATGACAAAGGGATCATGTATGTTGGAAAAATAAAAGCCAACCAAATAAATTTATTACTTTGTTTAACATGTCGTCTAAAAATGTCTAATGAAATTTTTTTTAACACAGATCAAGTGCATGTTGGAGAAAATGATTGTAATCTTGAAGTCCAAGAAGATACAGAACTTGATAAAACAGTCTACGATCATGTACAAGTCAATTTCAATTCTGATGATGAATGTGAATTTTTGGCTTTCTCGCCAGGAGGTATTAATCCAAACTAATATGTTTGGGGTTCAATAACATTATTAAATAAAATGGGTTGGTTTTTTGTTATGTACAGGTTCTTATGTTGACGACGAAGAACAGGTTTACGACCGTAGTAGTCAATCAGAAACCGATTCAGAGTCTACACGAGAAGAGAGTAACATAACACAACAACAAGCTAATGAAAGTGTTTCTAGGAGTGTTCTACCTGTGGTTAAAAAGGGAACCAAAACGCAGAAAAATAAAAGAAATCTGCTGAAAACAAGATGGTATGTACTATGTATTTATCGAATATAACTATTACGACCCATGGTTTTTTTTTGTTGAGTTATGTTGTGTAGCCCATTATATACTGTTTTTCAATTTTTTTCAGAATACCGTGACGAAGGTGATACAATTTACAAGTGTCACTGTTGTGGTGCTATGTTTTGGTATGGAGAAAGAATAAACAGGAGAAGGAGATCATATAAACCCTTCTTCACACTTTGTTGTAATCAAGGACAAGTTGTCTTGCCTTTTCTTAAAGATCCACCAGATGATTTGAAAAAACTTTTCGAAGGCACTGACAAGCTGAGAAAGAACTTCCAAGTGAATGCCAGACCTATCAACATGGCTTTTTCATTTACATCCCTTGGTGGAAAAGTAGATAGATCAATCAAAAAGGGTCGTGTCCCAAACATGTTTCAGATGCAAGGAGAAAAGTATCATTTGATGGGTAGTTTGAAGCCTAAAGCTGGTGACTTTGCTAAATATGGACAGCTTTATATTGTAGACACTGAAAACGAGGTTACTAATCGTTCTACATCACTGAGGTATTTATATTTCGTTATTTAGTTATTTAGTAACTTGGAAGAAATTTCGAGGGTTATACTTACAACTTGCATCTTAATTTTGCAGCAAGGGCAAAAACAGTGGACAATGGTCTAAGAAGAAGGATTTGAAACCAGAAATCATTCAGAAAATAATGCAAGTGCTTAATGAAGTTAATCCTTATGTCAAAAGCTTCAGGTCAGCAAGAGAAAGATTTAATACAAATCCTGGTGAGGCATTTCATATGAGGATAATAAGTGATCGTGTGAAAGATGGAAGGACATATAACACCCCAACTGCTAATGAAGTTGCCGCATTGATTCCGGGGAATATCAGTACTGAAATGGATAAAAGAGATATCGTTTTTCAAGAACATTGTGGCAGACTTCAAAGGATTAGTGAGATTCATCCTTCGTACCTTGCACTACAGTATCCACTTATTTTTCCATATGGAGAAGATGGTTTCTGGATTGGTATTAAAAAGAACCATGTAGCTGGAAAAAAGCCTAAGAGGGATAATATTAGTATGAGGCAGTGGTTTGCATTTCGGCTACAACAAAGGCAGAATGAGTGTCATTCCCTGCTTCGGTCAAAGAGATTATTCCAACAATTTTTGGTTGATGGGTATACTATGATCGAATCCAACCGATTAAGATATCTGAGGCTTAACCAGTCTAGCTTAAGATCTGACAACTATGACTCTATCCAGCAGACTGCAAATGATGGAATAACAGATTTGACCGAGCAAGGAAGGAAATTTATATTGCCAGCTTCTTATACAGGGGGTCCTAGATACATGAAGAATAATTATTTGGATGCTATGGCTATATCTAAACACTTTGGATTTCCAGATCTCTTCATAACTTTTACATGCAATCCCAAGTGGCCAGAAATTACACGAGTTGTCAAGGAACTTAATCTAAGTGCAAACGATAGGCCAGACTTCATCGGTAGGATGTTCAAGATGAAGTTAGAATCTTTGATGAGCGACTTGACTGAAGAAGGACTTTTGGGAAAGACTGTCTCAGGTAAGTTAGATTATATTTGACAAATATATGAAAATTTGTTTGAGAGATATTGCAGTTTGCTTGACATTTTCATGTAAAATTAGGTAGTGTAAATATGGACAATGGCATCTTAGGATGGATAGTGAATTGAAATTAGGAAATTTAAACGTTTTGGATTTTAATGATAATGTATTATGTTTACACTGATTGATGATTTGTAGGACGTGTATTAATGCAGCCCATGTTTCTACATTTCGTTAGATGAGTTGTTCATTATAATTGTTTGTATATTATATGAAGACATTTCCTAAGTTTAAGGTTTTTTACTTCTTTTAAATGCAGCAATGTACACTATTGAATTTTAGAAAAGGGGTCTACCACATGCTCACATACTCTTATTCATGCATTCTAAATGCAAATTTCTTACCATGGACGATATTGACAAAATCATTTCTGCTGAGATTCCGGATAAAGATACAGACGCATAGCTTTATGAGGTGATTAAAGATATGATGATTCATGGACCATGTGGGGCTGCTAATATGAATTCGCCATGTATGGAGAATGGGAAATGTTCTAAGTTATACCCTAAGCCATACGCAGAGAAAACTTCAGTTAATAAAGAAGGTTTTCCAATTTATAGACGGCGTGAACAACCTGATCGTTTTGTTGAGAAAAATGGCTTCAAATGTGACAACAGATATGTGGTTCCCTACAACAGGGCTCTCTCCAAAAGATACCATGCTCACATTAATGTTGAATGGTGTAACCAATCAGGTTCAATCAAATACTTATTCAAGTATCTTAACAAAGGTCAAGATCGTGTTTCTGTTGCTGTAGAGCCACCAACGAGCAGCGGAGAAGTAGGCAATTCTAATAGTAAGAAGAAAGAAGAAAATGAGATAAAAGACTACTTTGACTGTCGGTTAGTGTTTTCTTTAAATCTATGAAGTTAATAATTTCAGTTATTGTATATCAAAACGAATAGTTGATAGATGTTTTGAAACTTATTTATGCTAGGTACGTATCTGCTTCTGAAGCTGCATGGAGAATTTATTCATTTCCTATACATTATAGGTCTACACCAGTGGAAAGACTTGACTTTCATCTTGAAGGTAAACAAATAGTTGTTTACAAGAGTAACGACAAGGTAGAGTACGTTTTGCAGCGTAAGCAGATTAAAAATACAATGATGTTGGCATGGTTTGAGCTATGTAAAGTCAATGCAGATGCATCGGAATTGTTATATGCTGAGATTCCAACCAAGTTTACATACAATGCAACATCTTAATGATTATTATTTTATTATTTATATTTTTTCTATGGTTCTTTACTTCTAGTTTTCAATTATTGTAAACTTTTTAATAATGTTATCTTTACTTTTAGTCTTATAATTTGATATTTCACTTTTAATAATAATTATCTCTATATTTTAATATTTTTAGTTATCATTTTAGTTTTTTTTAATATTTATATATATTTCATTGATTTTATTTTATTTCTTATATTCTTATATTTTGTATATTTTTAATGATCATTGTATCTAATTTTATAATATTTTCTATCTATTCTTAATAATAATTATTTTATTATTTTTATTTTTTGTTCTATGGTTCTTTGCTTCTAGTTTTCAATTATTTTAAACTTTTTAATAATGTTATCTTTACTTTTATTCTTATAATTTGATATTTCACTTTAATTGAGATTTATTTATTTTTGTTTATTTATTGCATGAAAATATGAAAGATATATTTAAAATTTATAATATATAATATTTATATATTTATTAGATTTAAATTAAATTGAAGTTTAGAATGATTGTTTCAATAATTTTAACTAATTACATTTAAATTAAATAATCTTAAATTAAATATTATATTTATTTTAGTTTAAATGATGATGTGGAAAATTTTGTTTGAAATTGACCAATCAAAAGGGGACTGATGCAGCAAGCTCGAGAGAGCCCCCTTCAACCATTATATATAGGATTATAAAATTTATGATATAAATTATTTTATCTATTACAAATATATCTAATAATATCTTAAAATTAAATAGAAAATATATTATAGAAATTATCTGATATTTTAAAATTTTTATTACCAAAATTTTATATATCTATTAAACATAATAAAAATAATTGTTTAAATCAATAATAAATAAAAATTAATTTAAAGTGAGGTTAACATGTTGATAAAAAAGTAAAGTTAACATAGTAAAAATCAAATTTTATTAAGGGTAACCTAGTAATCAACCATTTTGAAAGTGAATAAAAACTCAAAAGCACTTCTCAATTAATATAAAATTTTCATAACCTCCACTCATTGAATAAAGTCCTATTCGTTTTTGCAGTTGGATGTTGCATCCAGATGCTACAGCAAGATGATGCATCTAGATGTTGTTCATTTATGATTTCAGTTTTATATTTGGATGATGCATATGTGTATTTGTTTGTTTATTTTTCTATTTTAGATCAGCATCTAGATACAACTAACTAAAAACGATATCTTTTAATTTAAATAAATAATAATAACATATATATATACATTGATGAAAAACATCATTTTAACGGAAAATGCAATTTTGACAGAACATAATTTGACTGAAATCGCGACTTTCACTTTTGTCAAAAATTACACAATCATGTTTTATGTTAAAACTGTAAAAGTTACACAATCACTTTTTCAATCAAAATTGTATTTTCCGAAAAATCACGTTTTTGGTCAAAATCTTTTCTTTCAAATCAAAATTTCTGCAAAATCATGTTTTCTGTGAAAATCACGTGTTTTGTAAAATCGTGTTTTCCATCAAAATGGTATTTTGTCAAAATCATGTTTTTCCGCAAAATTGTATTTCCGTCAAATCGTTTTTTTGTTGTTGCAAAATTGCATTTTTCCGTTGAAACCGCTTTTTCCATAAAAATCGCATTTTATGTCAAAATCGCGGGTTTTCGCAAAATCATATTTTATGCACAATCGTGTTTTTGGGTGTTGCATTTGGATGATGTATTCCGTCAAAATTGTGTTTTCCACAAAATCATATTTTTTGTATAATCGTGTTTTCCAAAACAAAAAATCAACACAAACAAATATCCAGATGTTGCATTTGGATGTTGCATTTGAATGTTGTTCGTTTATGATTTTAGTTTTATATTTGGATGATGCATGTGGATATTTGTTTGTTCGTTTTTCTGTTTTGGACCAATATCTAGATGCAACTTACTAAAAAATGACATCTTTTAATTTGAACAAATAATAATTACATCTAAATAAATATTTACATATATATTTTGACGGAAAACATGATTTTTACAGAAAATGCGATTTTTTTGGTTTTGTCGAAAACTACAAAATCATATTTTATGTCAAAACTGTAAAATCATTTTTTTTCAAAATCGTATATTTCGCAAAATCGCCTTGTTTTCCAAAAATTGTGTTTTTCGCAAAATATGGTTCTATCAAAATCGTGTTTTTCCGCAAAATCACTTTTTTCGTCAAAATCATGTTTTCCCCATAAATTTTATTCCGCCAAAATCGAGTTTTTCAACCAAAATCGTGTTTTCCACAAAATCGCATTTTCTGCCAAAACAACGATTTTTGGGTGCATCCAAACGCTATATTTTCTAACATCTCAAATATCTTGATCTTTGAGATTTTGCATCCATACGCAGCATTTGGATACATTTTCTAAAGTGTTCAAACGAAAAACATTTGAACATTTGCATTAATATGCAGTCTCGATGCAAAAACGAACAAGGCCTAAGAAAACCAAACGGATCCATTTATATTTACTAGAGGAGAAGATACTTAGAGGTTCTTTCTTCCTCTCTTGTGAACTAACGTTTGTGCCTTTGATGAAAGTAGAGTGCCTAAGAGAAGAGGTTTTCGGAGATCTTTTACGTTCTTGATCGCTGAAAATTCACATTGTATAATCCATGTGTAATTGTAATTGAGAAACATGAACAACCATTACAAGTAGCTTCTTGTCTCTAACCCATTCCTGCAAAGTAAATTTGTCATCATTTAGTATTTGACTTAAGTATGATTTTAGGCCATAGTTATGCTTTATGTATTCTAACACTCCTTCAAGACCCCAAGGAAGCACAACAAACTATAGATATGTATATGACAAGAAATCATGATTGGAGAGTAACTCTTTGGCTCTTAGATGCTTGTGTTCAACAAAGCAGTCGAAATATAACTCTTTGGCTCTTTGAGTTGTGGGCCCTGTTCTTTTCCTCAGCCGGAAATTGCGTCTAGAAACTGCATCTAGATGCAGTTTCCGGATGTTGCATCCAGATGTAGTTCTTTTGTGCATTTAGAAATTGCGTTTGAAAACTGCGTTTGGATGCAGTTATGTTTCTTTGTGTGTTTGTGTATTGTAGTTGGATGCATTATTTTGCGGCTTTGGCAGGAAAACGAGATTTGCTGTTTTAGCAGGAAAACACGATTTTACATTTTTGGAGGGGGAAAAAAGATTTTGCAATTTTGGCAGGAAAACGCGATTTTACGGTTTAGGCGGGAAAATGCAATTTTCGGTTTTGCCGGGAAAACGCGATTTTACAATTTTGGCGGGAAAACGCGATTTTGCGGTTTTGGCGGGAAAACGCGATTTTGCGGTTTTGGCGAGAAAACGCGATTTTGCGGTTTTGGCGGAAAACGCGATTTTGCGGTTTTGGCGGGAAAACACGATTTTGCGGGTTTTGGCGGGAAACACGATTTTGCGGTTTTGGCGGGAAAACACGATTTTGCGGTTTTGGCGGGAAAATGCGATTATGCAGTGTAGGCGGGAAAACGCGATTTTGCGGTTTTAGCGGAAAAACGTGATTTTGCGGTTTGGCGGGAAACAACGATTTTGCGGTTTTAGCGGAAAAACGTGATTTTGCGGTTTTGGCGGGAAACATCGATTTTGCGGTTTTGGCGAGAAAACGCGATTTTGCGATTTTGGCAAAAAACCGCGATTTTGTGGTTTTGGCGGAAAAACGCCATTTTACAGTTTTGGCGGAAAACGCGATTTTGCTGTTTTGGCGGGAAACGCGATTTTGCGGTTTGGGGAGAAAACGCGATTTTGCGGTTTTAGCGAAAAACGCGATTTTGCGGATTTAGCGGAAAATGCGTTTTTGCGGTTTTTGTGGAAAACACAATTTATTTGTTTTGGCGGGAAATCGCTATTTTACGGTTTTAGCAAAAATGTTATTTTTAAAAAAATGAGAGTATTTTAGATTTTTGGTAATCGAGACGCACTTTGGTGCGTCTCAACTCAACTTTCAAATGCATCCAGAATTTCCAACTATTTTGGTTGCAATATCTGATTTTTGCATCTGGATGCATTTCTTAAGTACCGTTAAAAGAACAACATCTTGTTTTTGCAGTCAGATGCAGTTTCTTAACGCACAAAAGAACAGCACTATGATCTCGTCCTCGCTAGATCTAGTAAAAGGAACCATCTAATCTGCAAAACAGGCTATACATACAGGTCCATATTTTGTATGCTACAACATCACATAAGAGACCTCGGAAAAGAGAGAAGTAAATCGAGCATTCAAGAGATAATCACACCAAATGCGATGATCGAAGTGCAATTTTATTCTTATCATGTCTTGTGAGCTCATCTATGAGTTTTTTTTTTTGTAGAATTGTAATTCCTTTGGATTCACATAACCTCTTTCCCATGAATAACCAAACGCGTATAAAACTTAAGGTAATAAATTCCGAGTTCTAGCAAAGAAATACACGCACTTGGTATAAGCCGCACCCAGGAAATGGAGAATCCAAGTGCACCTAAACCCATATCATACGTACATCAGCTTATGCCTCCTACAACATTTTCTCTCTAGATTTTGAGTAATGTTTACTCCTTTTCTTGGCAGCCACTCTCTATGGCTGGAGACGCTTCAATCCGGCCATCTACATGGCCTCCAAAGCCTAATCCTCCTCTTTGTTCAGATGAGTTCCCTCCTCTATCTCCGTAATCGGCTACTTCTATTAGGCGGCTCTTCTTCAGTTTGGTACTGTTACTCCTACTGGTCCTTGGGCTTTTCCCTCTTCTATTGTTGCCGTTTTGGCTCCACTGGTTCTTTCTACTGGTCCTTATCTGGCCGTATACTGACAAGTTTCCCTCCGTCTAATGCTACTATAGCAATCCCAGATCTACTTCTCAATACTCAAAATTCAAGCTTAGATGACAAAGTTTCCTCATCTAAAGCAGATTACTTACTTCCAACTGGTCTTTCAAACAGAGCCTCGTTTCCTAAAGTCCATTTGATGGCGCCTGATTCCACTATACAGACTGCTCCTCCTGCAGTTGTAGTTGAGCATCCATTCCTACCCAATTTACATCCATATCTGTCTTACTAGGCCCAATTCAGATTAAGTTTTTTAGTGATATTTGGAAATATAATTTTGACTCTAGAGTTAGATAACAAAAGATTCATAGAAAAACTTTATACTCTAACATTTCTTTACTCTATTGAATGTTTAATTTTCCATTAGTACTTTTCTTCGATCAAAATTTTAATTGATAGAAAGACCAATTCTCTCTCAGGCCCACTTACCAAGACAAGAGAAACCCTACAAATTTTTCGTTTTTTTCTCTGGATGGCTCCGCCATAGTGAGTCTTCGCCATCTTTGTGATATATCATGGTTTTTACCGGTTTTATGCCATGATATAAGTCTGTTTTAGAGTCTATTAGTGTTTCTTTAGAGTCTTTTGCAGGTTTTATTAGGTACACGCACGTTTGGAGCAAAAGTGGAGATTATGGAGCTAATTGGAGCACTTTGGAGATTTGACCCGAGAGATTGTGTTCACTGTCCAGATTTGAGTACTATGTCGATCGTTGCACACCTGCATCGATCGATGCACAGCGAGTTGGGCCAGACTCTCGGCGGTTTAATGAAGTATGCTGATATTGCAAAGATGCCCAGAAGTCCCAGATATTTACACAGAAGTCCCAAGTCGTGTTTTAGCTATTTAATTAGGTTTTTAGCTTCAGTTTTAGAGACGCTATCATAACATTAGAGCAGAGATATTTTAGAGCTTTTGGGGCTGATATGATCCTGTACTACATTCGTTTTGGAGAAGTTTTCGAACCCATTTTATATTCTAATATCTTTTATGATTTCTATTAATTCATTGATTATGTTTACATCATCTATGTCTGAGTAGTTTCATAGTTAGGTTTAGGGTTTCTCATAGGGATTTCATGACTTGCTAGATATAATTAATTCAGTTAAGGATTCACATCAATAGATGTTCTTAAAACTAAATTGTGTTTAATGCTAGTTCTAACCTAATCAATTAGAATCTAGATCTTAGGTTGCTAAATACGACACGACACTGTGGTTTAGAATCTGAACTATTTAGGTTGAGCAATTTAATTACTCGCAAAGGAATTTGGTTTAATTAGATTGTGAACATATCGAACTTGGAATTAAAGCTGGTTTAATCTGTTAGTAATTACAAAGGAATTTGGATTGCTGCACTTAGACTTAGAGAATTCTCGCAACGACAGTTGGTTAATTCTATATCTGTGTTTGAGTTCCAGAACTGAGTTTAATTAGATCCTGACTGAATGATTTATCTGCTTGTCTGATTTCCTGAGAACGCCCTAGACTTAGCGCCCTTAGTTTATTGCCTACAACAACAACCTGCTACTTGTTTACTTTCTTGCTTGCTTTTAGTTAATTCAATACAATTTTCTTTTTGCCTTCTCCTAGTTTTAATCTCTTTATGTTCTTGATCCTATCGTTGCCTAGAGTCCTCGTGGATTCGATCCCTAAGTACTACACTGATATACTGTGCACTTGCAGTTAGCATAGGGTAAAACTTTAGACCTATCAAGTTTTTGGCGCCGTAAACCTCCAACTTGAAGAGCTTGCTAGACTAGAGAGGACCAACAGAAGAGTTAGAAGAACAAGGATGGTTGTTGAACGTGTGATCATAAAGCCTGATGCTCAAGGTACCCTCAGGGACCGACACAACAATCCTTACAATGCTGCTGGAGAACCGATAAATGCTGAAGGGAATGTCATCCCTGATCCTCCAGAGCAACCACAACAACAGGAGCAGAACCAAGGACAGAACCAAGATAGACAGGTAGTTGTCCATGAGAGGACTTTAGCTGACTATAACCGTCCGGATGAGTTTCATGCTAACCGGTCAGCTCTTGTACTTCCTGAATTTGAGAGGAATGATTTTGAAATCAAGACCGTCTACTACTCTCTCCTGAGGCAGAAAGCCTTCCATGGCTCTCCAAGTGAGAAGCCGATGGATCACATAGATGAGTTTGAGGGCATAGTTACTGGAATAAAGTACGATGGAGTTAACCAAGACTATCTGTTCCTCAAGCTTTTTCCCTACTCTCTGGCTGGAGATGCTGCAGCCTGGCTGAAACAACTTCCATCTGGGACGTTTGTTACTTGGGCCGCTCTGAAGAGTGAGTTCCTGCGTCATTTCTAAGATGATGCCCGCTCTGATCAGTCCAGACAGGACATTCTTACCTTTACCCATGGTCCTACAGAGCCTCTTAAGACAGCCTGGATGAGGTTTAAGAAGTACCAACGTGACTGCCCGCACCATGGATTCACCGAGGTAACACTTTTAGGCATCTTCTTTAGAGGAATAGATCTTCCATATCAGACTGCGTTGGATAATTCTAGCAATGCCAACTTCAACACTAGGACTCCTGCTCAAGCTAAGAAGTTGATAGATAATCTGGTAAGCAGTAATAGCTGCAAGACTACTGATGAGAGAAGGAAGAAGTCCGGTGGGAAGATGGAGAATTCTGAGATAGCTGATATTAGATCTAAGTTGGACACAGTTTGCAATCTTCTAGCTGGGAAGAAAGCTGTCCACTTTGCTCAAGATGTTGAGATGATCAATGATGAAGGAGATGATCAGGAAGAGGATGTGAACTGATGGAATTCCTAGCAGTTCCTAATCCGATTAGACAACCCTAATTCTGAATTCCGAGCATAGGATCTAGGGTTTTGTTAATTGAATCACGGATCTCGCGTTTACCTTGTTCTGGCAGCGGAATGGTTGGTATGACGAGATCAATAGCGACTCAAATGCTTCGCCTCTACCAGATACACACGCACACAAAGCTGGAAGGCCGGGATGCTAGTGCCGGATCTTGGGATTACCGAGTTTAGGTGGTTCTGCTTTCTCTGCAATAGAAAAGTGAACGTCTTAGGTTTCAGGTCGAAACTATAAGCCTTATATAGACCTGGAATGACTAAAACCGAGTATTGGTTAATACCAATTCGTTTAAGTCATAAAATCGAAACATCAGTTTCGAAACCCGATCTGTGTCGAGCGACACACATACTGTGTCGATCGACACACCACTATAAACTCAATATCAATGTGTATCCAATACACATCAACATGATCATTACCATAATGATCATTCCCATATTTACGCTTCCAGTTTGCTTAGGTGTGTGACCCTATAGGATCATATAATGCTGGCAGTAAGTCTACAACTTACAGATTGCAAGAGGCTTCTAGCAAAACATTGCAACCGCCCAGTATCATACAACATGTCTGATCTCGACACACAACTATCGTTAGGAGTAAGTACAATGTGATTTCAGGACATAATCCCAACAATCTCCCACTTGTACTGGAATCACCTATTCCTATTATCCCTTTGTCTCTATATCTCGATATGTTAAGGCAAGAGACTGTGTCATCCTTATTATAGCCAATATCATGTTCATCGAACTCCTGATCTATACTGATAAAACAAACGACTGACAATCACCTCGTTTGAGCACGGCCATGCATTTTCTCAGTATCAAATCTTCGATGGGCCCTGAGATATTTATCTTCTGTTATATAGGAGGGACAAATCCCATCTTGTTCCATCCCTGTTCCTTCACATACTTCATGATACACCTAAGCAATGCCTTTATAGCCGCCATTTACGGATCGACGTTTTGACAAGGTCAAAGTGCACCAATTCATATGCTAGGAAGCATGATGAACTCAGGTCTAAGGACTATACTCTATAGTCGTAATGAGAACCTCTCATGACACTGATATAACTATCCTGTAGAGTTCTCATTAGCGGGTCACGTCCGATCATATGTTCACCAACATATATCTATGTGATTGACTATGATAACCATATCATTGACTCCATGAAACTTAGTTCAACAGTCACCTCACATGCTAGTCTCGCGCGGTTGTTGGTGTCCCACTTCAACAACCTCGACTAGGGACAATCATAATTTATGTCATCTTTTACTTATAGGGTTTCATGATCAAGTCCTCAACTTGATGACCTATAATATGAACATAAAATACTTTGGGACCATTATTTAATCATCCAATAATTAAATAATACCGACGTCAGTTTTAACTTACACAAACATTGCCATAGCATGTCTATGTAAAGAATATAACATAACTAAAATAACTCCCACTAGAATCAAGATCATCTTTTCAGATATCTAATACCTACAGCAACAGAATAAATCTCGTGCTTAGGTTGTGGGAGAGACTGCGGTGTTTTTGCTTGAAACAATTCCAACAAACCACACCGCCATTCAGATAAAAGCACTATTCTACGGTTCTCTTCTTGGAGCCCTTCCAACAGATAGTACCGTTATTCAGACAAAGAGACATAACCAAGTGGGAACCGGAATTCGTCTTTGTCCGTCTAACTACTCTCAACTGGTTCGTCACTTCCTCAGTTCACCACGAACCTATCCTTAGTGTTCCTCAAACACTTGGGATATTTCTGGCAACTGTTCAGTGAATTTTACCGGAACAACTTGGTATCTACTCGTAATGCGTAAGCTGCATCTGGATGAGTGTAAATTATGGCATTCATGATGGATTCCATTGCAAAAGCATAAGGAATTACACTCATACATATTAGCTCAGCCAGTGTCCAAGACACTTCGTCTTGCTAAGATCATTGCCATAAGACCTTTGGTATGAAGCCATTCTTGGAATCATGCATATTGGAACAGTCCATTCCTCAAACACTTAGGATATTTCTGGCAACTGTTCAGTGAATTTTACCGGAACAACTTGGTATCTACTCCTAATGCGTAAGCTGCATCTGGATGAGTGTAAATTATGGCATTCATGATGGATTCCATTGCAAAAGCATAAGGAATCACACTCATACATATTAGCTCAGCCAGTGTCCAAGACACTTCGTCTTGCTAAGATCATTGCCATAAGACCTTTGGTATGAAGCCATTCTTGGAATCATGCATATTGGAACAGTCCATTACCTTATCAACATAAGGATCTTGACACGATCCAATTAGCCTACCCAATCTATATCAATAGATTCTTATTCCAAGAATTCATGCGGCTTCTCCCATGTCTTTTGATGAAAATGACTTCCGACCCAAGTCTCATGAGACTTAAGCGACGGAATGTCGTTTATGAGAATGAGTATGTCATCTACATACAGAACGAGAAATGCAACTACGCTCCCACTAGTCTACTTATAAACGCATGGTTTCATTTCGTTCCTGATCAAGTCAAAACTTTTGACCACTTTATCAGAATGTTGATTCCAACTCCAAGATGTTTGCTTCAATCCAGAAATGGATCGATGAAGCTAACATGCATACCTAGCAAATTTTCGGAGTTGGGGCTCACCATCGCTTCTTGAATTTCGCAGGCTCGTCACTTTTCAATGATCAAAAGATCACGGCAATTGGTTACGAGAAATCACTCTCGGGTTAGTGACGGATCCATTCGGATCTGCGAACTTCAGGCTCCACAGGTGTAGGTCCTACAGCACTTTGTAGATCTCACCGCTGCTCTCCCTCAACAGGTTGAGCAGCCTCCTGTGTTTATCGAATTTCTTCGATGTGTACTTTTACTCCTACTGGTCTTATTGGAAAGTATAATCTTTCTCAAAAGACACAGTTCCGGACAACAAAACTTTGTTCTCGGATCGGTTATAAAAGTAATAAGCCTCGGTTTCCCTAGGACAACCAGCGAGGTAGAACTTATCAGATTTGGGTTCAAGCTTGTTAGCTATCATCCCCAAATGATCAGAAACAACATACTTGAAAAACTTCCAGTCCACATCCAATGTGGTGTCTTTCAATTGATTCTGATTGAAACCCTTTTCTGCGCAAACACAGACATTTTAGAGCATATTCTTAAAGGATAATGGAAGACTCATGTGACTCATCATTTCTCGGAGCCTATCTAATAAGGTACGATTCATTCTCTCAGAAATACCATTCAGGTTTTCAGGAGAAATGAGTTGTGAGACGACTTCACACTCACTTAGATGATCACTCAATTCTTTACTCAAGTATTCTCCTCCGCGATCTAATCGAGGATTTTTAATACTTCTGTCATATTGGTTCTATACTTCATTCTGGAACTCCTTTGACCATTTCAAAAGATTCCGACTCGTGTCTCATCAAATGAACACAACCATACTTACTGAAGTTATCAATAAAGGTAATGAAGTACAGAAGGTTTCCTCTGGCACTAATGCTCACCGGGCCACATACATCAGTATGAGGAAGGCCCAATAAGTATCTGGCCCTTTTCTTTAGCTCAGCTAAAGAAGCCATAGTCATTTGGCCCAGTAAGCAGAATTCATATCTCATATGATTTATAATCAAATGAGCCCAAAAGCCCATAACTATGGAACTTCTGAATCCGCTTCACTCTATGTGGTTTAAATGACTATGCTTAGGAAAATCGATTTCAAGTCTTCAGACTTAAACCGTTTGGTATTTATGTTATATATACAAGCGTGCATTGGTTTAAGATATAAAACCATTATCAAAAGGGGTGCTACCATATAATATTTCATTAAGATCAAAAGAGAAAAACTTGTCTTTTATCAGAATGAAAAACATCCAAATTCTTACAAGAAAATGAAAGACATCTCTGCTTTAAAGCAGATACATAACAGCAATTACTTAATTCAAAAACCAAGCTTGAAAGGCTCCTACAAGTGGAGAATCTCTACGGCTCATGCAGCAACCATTGCTCCAACCAGACGCGCAGTTCGACTTGTCCTTTCTCCAACGTTCTACTGTTGCGTAGGTCCTGCATATTTCAAAATATCAGTACCACAACTAGTATCCAATACTCACGTAGAACTTGAAATAATAACACAATACCTGAAGAAGAAGTCCCATACATCTTCTCCATCTCTTGCGAATCTTCCAAGAATTTAATGCAATTTCTCTTCCAATGCCCAAACTCTTTACAGTAGCAGCATTTACCAACATCAGATGGGCCTGACTTTGGCTTAAAGGATGACACAGGCTTATCCCGATTCCAAATCTGAACGGCCTTGCCTCCACCCTTGTCTATACAAGATTTCTCAAATCTTTTACCCTTTATGATGTTTTGCTCTGCTGTCTTGAGCATGCCATGCAGCTCAGTCAACGTCTTCGTCAAGCCTTTCTTGATATAGCTCTTTATAAACTTATCATAGCTTGACGGCAGTGACTGCAAAATGATCTCAGTAGCCAACTCTAGGCTGACAGGATAATCCAGTTTCCCCAGGTTATCAATGTAACCCATCATTTTAATGACATGAGGACTCACTGGAGCATCCTTTGGTAGCTTGCACCCAATGAGAGACTTAACCGTCTTGTATCTCTCAACTCGTGCATGTTCCTGAAACATCAGTTTCAGACTGGTGATCATCTCTATTGGCGACTCCACGTTCTCGTATTGACTCTTCAAGTCCGAGTTCAAGGTAGCCAACATCAGACCACACACATCTACCACATCAATATAATGCTTATTCCAAGCATCATATACTGCATGCGAGGCATTGGTCCCAAGTTTCTCAGGGAGAGCTTTCTCAAGGACATAGTCCTTACTCTCTTGCTTGAGAACTATTCTCAAATTCCGATACCAATCCAGGAAATTTGATCCATTTAACTTGTCCTTCTCAAGGACGGATCGCAATGAGAAAGTAGTTTTAGACATAAGCTGAAATCCAAGAAAACAAAGATTTAGTTATGTATTCCATAAAATGAGAAATCTTATCTAATAAGAAAACTCGCATTATATTCAAACAATGTTTCCTCTATGAATATAATGATCCAAGATCCATACTTCACCAAAATATGAGTGGACGACTCGCCATCACTCAAAATTTAGTTATCTAGGTAAGCAAATCATTTCTAATTGTACCCAGTACAACTCTTGGTCGCAGATAAGACAATCCATGTCTCATCTACTCTGACATCTCTGGGCCCAGAACTTCTGATAGCCCAGTCAAGTAAACCAATCTCTTCAGTCTTGTGATCACTGACAGTCGCACTGCAAGTCTATCAATGATCACCTGTCTTACTCATGTAATTGTGGATACCAAGGACTCCAAGGCTATCCAACAACGAAACGAGTCTTGACAGTAGACAAGATTGGGCAAGACATCAAGGTCACTTGATATTTAGTTGAGGAAACGAAACTCCAAAAGGTTAGTAAATCAATCTCTTAGGTCACGTAATTGTTGATGTCAAGCACTGCAAGACCATCAACACTACTACCTGCCTTACTTATGTAATTGTGGACACTAAGCTCTTGGCTAGACTATCACAACAATGAAATGAGTCTTGACAGTTGACCACATTGAAACTAAGCTTTGATCTAATACACATCCAATGTGTATCAAAATGGATTTAGAACATTTAATCTTGATACATATCCAATATGCATCCAAAAAGTGTTTTAATTGTTCTTTATCAACTAGGTTTAAGTCGAGTTTGGTTTTGCAAATTCAAGGTTCAATAACCAGAATTGTGAGCACTGTGTCGATCGACGCAGACCATGTCTGTCGATCGACACCACCAAATAAAACCGGACTTCAATAACCGGTTAATCCAATTAACCCGGTTCATTGAACCGGTTATGTCGATCGACACAACCCATGTGTGACGGTCGACATAGACCTAAACCGGAGACAGTTTTGATAACTGGTCCAATCCAATTGAACCGACTTATCAGATCAAACTGATCTTAACCGATCAAATCAGTTTATACTAATTGATATAATCAGTTCAATCCAATTGAACCAATTCATCCAATTTAAAACGATCTGACCGGACTTAACCAAGCATGATAACCGGTCCATTCCAATTGAACCGATCAACCAATCGCAAGGTCTGTGTCAACCGACACTCAACCTGTGTCGATCGGCACAGTAGGCATTCAGGTTTTCTTAACCATGCGAGATAACCAATTGAACCGATCTATCCTTTCGCACAGCCTGTGTCGATCGATGCACCCAGTGTGTCGATCGACACAGTGCGATCTCTAAGATCGATACCCAAATTTTAATAAGCGCATTCGCGGTGCATCGACCGACACAATCTTGTGTCGATCGACACTGTGCGAAAACCCTAAAATTTTATAATCGTTTTCGCGGTGTGTCGACCGACACAAACTTGTGTCGATCGACACTGTGCGAAAACACAGGTTCATCGTTTTGAATCACAGACTTAAAACCGAGTTTTCTTGATCAAAACATGATTTAACAGGCAAAATCTATTCAAATACATCAGTTTTTTTCGAATTATATGCCATAGATTCAATGATTAAAACCCTAAGGCTCTGATACCACTGATGGAATTCCTAGCAGTTCCTAATCCGATTAGGCAACCCTAATTCTGAATTCCAAGCCTAGGATCTAGGGTTTAGTTAATTGAATCACGGATCTCGCGTTTACCTTGTTCTGACAGCGGAATGGTTGGTATGACGAGATCAATAGCGACTCAAATGCTTCGCCTCTACCAGATACACACGCACACAAAGCTGGAAGGCCGGGATGCTAGTGCCGGATCTTGGGATTACTGAGTTTAGGTGGTTCTGCTTTCTCTGCAACAGAAAAGTGAACGGCTTAGGTTTCAGGTCGAAACTATAAGCCTTATATAGACCTGGAATGACTAAAACCGAGTATTGGTTAATACCAATTCGTTTAAGTCATAAAATCGAAACATCAGTTTCGAAACCCGATATGTGTCGATCGACACACATACTGTGTCGATCGACACACCACTATAAACTCAATATCAATGTGTATCCAATACACATCAACATGATCATTACCATAATGATCATTCCCATATTTACGCTTCCAGTTTGCTTAGGTGTGTGACCCTATAGGATCATATAATGCTGGCAGTAAGTCTACAACTTACAGATTGCAAGAGGCTTCTAGCAAAACATTGCAACCGCCCAGTATCATACAACATGTTTGATCTCGACACACAACTATCGTTAGGAGTAAGTACAATGTGATTTCAGGACATAATCCCAACATGAACTACATCGGAGGATCTGGTTTCCAAGGAAACAGGTTTGGTAATCAGGCTGGTAATAGGTTCTTCAATGGAGGACAAAAGAGTGCTTTCAACAGCAATCAAAACTCTTCTGGATTTGGACAGACTAGTGGATTTCAGAAACCTTTCCAACAAGGTAATCAGAGGATTTATGGATCTTCCTCTTACCAAGCACCTCCTGTAGCTACTACTCATGAGAGTAAGATGGAGGCAATGATGGAGCAGCTGCTAAAGGGACAGACCAAGATTTATGTGGATGTCAACAAGAAACTGGATTGGGTGTATGATGATTTGAATGGGAAATTCGAATCCTTGAGCTCACATGTGAAAAGGATTGATGCTCAAGTTGCACAGACTGCTGAACATGTTAAGAGGGAAGATGGATATCTCCCTGGGCGAACTAATGCTAATCCCAAGTATCAATGCAATGCGGTAACATTGAGAAGTGGTAAGGAGATGTCTCCTGGCCAAAAAAAGCAGTTGAGTGTTGAAGAACTCGTGGAAATTGAAGAGTTGGAAGATGGGATCCGTGATATTCGCAATGCATCGATCGACACTACTCAGCAACGGTCGATGCAAAGCGAAAACGAAGAACCTGTCGTAACAAAGTCGCCCAGCAACGATCGACACAACATCAGTGACGATCGACGCAAGGCAACTGCAGAGAGTTCAAAACCAGAGAAACCAAAGCAGTCGAGTGAAAGGGTTTACAAACCTAAAGTACCTTTTCCAAAAAACTCCAGGAAAGCTAGGAATGATAGACAGTATACCAAATGCAAGGAGATCATCAAAAAGGTGAAAGTCGAAGTGTCTTTGATTGACTCTATGGAGACTTCTCCTGTAATGAGGAGATGTCTTAAGGACTTGCTTGTTGGTAAGTGGACTGATGAGGAGAGTGTGATGATGATCACGGAGGTATGTAGTGCAGTAGTTCAGGGCAGAATTCCTGAGAAGCTGAAAGATCCAGGGAGCTTTGTGTTGGATTGTGCTATTTACAGGGAAAGATTTGAAAGATCCCTATGTGATATTGGTTCTAGTGTGAATCTTATGCCCTTCTCTGTAGCTAAGAGACTTGGAATGACTGATTTCTTGCCAACTAGGATCTCACTAGTCTTAGCAGATAGAACAATTAGAATCCCTGAAGGAGTACTAGAAGATGTGCCTATAATGATTGGTAAATGTGTGATACCTACTGATTTTGTGGTTCTGCAGTATGGAGAGGAACCGAAGGATCCACTGATTTTGGGCAGCCCTTTTTTAGCTCCTGCTGGTGCGATGATTGACTGCCAAGGAGGTAGAATAATTCTGAATGTGGGTGATCTGAAGATGAGTTTTGATATGGACAAACTGGTGAAGAGACCAACCATCAACGGACAGACCTTCTATGTGGACACACTGGGTGATTTGGCTGCAGAGTACTTTCACAAGTCACATGCTGAAGATCCACTAGAAAGAGCTTTACTGAGCTCTATAATGGAGCTAGAACACCTGCAAGACGAGCCTGCAATCTGCTATGCAAGACTGATGGATTCTGCTGAGCAAGTGATGAAGTTAGAAGTGTCTGCCGCGACTTTGAATCGATCGACACAGGCTAAGCATCGATCGTTGCAAGTCGACAGAGATTGGGCAGAGAAAAAGGCTCCGAAAATTGAACTGAAACAACTTCCATCGGGGCTAAGGTACGCGTTTCCTGGACCCAATTCAACTTATCCAGTGATTGTTAACGCTAGTTTGAACAACGCAGAGCTCACTTTACTGCTAAGAAAGCTGCGTAAGCATCACAAAGCTCTTGGCTATTCTCTTGATGACATTTCAGGTATCTGTCCAGAGCTGTGCATGCATCAGATACATCTTGAGGATGAGTCTAAGACATCTGTTGAGCATCAAAGAAGGCTTAATCCTAATCTACAGGAAGTGGTTAAGAAGGAGATTATGAAACTCCTAGATGTTGGGATTATCTATCCTATTTCAGACAGTGATTGGGTGAGTCTAATCCATGTGGTGCCTAAGAAAGGAGGAGTTACGGTCGTGAAGAATGAGAAGAATGAGCTGATCCCTACTAGGACTGTGACTGGACACAGGATGTGCATATATTACAGGAAACTCAATGCTGCAACAAGGAAGGATCATTTTCCTTTGCCCTTCATTGATCAGATGCTGGAGAGGTTAGCAAATCACCCTTACTATTGCTTCCTCGATGGATACTCAAGTTTCTTTCAGATTCCTATCCACCCAGAGGATCAGGGAAAGACCACCTTCACTTGTCCATATGGCACATTTGCTTACCGTAGGATGCCTTTTGGACTCTGCAATGCACCAGCTACTTTCCAGAGATGCATGATGTCCATATTCACTGATATGATTGAGGACTTTATGGAGGTATTTATGGATGACTTCTCAGTCTATGGATCATCTTATAATGAGTGCTTAGATAATCTGTGCAAGGTACTGACTAGATGCGAAGAAAAGCACTTGGTTCTTAACTGGGAAAAGTGCCATTTCATGGTCAGAGATGGCATTGTACTTGGACATAAAGTGTCAGAAGCAGGGATTGAAGTAGACCGCGCTAAGATTGAGGTAATAACCAGCCTTCAGGCGCCTGATTCTGTTAAGTCTATAAGAAGCTTTCTTGGACATGCTGGTTTCTATAGACGGTTTATCAAGGACTTCAGTAAGATTGCTAGTCCACTAACTGCTTTGCTGTGTAAGGATACCAAATTTGAGTTCAATGCAGATTGTCAGTCTGCATTTGAGCAGATTAAGCAGGCATTAGTGAGCGCTCCAATAGTTTAGCCACCGGATTGGGATCTACCTTTTGAAGTTATGTGTGATGCAAGTGACTATGCTGTAGGAGCTGTTCTGGGGCAGAAGAAGGATAGAAATCTTCATGCTATCTACTATGCTAGTAGGACACTAGATGATGCACAGAGAAACTATGCCACTACAGAGAAGGAGTTGTTGGCTGTTGTCTTTGCATTTGAGAAGTTCCGCCCCTATCTTGTTGGCTCCAAAGTGATTGTGCACACTGATCATTCAGCCCTGAAGTATCTGATGCAGAAGAAGGATGCTAATCCAAGATTGTTGAGATGGATTCTGTTGCTTCAGGAGTTTGACATTGAAGTGAGGGACAAGAAGGGGGTTGAGAATGGAGTTTTTGATCATCTTTCAAGGATGCTGGTTGAGGAAGACGTGCCTATTAATGATTACTTGCCTGAGGAAAACGTCAATATGGTCGGGACAGTGTTTCAGGCGGATTTGGGTAAAAATCTGCAGAACTGTCGGATAAATCGCACTGCGTCGATCGATGCCACATCTGTGACGATCGATGCAGGTGTCGAGGATGCGACGATCGATGCAACCTTATGTGACGATCGTTTCAATGCGGAAACAGAACCAGAACCTTCCACGATACAAATTGGAGACTATGTCTTCTAGGTAGGTGTTGTCGCAACCACTAATCGACCCTGGTACGCGGATATAGCTAATTACCTGGCCGCAGAGACTGAACCAGATGATTTGAAGGGGTATGCAAAGAAGAAGTTCTTCAGGGAGCTCAGACGATACTACTGGGATGAGCCTTATCTCTACAAACACTGTTCAGATGGTCTTTACAGGAGATGCGTTGCTGAGTCAGAGGTTCCAGACATCCTATTCCACTGTCATGGATCAGATTATGCTGGACATTTTGCTACTTTCAAGACTGTGTCTAAGGTTCTACAAGCAGGTTTCTGGTGGCCTACGATGTTTAAAGACACACATTCTTTTGTCTCCCAATGTGATGTCTGTCAAAGGAGAGGGAAAATCAGCAAGAGACATGAGATGCCTCAGAATTTCATTCTTGAGGTTGAGGTTTTTGATTGCTGGGGCATAGACTTTATGGGTCTTTTTCCCTCATCCTATGGGAATAAGTTTATCTTGGTTGCTGTGGACTATGTGTCTAAGTGGGTAGAAGCAATAGCTAGTCCAACCAATGATTCTTCGGTGGTCATTAAGCTGTTTAAGACCATCATATTCCCTAGATTTGGAGTACCTCGGATTGTGATTAGTGATGGAGGATCCCACTTTATTAATAAGGTCTTCGAGAAGATCCTAAGAAAGCATGGAGTTCATCACCGAGTTGCTACTCCTTATCACCCTCAGACTAGTGGACAGGTCGAGGTCTCTAATAGACAGATCAAGGAGATCTTAGAAAAGATAGTTGGGACGACGAGGAAGGATTGGGCAGCAAAGCTAGTTGATGCACTATGGGCTTACCGGACTGCATTTAAGACACCTCTTGGAACCACTCCACTCCATCTTCTCTATGGAAAAGCATGCCATCTGCCAGTGGAGCTTGAGCACAAAGCAGCATGGGCTGTAAAACAGATGAATTTTGATCTTAAGTCTGCTGCAGAGAGGAGATTGGTGCAGCTTAGTGAGTTGGATGAGATTAGACATCTTGCCTATGAGAACTCAAAGCTGTACAAAGAGAGGACTAGGGCCTATCATGACAAAAAGATTGTCTCTAGACAGTTTGCACCCAACGGTCAGGTACTTTTGTATAACTCACGTTTGCATTTGTTTCCAGGTAAGCTGAAATCAAGGTGGTCTGGTCCTTTCAAGATCAAAGAGGTGCATCCCTACAGAGCTATTGTTCTAATCAGTAAGGAAGGTAATGAATTCACTGTGAATGGACAGAGGGTGAAACACTATTGGGCTAAGGCCGAGATTCTAGTAGGACAAATTCTGCCTCTGGATGATGCACCCTCTGCCTAGATCAGCTGAAACGTCAAGCTATTGACGTTAAAAGAGCGATGAGTGGGAGGCAACCCACTGTTTCATTTTTGCATTTTGATTTTTGGTGTTTTTGTGGGATTTTACGTTTTGTTTCTGTTTTTTGTTGAGTTTTGTCTGTAGGTCTCGGCCAAAATCGCAGTGCGTCGATCGACACACCTTGTGTCGATCGTCACAACACGAAAGAAATCGCATTACAGCGATCGTTGCGGTCCTGAGCAACGGTCGACACACGGCGAAAAATCGCCTAGCAACGGTCGATGCATTTATGCAACGATCGATGCCTGTGAGACAGAGGTAAAAATCAGACAGAACTCAACACATCCATTAACATTTTTTGCTTTCTTTTTGCCAACCCTTTGCTTGACACTACTGGGGACAGTGTGTCTTAAGTGTGGGGGAGGTGCTACTGACTTTAGCTTTATGTTTTCTTAGAGTCAGTCCAATTTTCAAAAAAAAATTTGTTTTATTGAGTCAAAACCAGTTTAAGTAGGAAGTAGTGAATTTTGGAGGAGTTAACAATATCTTGCAGGAACTTAAGTAACCATCGGGATGAAGTTGCAGGATCTATCTATGACTATTATAAAACCCCATCACAGATCAACCTAATGAGGACACCCACATCACTTCAGGTATCAGAGGATCCTTTTACTGACTTCACCTTAATACTGACTTAATTTTCTCACTTAAGGGCTTGGTATACCTTGTGTCGGATTCCTTTGTTAGTTCTGACACAGCCTGTAAACCTGTCCTATTTGGTTCCCTTCTCCCCTTCCATAAAAAAAAGTAATAATAAACTGAGGATGAGTTAGTAACTCCGAAGTGGCCATGGGAGTAGTAGCAAACACTATTACCTCCTGTGCATCCATGGAATGTGTCCAAAGTACACCCCTTAACGGAAAGAGCACTGATAAAAAAAAAATGATACCCAATGGGGAAAAATCAGAATGCTAAGGAAGGGAAAAGAGAAGTAAGGGACTAGAGAAAGAGAGTATGGTGGTCTAGAGCTGGCAAGGTAAGAGTCCATGTGCCTTTGATCGATACTCCTTAGGTGAGACCGCACTTAAATACTTGCAGAAGTCAGTAGGGAGAATTTGAATGCGTGAATGTGATTGTGGAGTTTACTTAGGACATTTGCTAAGTGTGGGGGAAGTATATGTTGGTCTTGATATCTTGCAGTTGATTCTATCAGTGGTTTACTAAGGGGAATCTGAGTGTTGTTGCTTCTAGGACAAAAAGAGTTTCTGAAAGTTTTCAAGCCTCTTCACCATGTCTAGTTCTTTGTTTTGCTTGAGGACAAGCAAAGGCTAAGTGTGAGGGAGTTGATATATCATGGTTTTTACCGGTTTTATGCCATGATATAAGTCTGTTTTAGAGTCTATTAGTGTTTCTTTAGAGTCTGTTGCAGGTTTTATTAGGTACACGCACGTTTGGAGCAAAAGTGGAGATTATGGAGCTAATTGGAGCACTTTGGAGATTTGACCCGAGAGATTGTGTTCACTGTCCAGATTTGAGTACTGCGTCGATCGTTGCACACATGCATCGATCGATGCACAGCGAGTTGGGCCAGACTCTCGGCGGTTTAATGAAGTATGCTGATATTGCAAAGATGCCTAGAAGTCCCAGATATTTACACAGAAGCCCCAAGTCGTGTTTTAGCTATTTAATTAGGTTTTTAGCTTCAGTTTTAGAGACGCTATCATAACATTAGAGCATAGAGTTTTTAGAGCTTTTGGGGCTGATCTGATCCTGTACTACATTCGTTTTGGAGAAGTTTTCGAACCCCTTTTATATTCTAATCTCTTTTATGATTTCTATTAATTCATTGATTATGTTTACATCATCTATGTCTGAGTAGTTTCATAGTTAGGTTTAGGGTTTCTCAGAGGGATTTCATGACTTGCTAGATATAATTAATTCAGTTAAGGATTCACATCCATAAATGTTTTTCGAACTAAATTGTGTTTAATGCTAGTTCTAATCTGATCAATTAGAATCTAGATCTTAGGTTGCTAAATACGACACAACAGTGTGGTTTAGAATCTGAACTATTTAGGTTGAGCAATTTAATTACTCGCAAAGGAATTGTGAAGCAATTTCTAGCAGTTCTAATCAGGATTAGCAACCCTAGTCTGAATTTCGAGCCTAGGATCTAAGGTTCATGTAATTGAATCTATGGGATCTCAGATTTACCTGGTGATTAGCAGCGGAAGGTTTGCAGATAATCGAGATCACGAAGCACCTCAAACGCTGTGCCTCTACTGGTATCCACACGCACACAAACTGGACAGGAGGGATGCTAGTGCCTATCGAGATCCAATCTCTTCAGAGGTTTGTGTTCAAGTTCTGGTGGCTGTGTATTAGGTTAGAAATTAGTTTAGGTCGACCATATATCTTATATATGTCGACTTAAACCATAACGGAATTAACCAACGATTAAACCGAATTAATCTGTTTAATCCGCGAGTTGCATCGATCGATGCACTATCTGCATCGATCGACACTGCCCCAGATTATTGATATCGAATGCATATCAAATATGCATTCACTGGATCATTACATTAATGATCAACCTCGTCTTTAACGCCCAATTTGCTTAGGTGTGTGACCCTGTAGGATCATATAACACTAGCAATGAGTTCTCAACTCATTGACCATAAGTGGCTTCTAGCAAAGCGTTATGACTTCCTAGTTTTATGTGATTGTCTCATCTCGACTATACGACTTTCACTTAGAGTGAGCACAATAGATTTCAGGACATTCCCAACAATCTCCCACTTGTACTGGAATCGTCTATTCCTTTAATCCCTTTGTAGCTATATATCAATCTAGCATAAGGCAAGAACTGTGTCATCCTTATTAAGCCAGATCACGTTTATCGAATCCCGATTTGTACTGATAAAACAAACGACTGACAATCACCTCGTTTGAGGGCGGCCACGCATTTCCAGTATCAAATCTTCGATAGGCCCAGAGATATTTAACTCCTGTTATATAGAAGGTACAAATCCCATCTTGTTCCATCCATGTCTCTTTTATATCTCATGATACGCCTAATCAGTGTCTTTATGATCACCAGTTACGGCTGACGTTTGACAAAGTCAAGACGAACCAATCCATATAAGAGAGGACATGATGAACTCAGGTCTAAGGACTACACTCTTTAGTCGTAATGAGAAACTCTTATGACACTCATATAACATCTTGTAGAGTTCTCATTAACGGGTCAAGTCCGATCATGTGTTCTCTAACACATATCTATGTGATTGACTTTAATACACTTATTAAATGACTCCATGAAACATAGTCATCAGTCACCTCACATACTAGTCTCACGTGGTTGTTAATGTCCCATTTTAACAACCTCGACCAGGGACCATTTATAATTTATATCATTTATTGCTTATAGGGTTTCATGATCAAGTCACATACTTGATGACCTATAAAATGTCATAAATTACTTTGGGACAATATATTTAATTAACACAATTAAATAATGCTGAAACAATTTCATTAAAATAACATAACCAAATTATGTTTTACGAACATCAAGTCATAACTAAAAACCAAATATAACTCCCACTGAAACCAAGATCATATCTTAAGAAATCTAATGCCTACAGCAGCAGTGTGAAACTCATGCTTAGGCCTTGGGAGGGGCTTGGTCAGTGGATCAGCTACATTCTCATCCGTCGGGACTCTGCTGATCTTCACATCTCCTCTATTTACAATATCACGGATAAGGTGATATCTCCTTTCTATGTGTTTGGATTTCTGGTGTGATCTAGGTTCCTTTGCTTGCGCAATGGCTCCATTGTTGTCACAATACAAAGCCACCGGCTCAGAAATGCTAGGAATCACACCAAGTTCAGTAATGAACTTCTTGATCCAAACAGCCTCCTTTGCCGCTTCAGAAGCAGCGAGGTACTCAGCTTCAGTTGTGGAATCTGCTACAGTGTCCTGCTTGGAACTCTTCCAGCTGACTGCACCGCCATTCAGGCAGAAGATGTAACCAGATTGCGATCGGAAATCATCTTTGTCTGTCTGAAAACTTGCGTCTGTGTAACCACTTACTACCAGCTCATCACTTCCTCCGTACACCAAGAATTTATCCTTAGTATTTCTCAAATACTTCAGAATGTTCTTGACGGCTGTCCAGTGACTTTCACCTGGATCAGATTGGTATCTACTCGTCATGCTTAGAGCGCAAGCAACATCTGGACGAGTACTGAGCATGGCATACATGATGGATCCCAACGCCGAGGCATAGGGAATCCGACTCATGCGTTCTCGCTCAGCAGGTGTCTCAGGACAGTGCTTCTTGCTGAGACTTATGCCATAAGACATTGGTATGAAGCCCTTCTTGGAATCTTGCATTCTGAACCTGTGTAAGACTTTATCGATATAAGTGTCTTGACACAGTCCAATCAACTTGTTTAATCTATCTCTATAGATTCTTATTCCAAGAATATACGCGGCTTCTCCCATGTCTTTCATTGAAAAACAACTTCCGAGCCAAGCCTTAACAGACTATAACAACGGAACGTCATTTCCGAGAAGAAGTATGTCATCTACATACAACACGAGAAATGCAACTGCGCTCCCACTAGTCTTCTTGTAAACACATGGTTCTTCTTCGTTCCTGATGAAATCAAACTTTTTGACTGCTTCATCAAAACGAAGATTCCAACTCCGAGATGCTTGCTTCAATCCATAAATGGATCGATGAAGCTTGCATACTTTCCTAGCTGCATTTGGATCGATGAAACCTTCGGGTTGTGTCATGTACACATCCTCTTCCAGAATTCCATTAAGGAAAGCTGTTTTCACGTCCATCTGCCAGATCTCATAGTCATAATGAGCTGTTAGTGCTAGGAGAATCTGAATGGATTTAAGCATGGCGACCGGGGAATAAGTTTCTTCATAGTCAATGCCATGAATTTGTTTGAAACCTTTTGCCACCAGCCTTGCTTTATATATCTGAATATTTCCATGCACATCAATTTTCTTCTTGAAAATCCATTTACACTCAATGGGTCTTGCACCATCGGGTAAATTAACCAAAGTCCATACTTGGTTCTGTGACATGGATCCCATTTCGGATTCAGCGGCTTTCAGCCACTTTTCGGAGTCAGGGCTCATCATTGCTTCTTCAAAATTCGCTGGCTCGTCACTGTCAATGATTAACAAATCATGACAATTGGTTATGAGAAATCCATATCTCTCGGGTTCGTGATGGATCTTTTCGGATCGGCGAATTTCTGGCTCCACAAGCGCGGTTTCTACAACTCTTTGTAGATCCAACTGTTGCTCTTCCTCCACGGGTTGAGCATTTTCCTGCGGTTCTCGAACTTCTTCGAGTTGTACTTTACTCCCACTGTTTCTCTTGGAAAGAAACTCTCTCTCAAGAAAAACACAGTTCCGAGCAACAAACACTTTGTTCTCGGATTGGTTGTAATAGTAGTATGCCTTGGTTTCCTTAGGATAACCAACGAAGTAGCACTTATCAGATTTGGGTTCGAGCTTATCTGTAATTAATCGCTTAACATAAGCTTCACAACCCCAAATCTTCAGGAAAGACAAACTCAGAACATTTCCAGTCCACATCTCATGTGGTGTCTTTGCAACTGATTTTGACGGAACCCTATTAAGTGTAAACACAGACGTTTCTAGAGCGTATCCCCAAAAGGATAATGGAAGAGTTGAGAGACTCATCATTGATCGAACCATATCTAATAAAGTTCGATTCCTCCTCTCGGACACCCCATTCCATTGTGGTGTTGCAGGAGGAGTGAGTTGTGAAACAATTCCACAATCTCTCAAATGATCACTGAATTCTTGGCTTAAGTATTCTCCTCCACGATCTGATCGAAGAGCCTTAATACTTTTACCAAGTTGATTCTGTACTTCATTTTGGAATTCTTTGAACCTTTCAAAAGATTCCGACTTGTGTCTCATTAAATAGACATAGCCATACCTACTGAAATCATCAGTGAAGGTAATGAAGTATCGAAAATTTCCTCTGGCACTTGTGCTCATTGGGCCGCACACATCTGTATGTATAAGGCCCAATAGGTCACTGACCCTTTCATTTGATTTGTTGAAAGGGGCCTTAGTCATTTTGCCTAGTAAACAAGATTCACATTTCTCACATGATTCATAATCAAATGAGCCCAGAAGCCCATCACTATGGAGCTTTTGGATCCGTTTCTCGTTTATGTGGCCCAAACGACAATGCCAAAGAAAAGTCTGATTCGTGTCATTTGATTTGAATCTCTTGGTGTTAATGTTATAGATTGGTGCAGTTTGATTTAAAACATAAAGCCCATTCTCTAATGGGCTGCTACCATAAAATATATCATTGTAATCAAAAGAACAACATTTATTCTTAATTGAAAACTGATATCCTTCCACATCTAAAACAGGAATGGAAATAATATTTCTGCTTATAGCAGGTACATAGTAGCAATTATTAAGCTTTAAAACCAAACCAGAAGGTAAAGACAAGTTATATGTTCCTACGGCTAATGCAGCAACTCTTGCTCCATTCCCCACGCGTAGGTCCACTTGTCCCTTTTCCAACTTCCTACTGTTTCTTAGGCCCTGCATATTTGTACAAATATGAGCACCACAGCCGGTATCCAATACCCAAGAAGTAGAACCAGATGTAGTAACATTTAGTTCTGTAACATAAATACCTGAAGATGAAGTCTCGAAAGTCTTCTTCTTCTCCTTCTCTTCCAAGAATTTGTCGCAATTTCTCTTCCAATGTCCAAGCTCTTTACAGTAATGGCACTTATCAGTCACAGATGGGCCAGGCTTGGGCTTGGGGGCTGGCGCAGGCGTGTCCGGGTTCTCAACCTGGACAGCCTTGCCCTTTCCCTTCCCTTTGCCAAGTTTCTCAAACTTCTTACCTCCTTGTACCATAAGTACATTCGGAGTGCCCTTCTTGATATTAGGCTCAGCTGTTTTGAGCAACCCATGCAGTTCAGTCAACGTCTTCGTCAAGTTGTTCATGTTGTAGTTCATAACAAACTGATCATAGCTTGACGGCAGTGACTGCAGAATGATGTCAGTAGCCAACTCTTGGCTAATGAGACAATCCAGCTTCCCCAGGTTATCAATATAACCCATCATCTTAATGACATGAGGACTGACTGGACTGTCCTTTGGTAGCTTGCATTCAATGAGAGATTTAACCGTCTGGTATCTCTCAGTTCGTGCTTGCTCCTGAAACATACTTTTCAGGCTAGTGATCATCTCCACGGGCGACTCCACGTTCTCGTATTGCTTCTGCAAATCCGAGTTCATGGTAGCCAACATGAGACAATTCACATCGACCACATCATTAGAATGCTTATCCCAAGCATTCCTTTCTGCATGTGGAGCATTGGCTCTCGGTTTTTCAGGGAGAACATTTTCAAGGACATAGTCCCTTTTCTCCTGCTTGAGAACAATTCTCAAGTTCCGATACCATTCGAGAAAATTCGATTCATTTAACTTGTCCTTCTCAAGGACGGATCGCAGAGAGAAAGAATTATTATGAGTGGTAGTCATAGCTGAGAAACAAAGAAAGGAAAAGGTTTAGTTATGATGTTCAAGAAATGAGAAGTCTTAACTTTTAAGAAAACTCGCATTATATTCAAACAATGTTTCCTCAGATGAATATAATGATCCAAGACCCATACTTCACTAAATTCAAGTGAGCCACTGGCTATCACTCAACTTTAGCTATCTAGGTAAGCAACAAATTTGCTAGTTATATCCAATATAACTCTTGGTTGTGGATCGACATCTTATGTCCAATCCACCTGATGTCTCTGAGCCCAAAACGATTTTGATGGCCCAGTCAAGTAAACCAATCTCTTCAGTCATGTAATTGTCGATGTCTTGCACTGCAAGTCCATCAACACGATTACCTCTGTCTTACTCATGAAATTGTTGACATCTTGCACTGCAAGTCTATCGCACAATTAAATGGGTCTTGACAGTTGAGAAGATTGGAAAGACATCAAGTATCACTTGATATTTGGTTGAGGAACGGAACCTTTTAAAACGTTTAGTTTTATTATGTTTTAATTTTTTTAATTAAATGATTTCTCTTGGTTTGGTTCTGTGGCTTCAGGTTCCATAACCTAAACCATCGAATCTGGTGTCGACCGACACTACTTTAGTGTCGATCGATGCAGATTAACCAAAACCAATCTGCGATAACCGATCAATCCAATTGATCCGGTTTTGAGAACCGGTCGGTGTCGGTCGATGCTACATTAGCATCGGTCGATACCAACCCAATCGCAATAAACCATTCTTAGCGTTTAACCATCATTAACCAAGCTCGATAACCGGTCTAATCCAATTGAACCGATTCATCAATCTAGCGAGGTGTGTGTCGACCGACACAACTATTGTGTCGATCGACACTAGGCGAAACATAAGTTTTATTCGGGTTTTCGCCCTGTGTCGATCGATGCCGGATTGGCATCGATCGACACCATGCGAAAAGCCCTAAAACGTTTTTCGAACAAAACCCTAAACTAGGTTACTTTAATCAAAACGAGTTTTAGCATGCTTGTATCAATCATACAGAGATCCAGATTCAACCAATCTAATCAACATGCTACAGATTCAATGGAACCCTAAAGCTCTGATACCACTAAAGGAATTTCTAGCAGTTCTAATCAGGATTAGCAACCCTAGTCTGAATTCCGAGCCTAGGATCTAAGGTTCATGTAATTGAATCTATGGGATCTCAGATTTACCTGGTGATTAGCAGCGGAAGGTTTGCAGATAATCGAGATCACGAAGCACCTCAAACGCTGTGCCTCTACTGGTATCCACACGCACACAAACTGGACAGGAGGGATGCTAGTGCCTATCGAGATCCAATCTCTTCAGAGGTTTGTGTTCAAGTTCTGGTGGCTGTGTATTAGGTTAGAAATTAGTTTAGGTAGACCATATATCTTATATATGTTGACTTAAACCATAACGGAATTAACCAACGATTAAACCGAATTAATCTGATTAATCCGCGAGTTGCATCGATCGATGCACTATCTGCATCGATCGACACTGCCCCAGATTATTGATATCGAATGCATATCAAATATGCATTCACTGGATCATTACATTAATGATCAACCTCGTCTTTAACGCCCAGTTTGCTTAGGTGTGTGACCCTGTAGGATCATATAACACTAGCAATGAGTTCTCAACTCATTGATCATAAGTGGCTTCTAGCAAAGCGTTATGACTTCCTAGTGTTATGTGATTGTCTCATCTCGACTATACGACTTTCACTTAGAGTGAGCACAATAGATTTCAGGACATTCCCAACAATTTGGTTTAATTAGATTGTGAACATATCGAACTTGGAATTAAAGCTGGTTTAATCTGTTAGTAATTACAAAGGAATTTGGATTGCTGCACTTACACTTAGAGAATTCTCGCAACGACAGTTGGTTAATTATATATCTGTGTTTGAGTTCTAGAACTGAGTTTAATTAGATCATGACTGAATGATTTATCTGCTTGTATGATTTCCTGAGAACGCCCTAGACTTAGCGCCCTTAGTTTATTGCCTACAACAACAACCTGCTACTTGTTTACTTTCTTGCTTGCTTTTAGTTAATTCAATACAATTTGCTTTTTGCTTTCTCCTAGTTTTAATCTCTTTAAGTTCTTGATCCTATCGTTGCCTAGAGTCCTCGTGGATTCGATCCCTAAGTACTACACTGATATACTGTGCACTTGCAGTTAGCATAGGGTAAAACTGTAGACCTATCACTTTGCCGGCTAGATTTATCACCGGTGGATCTGCTTATTCTTTCTCTCCCCAGCTAGTGTTCTAATGGGGTCTCATCTCCTCTTGCCTCATTCACCACCGACACAAGTTAACTCCAATGGAAATCCTATCGTAGCCACTGACTTAACCTCGGCAGATTCAAACCAAAATATGGAGAACCAGACTCCAATTGCTGGGATGAAAGAGCTGTCAATTGCAGCCGTAGGTCTGTCATCAATGCCGCTGTTGTGGGCTCCAATGCGGTGGACCCAAATCCGCTTCCGTTCTTTCCTACTTTAGGAGCTTGGGAAAAACCATTGAATATTCCAACAGTGCTTCAAGATCCTCTGTCTGAGACCCTAACTGGAGTTGGTAAATCTGATTCAAACCACGAAATTCTACCTCCTGAAGTTAAATAGGACGGGCAGTTGCGGTTTCCATGGGCTGCAAAAATGGATCATACCATCCGTAACCTTCATCGCACGACAACACCAACATATATGGAAGATGGTACTCCTAAAATACATATCTAAATTCATGTTTTGCTTCAGGGACTTGAGAATCAAAAAGAATATGTCATTGGGCAATTTTATCGCTGCTATACACCAGCCAGAGGGCTTATCCACGCGATGGCAAACCGGATGTAGGGAGAAAAGTGCAAGATTTTTACCTATAAGCTAAGTGAATCTTCTTATCTCTTCCATATTCCTGATACACCAACTAGAGCTTGGGTTTTTCAGCGTGGTATTTGGCACATAGATGATTGTATTATGTTTGTGGCTTCTTGGACACTTGCTGCTTCATTAGCTTTACATGATATCTCGACGATTCCAGTATGGGTAACTTTAAAAAACATTCCTAGCCGCCTCTTCTCGCGCAAATGGATCAGTTGGATAGCTTATGCTTTAGGTGAACCTATGCTCACTAACAAACCACAGCTAGATCTGACCTCAAGGGGTGAGATAAAAGTTACGGTTGAAATAGAACTTAATAAACCTTTTCCTCAAAGGATTTTGGTTGAAGACAAAAGAGGTAATGTCTCCTTGGTGGATGTAGTGTATGCTTGGCTTCCATCAAAATGCAACAAATGCGGACAACTAGGCCATAAGGAATTTAAGTGTCTTCTACATTCCCATCAACAACTTAACAACATCAATCCAAGCTCAAACTCTTCTGCTCCACTTGCTCCTGCAGTTTCAGTGGCTGTTGATAATACACATGGACTTCCTTCTGTCTATACTACACCAGTTGTTCCTCATGTTGATGCTGAAACTGTTTCAACCTCTATAGTGGCCACCACTTCAGCCTCTCCCCCTACTGATTCTGCAAAAACTGTTGAGGTTATAGACCGTCTTATCTCAACTTCTGTTGAAGCTGAGCAAATACCTGCAACTTTAGTCTTAACCAAGGCTTCCACTTTGGAGACAACCTTCTCCACTCCTTCTTTAAGCAATGGTGCTCTTATTACCACATAAACTTCAATGATGTTTGGCATTACTCCTAATAAGGTAACTTTCTCAACTCCTTTTCTTACCAATTCATTGGAAATTGAATCAGTGCAAAATAATATTTTTGGTAGCAGTTTTGCTGCCTTCAATACGGGAGTGTATTCAGGTTATGAAATGGGTAATTCATCCATAAGTAAAACCCAGGAAGAAAGGCTAATCAAGCCCACGCAAAAAGTTTAAGAAATAGAATGGACAATTGTAGGTGGACGTGGTAACAAAAACTGTGGTGGTCATAGAGGCCGTGGACCATCACACTTAGATCTCTAGAAAGTCAATTCTTCTCTAAAACATCTTGTTTCTCTTTAAAATCTACTATTGTGTTTATTCATGTATTATCTCTCTGTGAGCAACATTCTCAAACTATATGACATCATAGTCATATCCATATACTTTATTTTCCTGCATTTTAATTGATTTTTTTTTATAAAAAAAAATAATTAACTAAACAACAACAACTACACTAAATCAACAATTTCATCATGATATTTTCTTAATTAGTTTTCTTGTTAAGATCTGTTTTTGCTCCAGAATGCTGAAGCTAAATTAATACTACTAGGTTAGTTCCCGCGCTAACGCTGCAAGTCGTTTTTATTAAAACTTATTTTATGATATATTTATTAATATTTAATTGAAATTTTATATTTTTAATATTTTAATTATTATTATGGTGTTATATTTTGGTTAAATAAAATTGATAAAATAATTATTTCCAATGTTATATTTATTTTTTGAATATAGTAAAGCGTAAATAAAAGTAAATAAAAGTAAATATATGTTTTAATTAAACGACCAAATACATATTTTGTTATGTTATGTTTTATTTTTATGATTGGTCTAATTTTTTAATAAGTGTTGTTTTTCAAAATAAAAAAAAGTTTACGGTTTTCTTTCAAGTTTTGAAATTTATATATATCACTTCACTTTTTAAAATCATCTTATTTGTATTATATCATGTTTATATATTTATTATAAAGAATTAATGTTATTCATATGGATTTATTATTTTATATTGTTCTTGAATTTGTTTTATTTGTATTCTCTTCTTCATTATCCATTTTCTAAACTTCATACGACCGGTAAATACATATTGTTTTTTCACTACCCATTCAAATGTAATTTGTTTTATTTTGGGCTGAAATATAGTGTAAAATAAATTTGGATAACTTCTCACATTTTTATGTCTTTTCTCAATTCCAGTCTAATGCAAATATTTATTATAGTTTTTTCTTTGATATATTAGTATCATTTATATTTCCAAGATATGACAATGCATCTTATCTTATATTTGGTCATTTTTTCCATTTTTTCTAACTAATTGCGAGTTTCAGTTATTGTCATTGTTGCATATCTCAATTGAGGGTTTTCGAAACAAAATAAAAATTTCATAAGCCTAAGTAGGACTGGTCAAAATTCATGAATTGGTAAAAAAACTCCTGAATTTAAACCGAAATTCTCAAAATTAAACCAAAATGGATTAGAGATTATATTTTGATCATGAATGAGATATATTATCTAATTCTATAAAACTTCTTGAGTTAAATTTTCCTAACCCAAACCAAACCAAATTATAAATAGAAAATGAACCAAAATTTATATACTAAACCAATCAATTTCAAACTGAACCAAACGGAACTACGTAAAAATGGAACTGAACTTATCAAATTTATTTAAAATTAATATTGAAGTATATATAATATATTAAAAATGTATATTTATTTTTATTTTCACATATTTTTGTTTTTAAATTCAAAACAAATTATAATTTAATCTTCAATGAAACTTATTTTTTAGAACCTGAAAAACTTAAGACCCTAAAAACCCGGACCAAACTAAATTATAGTTTGATTACAAATGGATTTGTTAGTAAAACCCTTGAAACCAAAAACACAAACTGAACCGAGTGTCTAGTCAGAGTAGCCCTAAGCCTAATCACTTAACCTAATGAATAACATTATTAAATTTCTTATGTGTATTTATTTTTTAATTGGTTTTATGCTTTTATGTTTATTAATATTTTAATATGTGTATTTTTTCTTGTTTTGATTCGTTTTATTTTATTTTTATTAATTGATGTGTTATATTCTAATAATACAAAATAGTGATGTGTCAAAAAGAGTTGTTTGCATTTTTGTGCAAGGCTTACCAAAAGCTAGCCTATAATCAGAAGAGACTAATGCACCCAGAAAATATAATAATCATTTTTAGATAGGAAAAAACCTTTAAAAATATTTGACATAAATTTATTTGTTATAAAATATACAAACTATTATGGCTTACAAAAAAAATACACAGATTATTTATCATTTCTAATTTAATAAGCTGAATATTAAGCATTTTAATTTAATAATTATAGTTTTAAATTGTGTAAAAATTACACACTATATATTTGAATTTGAAAATTCCATTTACCTCTAAAAGCGAAATTATTTAATTTAAAATATTTATTTTTAGTTAGTTTAATTAATGATATGAAATTAAAAATACCATTTATTTTTTTAAAAAAAAAATAGCTTTGACGTTCTTAAAAACCCAATAAACTGAAACTAAAATTGGATCAGAAAATAATTCAACCTCTCATGAGGTACTTTTAAAAAATAAGGATTTTATTTATTTGAAATGAATTTTGTAGAATCAAATTAAAGATGTGTTCAAATTTTAGTTAGGGTTCAAATTCAGTTTTCCTACAAAATATTTGAAGAATGTCAAGGATATTTTAGGTGTTAAGCAGTTAAATTAACTTTTGGTTCAGTTTGGATTTTGCTTTGTTCAGATGTAGACACAATGAATCCGAATTGGTTTATTACTTGTCAAAGCAACAACTGCTTTAAAGTGTTAGTTAACGTGTGTCTCTTTACAGGAAAAGTTCCGAGATAAGCAGGAAGGACCAAATGTTAGCAGCGAGAATTGAAGAAATGTTTAGACTATAGCTTAGGTGTAACATTAAAACTGATGTGTACAAATGAAATGTTTTTATTGGATGTTATAATTTTTATTAATTAATGTAATATTTTCAAAATGCATAAAAAAGTTGAGGTGTCATCTTTTGGAGAGACACTTTTCCTATTAGTGTGTTGATTAATTAATCCGTTGGTTGCTAAAATCTTCCCAACAACCATGTGAAATTAGTCCTTTTGTTCCTTTAATTAGACCACGTGTGTATGTATTGAATAAGTATCAACCACAAATACATATATTTATGTGAACAGCGCCAAAAAAATTCAGTTTTCAACATTTGTATAATAAAATAATTTTATATATTCATATTTTCCAGTGAAGAGCTAGTTTTTTTCTTATTGGTTAATTTATAAGTAGTTGAAGAAATAGATAAAGAAGAAGATGCCAATGCAACGATACGTGGTACGTGGATTCTGAAAAATATATTTTGGTGTAAAGAAGCAGCATTGACTTTGCTAACACAAAAGTCTAGATTTATTAATGATCAGATTTTGAAACTCTTTGTTTTTCTTTGATAAAAATAATAAAACTCTTGCTAGCATTTACAATTTTTTTACTTTCTTTGATAAACATAATAAAACTCTTGCTAGCATTTACAATTCTTTACTCTCTTTATATGATTCAAAACATCAGTTTAATGTTAAAAACTTAATAACAATGGGAGCAAACCAGAATTTTGCAAAAAAAAAAAAAAAATCAGAATGAGAATTTGTAAGCCTAAGACCACGTACATGGCCGGTATCTAAGGTGAGTTTCTTAACAAAAAAATTATATAATATTGTGTGGGTCCCACCAAATAGTTAACATACGGGTTGTTAAAATCTATAGATAAGAGCCGTTTTTTGACTGTAGTGGCTGACGTGTCGTTGCATGACTCGTCCTTTTTTTATTTTTTTTATTTATTTTTTTGGCAACTGTAAAAAAAAAAAATTTATAAAAAATGGTTTTAAAAACCCCGTGTGAGTAACACGGGTGTACTTGCTCTAAGAGCATGTATAGTAGTGATACTTGGCAAAAAGTTCTTAGACCAATTTTATATTATTTTTTTTTTGCTGAAATTTTAATTAAAAAAAATAAAAAAATGAAAAAGCGACCAATAACGTGGAAACACGTGCGGCCGAACGTAGAAAACTGTGCAACAAAAGCTCTTATTTAAGAGCTTTTAGTAACCGAGTTTGTTACTGTAATAAAAAACCAATTTTTTAATAATTTAATTTTTTGGAGATCGAGCCGAGTATCACTACTACACATGCTCTAACTAATTGTCACATATATGTTTCATTTAAAAATTTGGGACATACAAGAACGAAACGAAACAGAACATGATAAAATAAAATTTCAAAAGTATGTTAAAACATTTTTTTTTTAAAAGGTACGTTAAAACATATTCGTTCATCATATACCTCTTAATAATATGAAACTAAAACTTAGTCGTGTATATGTAGTGTTACTTAATAATTTAATATTTCAAAGTTATAGGAAAACTAAAAATAATACATCCAACATAAATCATACTATATCCTCTCTGCCTTTCCAAAGCTATTTTTTCCCATTCCTTTGTTCTTCGTTACCACTTTCACCTTTCCCCCATCTCCCTCTCCGATGGGCAGTGGTTCTCACCGCCACTGTGAGGGGGTCCCGTCCCCTCTTCTTTCCGGATCGTTGATTTTCCTCTGGTCTTCAGCCGTAGATCTGCTTTTCCCTTTTGCCACTTAGCTGGTGTCGTTGGTCGTTCTGGTGGTGTTCTCTGGTGTCCACGTTGCTGCATCCTTGTTCATCCTTGCTCTACGATGTCTTCTGCTTTTCCTTGGCGTGAGGACATCTGAGGTGGCGGTGGTTGCTTCGAGTTTTTGAGTTTTGTTTTGCAGGTTCGAGCCGGTTTCTCCTACGACGGTTGCTCTATGGCGGCGTTTGCTCGGGTTGTGGCTTTCAGGTTGGGATTTTTCTTTGGATTTGGCTTTGAGGACGAGCTCCTCTAAAGTCCTCTTCTCATTCCTCTTCCTTCGCTCTTGTCGCGGCGGCTTTATCCGTCGATCCTCTCTTGCAACGCTTGCTCTTCTGGCGTTGGTTATTCTCCTCCGGTTTATTGCCATTGACTTTGGTGCCATTGTGATCTCCGTGTGTTTTTTGTTCTCTGTTCCTGGCTGCGGAAGAGGATCGGGTTCTTGTTTGGTTTCAGGTTGCAAAGCGCGTTTCAAATGGTCTTTTGCTATGTGGTTATGAGGATTGTGGTGGCGGTGGTCTGCTTCTCGGAAGGTGCTTGACTCGGAGTCTCTGCTCCGGCTCTGTCCTCGGTGGTTTTATGTGCCGTGTGTGCTTCTTGTGGTGGTTTGTCCTTAATTCCATGGTCATGTTCCGGAATTTATTTTCTAGGTCTATCACCTTCCAGTGTTCTTCGGATGCTTCCCTCTTTGTTGCTCATCCGGGTTGTTGTTATCATTCCTCTGGACTGTGCCTTGTTCGTCTAGCCCATTGCGCTCGGTGGAGTAGTTGGTGATGGTGCTCTTCTATTTTGGTTTTGTTGCTTCTCGGCCCCGACAAGGTGGGCTACTCTTCTAGGTTTTTCACCTCCCTTCTCCTCATGCTATCGTCGAGCTTCGTGGGGTCTTGCTAGTCTCCAGTTTCTTTCGGCTGTGCAATTGCTTCTCCTCTACTAATATCCTTTTTGTATCCTTAAGCTTATTCAATTTGTTGTTGTTTTGTATTTGATTCCCTATGTTGTTCTTATTTGCTAATTTACCATGTTGTATCATTCCCCAGTTTTATTAACGCAACAAATATTTTCAAAAAGAAAAAAACATAAATCATACAATCATTTTAATTTAAATCTCCATAAATCTTGTTTATGTAAAAAAAAAATTTGAACTTCACATATTCTATAACAACTAGCATGATTCATCTAATTCACTCGCACCATGTGCGGGTACAAAATTTATAATATCAACATATTTAAATTTATATTAAAAATAAATTATCTCATATATCTTTTCAAATTTAATATTAACGATACTTACATAAAATCAGTTTATTTATAATAAACATATCTAATAATATCTTAAGTTCAAATAGCAAATATATTCTATTAAAAGTTATTTGATATTTTTAATTTTTATTATTGGAATTATGTATATCTACTAAACATAATAAAAACAACTATTTAGATTAATATAATAATTAATAAAAACTTTAGTTTAAAATAAGGTTAATATAGTAAAAAACTTAATTTCATTAAAGACAAATTAGTAATCAATCAAACTGAGAGTTGATGTGAACTGAAATCACTTCTCAATTAATATAAAAATTAGTAATTTTAGTAACATTCTATCATTTTAAAATTTTGGAAATTTCATCATTATAATTTTAATATTATTATTATTAAATAAATATTTACAACTATGTATATTATTATATAGATAGTATATATTCTTTCCCAAATGATTTAAGAAAAAATTACTCTCTTTTTCCACTCCCAAATAAGAATCAAATATTATACCATAAAATATTATTACATTTCAAAAAAAAAAAAAAAAATATGACATAACAAGAATTATGTCCACTTTATAATAACATTATTAATATTAATTGTTTAGTTAAAATAATTTTTTTTTTCGTCAGAATATGAACCTATAAAACCTAAAACGAGTTTATCATCGAGGTTGGTGTTTCAGAATAAACGGTTGAACGTGAGCACTCTTTACTAACTCATCCGTCTCTGTGTTTTCTATCGGTGGGATCCAAGAAATCTTGAAGATATTGAAGAACTTCTTTCGTCTCTCGAACTCTTCCATATGAATCGCAAACGCATGCCACTCATTTGGTCCAGACACCATCTTCACCAGCTCGGAAAAGTGTAGCAAACACAACTTTCTCTTATTGGAAAAATCTCATGCATTCTATGTCCCAAAGCAATGCCTCGAATGAAGTGTGCAATGGTGAGAGACTACTCTGAACATTCGTTGCTCTCTTAATTACATTCACACCTTCTCCATTGCAGCTATACCAACCTTGGCATGAATACACATCATCTTCTTTCCACGAGCCATCTATATAGCACTATTGTGCATTTTGAATTAGATTTGTATCTATTTGATTCTCCATTGCCAAATAATCATGTCTATTCCTTTGAGTTTCATTTACTTGAGCTTCTTCCCATGTTAGAAATTATATTTCCTTCGTTCTTAAGATTTCCAGGGGATTCTATCTAAGTTTTATATAATTTTGTGTTCATACTTTTCCAAAAGTACCATAATATCCATGAGAAATACTTATTTATATTATTTGATGGTAGCCTCAGAATATATAATTCATATTTATGAATACCGATGACATGGGAAACACTCTCGGATTTGATGGAATTTGTGACAAAGCCAATGTTTGTAAGGCCAGTGAACATTCAAAAAGGACATGATTTATCGTTGCTTCCTCTCCTTCACACCGACACATTGTACCTCACAATTAATCCCTCTACAATTCAATTTTTGTTTCATACCGATAAACAACTCGAAATCGTTTGCCAAATGAAATGTTTTATCTTGGGTGGACATTTTAGTTTCCATGCAAATGCATGTAACTTTTTAACATCTGATCCAAAAAGGCCTTTTCAATCATGTATAATTTTCAGGCCGTATAACATCAGATACGGTGATATCCATATTTCACCGTATAATTTTCAAATTTCATAAAATGCCACCCTTTTGTATCTGGTCTTTAAATACCTATTGATAGGTATACTGAAAATAATCGCTGCATCTTTTGGCACAATAATCTCATGTATCAACTGGAATCTCCGAGAGAGTTTATCTCAGGACATCCATTGATACCTTCACTACAAGAAAACACGCCATAACCGTCTGTCGGTTAGGGACATTACCAACGAATTTCCAACCAAAACAATCCGTCGGATTTATTTAGTCGGAAATCTATATCCGTCGGTTTTTCGTCGGTAATTACCGATGGATTATCGACGACGGAAAAAACGACGGATTACCAACGACCTAACCGACGTACATTTTGTTGGTAATCCATCGGGAAATACCATCGGGAAATACCGCGGTATGCCGTCATTAATCGATGGATATTACCGACGAATAACCGATGGTTTACCGATAGAAATTCACCGACGGTTTCCCAACGGAAATTTATCGACGGTTTCCCGAGGGTATGTTACCGACGGTTTCCCGATGGATATATACCGACGGTTTACCGATGGTCTGTTACCGACGGTTTCTCGATAGATATAAACCGATAGATTATCGATGGTAAATACCGACGGTTTTTCGAGGGATGAAAACCGACGGATTACCGATGAAATATAACCGACGGTTTACCAACGGGTCTTAACCGACAAATTACCGACGGATTACCGAGAGTTCTAAAAAAAATTTCTTTTAAATAATAAATTTAATTTTATCATTTATATAATAACTATATTAATATTATTATTAACAATTAATAAAAATGAAAATTTATTAGAAAACTAAAATTATTAAAAATAAAAAAAATAAAAAAGTTTTTAAATTACATAAAATCGGGATTCGCTGCAGATCCTGATCCCATCCCCGTTCCCTCTACAGATCTCGATCTCATCCCAGTCCCCGAAGCTCCCGTTTCGACTCCTGTTTCCGCTCCCGGAGCTATCTCTTCCACACCTTCCGGAAGGGTGCCATACTTGATGAAGTGCAAAAACTGATCTTGCATCGCATTCATCTTCCGGTTGGTTTCTGCCTTTTCCTCTCGCATCCAAGCTTCAATTCGCGCCTGATTCACCTTCAACGCTTTGATTTCCTCGTTTTTCTCCCTCAAGGCTTCGGCGAAGGAGTCGGTGTCTGGACGGAAGCGGGAAAGCGGTGTCGAGACTCTCTCCACCAAGTTTCATAAACCGAATACAAGGCCTTTTCTCTTATGTGTTTCCTGCAAAGTTTTTAAAAGATAATAGTTAGAAATAAAATAATCTAATAATTATAACAAAATTTTGTAACATAAAAACTTACCTCGAGAAAGATCTTGTTGACCTTTTCCGGCGATAGCTCAACTCCGTTGAGCCGACTTCCTCGGATTGCTGGGATAACACTTCCTCCACATGCCTCTTCGCCGACTCAACAATTCTCCTAGCGATCGGATCCTGATCTCGCCGGTAGTCTTGTTTCAATGGCCGCCCTCGATGATCTCAACAAACGTCGGTTCCCGTCCTTCTGGCCGTTTTTGCCAAAAAAAGATCATTACTTAGAAATGAGTTTATTAAAATATACAAAACTGTTAACAAAGAAACTTACAAGATCAATTTTCTCCTGTACGGTGTTCTTTGCCCCCGCGTTATGAATCGCAATCCCGACACCGCCTCTCTGACTCTTACGGTTCTGCGAGTTCGTCAAAGAGGTCGCTGCTGTAGAAGGCAGTGACCAATAATGAATCAACTCGGCCCAGACATCTCCGTTCACTCCCTTCTGTACATTTTCTGCCACCCACTTCTGCTTCCACTCGTTGATAACGTGAGAGTAATGGGATTTAGCCTTCTGGTGGAACTCTTTCTCCACAAGTGTAGTATACTTCTTATCCCAAGTATACTCTTGCTAAAATGTTTGTTGTTAACAATTAATAATAGTACAAAATACGAAAGAAAATGAATGAAGATACGTACCGCGAACTGGCGGAACCACTTATGCTTATTGCCCTAGACATTTCCATGTACGTCGGATACGAGACGTGGAGCATTCTGTACATCTAGCCCAAAATTCTCTTCGTGATCTTTGATTCTGTCATCCCGAACCTACAAACGCAAAAACATTAAACATTAATCATCTATAAAACATATATGATAAAAACGAAATTCTCGAAGTTAAAAGACTTCCCAATAAACTGTCGGAAAGTTCTCGTAATCGGGATCGAGTCGTTTGAGCACCTCTTGTCCCGGCTGCTCGACTAACAGTTCTATCTCCGGCGCAATAGAGAGCAGAACATTATGTGTCTCCGGCACCTGAGACATAGAATGGCTCCCACTAGGAGCCTCCTGTCGAGGTTGTGACTGCCTCGATTGTGATGGTCTCAGCTTAGCCGATCGAGACTGTCGTGGCGGAGCTTCCGGGCGTGTCGGAGCCGTCTGAAACTGAGCCGGATGGGAAGCTAGGTACTGCTCAAACGCGCCGAAATCTTCCCTATTAACAACAATAAATGGATTAAAAGTTAAAAAATGTTTATAAATTTTGTAAATTCTTTATATATTTTACAGAATTATATAAATATTCTTCATTACATTTTAAAATTGTTTAAATTTATAAAAAATTAAATATTTCGAAATATGATTAATTTAATATAAAATGCTAAGAGTTTATTTTTTAAAAAAATCGACAATACAAAAAAATGTTTTAATATACATATATAAGTTTAATATTATACTCTTTGTTTTACATAAAAACGTTTTAATTAACTATTTTTACAATCTAAAAACTTTTAAAAATTCAAAAAATGTTTTATACAATATAGAAAAATCAAAAACGTTTACAAAACGTTTATAGATTGTTTTAAATCAAAGAAAACGTTTAAAAACGTTTGCAACGTTATATAAAACGATTTTTTTTTTTTTTAAATGTTTAAAAATCAATCAAAAGACATCTATAACCTATATAAATTCCCAAATCACTCAATATCAACCTAAACTACCTAGAATTATCATTAGAACAATACATGCATGATTCAACCTAAAGTCTATCCACCTAAAACTAAGTTTTTACTGAAATTAACTTGGTAAAACGGATACTTACATGGTAATAAATATTTGGACGGTCAGATTTGTCGGTTGGAGGCCGGAATCGGAGCGTAATCCTAGCGAGAAGGTAGAGCTCTATTGTTGAGAGAGAGAGAGAGAGAGAGAGAGAGAGAGAGATCGCAGAGAAATGAGGAGGGAGAAGATGTTTTCGGTTCGATATCATTCGATTTCTGACGGATATTTCATTTACCGTTGGAAATCCGACGGAAACTAGGCGGGTTAATTATTTGGTGAAAATTTTTGGCTGTTTTGGCAAAAAAATTGGCGGTTTCGCGAAAATTTTGGTGAAAAATTGGCGGTCTATAAACCGACGGATATTTAATTTCCATCGAAAATCCGTCGGTGAATAAAAAATAAAAAACTGGATTCGTCGTGACTCGAACCCGAGCCTATTTCACTATACGAAGCCCCAAAACCAGTTTGCTAAGTCGTATTTCTCGTTAGAAGTTATAGCTAAATATACTTCTATTGTTCGCGTCTGTAAAAAAATAAACGGATTAAACCCCGTTACAAGCGTAACTCAAACCCGGGACAGTAGGCAGTATGACGCAGGTACGAAACCAATAGACTATTTTGTTATATTCATTAAATTAACACAAGCAAATGTTAATATGTTATAGGTCTTAGCGTTCCGGAAAATTAAAATTATATGTAATTTAAAAAAAAAAAAAAGATTCTTAATGAAAAATTTAAAACATAAAAATAAAAGATAATTTATTTAAAACATAACATTTGAAACAAAGATTCTAATTATTATTTTTTAATAGTACAGACGAATCAGTTTATTCTTCTAATTTTGGTTACCAAACCAATCCCCGACGTCTGTCTCGTTCCGAAGATCGATCATGCGGTTCCATTCCGTGACCGGAATCCATGACGGTCTTGGGTCTCCTCTTTGCCAGAGTAGCTTCAACCGCCGCATTTTGGTCTAGAAAACCCGCCTAGCCGTCTTGTGGAATTCCTGCCAAACTTGGTTGATTATGTTCGGGTTAAAATTAAAGAAGGCCTGTAATTTTGAAAACACATAAATATTAAATTTTTTAATATTTGAAAAAACTATATGTCGAAAATTAAACTTACCAGTAAATTTTCAAACCATGATTCTTTCAGGTGGATAGAAACATTGTAGTAAGTGAGATAACTCCTGAACCAGCGATTTTTGATGACATCGCTTATGACAGAAGGTAGGGCCGCGTTGTAACCGAACCAACTGGTCATGTTTTTAATAGGAACATACATGAGTATATTTAATTGATTTTTTTAACATAAATTATTTTTCAATGCCCGAACCAGTTTCCTTCATCCGTCTCAGTACAATTCTCAGTCATGCGGTTTTCCAGGCTTGACCCGTAATCTGTGCTGGTTTTTGATCCCCTCTTTTCCATAAGAGTTTCAAACGGCGCAATTTTCTTGGAAAAACCTTCAAGCCATCCAATAATATCGGGAGTAAAATTGAAATAGTCTTTAAAAAAAGAATATAGTGAAAAAATAATTGAAATATGTAAAACTTACCAAGAAATCAAAGAACCAAGTAATTTTAAGACCTCTGTCAATATGCCGGTAAGTCATAAAATTTCCGGACCAACGTTGTTGGATGACATCGCTAATGATGGACTGAATAGCAGCATTAAAACCGAACCAAATGGCCCGGTTTTCGCGGGACGGGTGTAGAATTGGAAGACGGTCCTAACCTGGTGCGGCGATTACATGCTGGATAGTGGTTCGGTTCTCGGCGGATAGACGAACAACGTCCATGCTTGTATAGAAGAAAATTATAGAATTAGAAAGGATTTTAGAAGACAAAATGAAGATTTGAGGATGAAAAATACATTTATACGGACTTAAATTTGTAGGATTCTACGTGTTCGGAATTTACATGATACCTTATTGACAAGGCTTATAGGATCCTTACATTTTTATTACTGAAAATTTATAAATAACTGAATCGAGCGATTGTTCAGTATAAGTTATTCTTAAACACCATTGTATACTAAGAAGATGTTTTCGTCTGACATGCTTGATTTTCTTAAAACCATAAAATACATGTTACTCGGTTGTTTGTCGATCATCCGTTTCCAATTTTGAAACCTTAAACCCTCGGTTTTCCGTCGGTAATTTCCAATGGATTTCCGACGGAATTTAGTTTCTCGACAGATTTCCGTCGGAATACGCGCCATTTTTTCTCACCCTCGGTTTTCCATCGGTAAGTTTAATATGATAAAAATTTGCAACAACCGCGTATCGAACCTGGGACAGAGTGGTATATAGAGAGGACCGAAACCATTTTAGCTGAGTGTTACGTTACCGTTTATCATTCAACAATACATATATATTGATATAGTTTTCTGTTTAAAAAAAAATTAAAAGGTTTTAGGATTAATAAGAAAACTTATTATAAAATTTGGCTTTAAAAAAACCTGGAAGTGTTAAAAACTTTTTTCAAATTTAAGGTAATATTTCTTCAGGTTGTTTTTGAAAAAAAAATATTTAATTTGCATCGCTTTCTGAGTCGTAGTCGAAAGAAATTGAATCGGTGTCGTCAAATTCACGCCTTTCTTCTTCTGAATCTGAATGAAGAATTACGTCCCCAAATTGACTAAAATCAACGACTAGATTAACTTCAAGGGATTCTTATACATAAGCTATACAATCACTTACTTGCTTGCAATGGATCTTGTTCTTCAACTCCGTAGACTCTTCCTCGCGGATTGATTTTTGTAACTGTGATCCATGGATCGTTCTTGTATGTTTTCCGAGGGAAAGGAATGTAACACACCTGCATCAAATAAATATATCATTTATATGGTAAATTAATAAGAAGGAAGTCAAGTTTTTAGATTAATTTAAAATGTAAAGTCGACCACTAACCTGATCTGCTTGTGAAGCAATAATGAAAGGATCATATTTCCGAAGCTTCCTACTCGAATGGATAGACGTCATACCAAACTCATCGATGGTGACACCTTGGCCAATGATCGGGCTATACCAATCACAAAAAAATACCACACATCTCATGTCGAGCTTCCCTATGTACTTCACTTCCAATATTTCTTTTAGAACCCCATAGTACACAACTTCTCTGGATGAAGACGAAACACCGTGATCTTTGGTTGACCTAGAAGATCCTTCTTTATACACCTTAACCGCATATCTTGGATAAGACTTTGTGTTGTAGTGGAGGACGTTGTCTATGTCTATCAATCAATCTTTGGGCTTGCGGCCGTTTTTGAGTTCATTTTCCACCTAAGAAAATATAACACGTTCAAGTTAATAAAATTACCCTATTTACTGGGTTAACATAAAAGTGTAACCAAACGGAGAAGTCTCTTTGTTTACGCGCTTCACACTCGTCCTCCGTCAATTCTGGATGAAAATGTTGGAGAGCGTCCATGTATAACCTACGAGAAGCAAATATCTTATTAAAAACTTACTATGAAACTCAAATGCCAATGCAATAACAATACAATTTTAACTATATACCTCTCATACTCGAACACTTCCTCGCAGTTGGTGAGAATATACTTGTGCAAGTGTGCATGCTCCTGGGATGTTAGTAGCCGCTTATTCGATTTTCCACTTAACCGTCCAATTTGTTGAAAAATAATGGGAACCGTGACGGATAAATTTGCTTCTCGCCTCTAGCATCGTTTCTAGCTGGGCGCCGACTCTTTGTACGTACTTGCAAAGGGATGTAATATCTGGCAAAGGTCGCAGTCTCTTCGTTGTTATATTTAGCCACAACAGAACCCTCCACTTTAGCGGGGTTCTTCACCTTCTTTTTTAGGTGAATGTATAGCGCTCGAAAGGATACATCCACGGATATTGTACTGGACCACCAGGTATAGCTTCTCCAGGGAGATGAAGGGGCAGATGCTCCATAACATCAAAGAAACGGTGGGAATATCTTCTTTAGATTGCATAAGATCTTAGGAATGGTTTGCTCCAAATTTATGATCCCATCAATTGTAAGTGACCTCGTGCATATATCCCTGAAAAAAATCTTACCGCTGTGATTGATTTGTGAACATATTTTGGGAGGAGATGAGCAAATGAAAATAGTAGGATTCGTTGCATCACAACATGTCAATCATGGCGCTTCATTCCGATAAACTTTCCTCCATCAGTGTCAACACAATTACGCAAGTTTGATGCGTAACCGGCATGTAATTTAACTCGTCGCATAATCCACTCAAAGAACTCTTCCTTCAATTGCGGGGTCTAACCAATACGCCGGAATTGGAGGTTTCCCGTTCTTCTAAAGATGAAGTTCAAGCCGAGCACAAATTTCAGGCAAATCAAGCCTAGACTTGACATTATCTTTCGTCTTCCCTTGCACATTTAGAACACTGGTCATGATGTTATCAAATAAGTTTTTCTCAATGTGCATGTCATCAAGATTATGCCTTAGTAGTTGGTCCTTCCAATATGGTAAATCCCAGAAGATGCTTTGCTTGTGCCACTTGTGGGATGAACCAGCTTCATATACATTCTTATGCCCATTTCCACTGCAATCAAGAGTTCTTGGTGCACCAAAGGATCCTAAGAGCCCCAAGGTAGCCTCCCTGCTGTCTATGGGAGGAGGATCATCAAACAGTTTTCTCTTCTTTGTAAAACATTTTGTGTTTCTCCGATATGGATGATCATGCGGTAGAAATATTCTATGACAATAAAACCAACATGATTTGCATCCGTTTTTCAACTGGAATACATCAGTCTTTTCTTGACAATACGGACATGCTAACCTCTCATGCGTTGTCCATCCATATAACATACCATAAGCCAGAAAATCGCTAATGGTCCACATTAGTACAACCCTCTTCTGAAAATTTTCCTTGCACGAGACATCATATGCATCAATACCGGGTATCCATAACATTTACAACTCATATATCAATGGCTTCAAGAATATGTCAAGTGATCTTCTTGGATGCTCTGACCCGGGAACGAGTACATAGAGGAAAAGAAAATCTCGACGCATGCACAAAGATGACGGTAGGTTATAAGGAGTCGGAATCACTGGCCAGAGCGAATATTGTCTCCCATGCCTCCCAAATGGGTTGAAACCATCAGTGCATAATCCGAGGTACACGTTACGTGGCTCGTACGCAAAATCCGGATATACTCTCTGAAAATATCGCCACACTTCAGCATCTGACGGATGTGCAATCTCTTCTCCTCTTCGATGCTTGGCATGCTTTCTCAATCCCCCACTGTTCGTTCTGGTTGGTATAATCGCTTCAATCTATCGGATAACGGGAAATACCACATTCGTTTGAATGGAACCTTAGATCTTCCCCTAGTATTCGTATAGCGCAGATGCTTACAAAATTTACATTTTGGACGGTATTCATCTTCTCGCATATATATCATACAATTGACGATGAACACATCTATCTTCTGGTACGGTAATCCAATCCTTTTAACAAGTTTCTCGACCCCGTTTTATGAACTGGGTGGAAGAATATCTTCATGAAGAATATCTTTCACAAAATCACAAATCGCATCCATACATTCCTCCGCAAAATTATAGTCTGTTTTTATGCCCATTAATCTAGTAGCAGATGATAATGGTGAATGATCCTCTTTTCAATCATCATAAAGCGGTCGCTTCGCTGCATCTAACATATAAAAAAATCTCCTAGCTTCTACATTAGGTTCCTTATCTACCCTAGGAATTTGATATTCACCTACTTCCTGAATATTTTCTCGATATGCATCATTAACTATCTGAACGATACCTACACCAAAATATACATCCGCACTATAATGTTCGCTAGAACTACCGTAAGGTTCCCTACTACTTTACTACCATAAGGTTCTCTACTACTATTTGCATTATCCGATGTTTTCCCATGAAGATACCAAATCTTATAACCCGCCATAAACCCCACTGGATACAAGTGATGCCATACATCGTCAATCGTAGGATTTCTAAAATTCTGGTACTTGAGTACATGGACATTTTAACTTACCGGATTTCTGCGTATTTGGTTGACGACATGCTACAGTCATGAATTCTATAATACCTAGTGCATATTCGGTGTGCAATAAGTTCGTCGCCACATCAATCCTCGGACCATCCATCCACGATCTGTAATAATTAGAAGAAAACATTTTTCGTAATCAAGAATATTATAGTGAGAGAGAGAGAGAGAGAGAGAGAGAGAGAGAGAGAGAGAGAGAGAGAGAGAGAGAGAGAGAGAGTTGGGGAGGGATTGGTGTGGAGGAGAAGAGAGGAACCGTGTGGTATTTGTAGGAAACTAACCAACGGAAAACCGATGGATATAGCCGTTATCCGTCGGAAATCTGTCGATTTATGGTCGGTCCACCGGATACCTTAACGACTATATTAACATATATATTAACGGTTACATTGAATCGACAACTAACCAATGGATTTCCGACGGAAAACGGATTCCGTCGATAGTCCGTCGGGAAATTCCCGACGGTTGGTAAATCAGTCAGTAATTACAGACGAAAATCCGACGAAATTGTACCTGTCGAGGATCCATCAGTTTCCCATCGGTAATGGCCGACATATATATTTCTGTCGGTAAATCCGTCGGTTATGGGAATGTTTTCTTGTAGTGCTTTATGATCCCCCCCCCCCCCCCGAAAATTCACCAAAACTGAGCTACTACAATCGTGAGTTTGGTTGTCACCAATTTTGGTAACCTAAAACATAACATTACATGATTGAATAATGTCGTAGCGACCGATTTTATTAAACTTATTTATCTCCTCGATATAGATGTTTTGATGTCCATCTATTAACTCGTTTGTGAAGTCGGTCATGAAGAAAACAAAAAATTTATGTTTATACCCCTTCTAAACTCTTTAGTATAGGACCAAGTGCCACCAGTAATAATAATACCAAATTATTTATTTTTTTCAACACTACACCCAAAAAATATGTTTTCAAAAATTACCAAATATGTTATCATATTTAGTAAAGGAGGTAGTGTTTTTCTTACGCGACACACTCTGAGAGGGATTTCAGTCGATTTTGGCATTTAGAATGACTGTTTTATCCTTAATGAGGCTTACGTCTCGTATGATTGGATAGTTATGATTGATTGGGCATGCCACGTGTGTCTAGGTCGGTTTAGGGTTTAGATCAAACTAGGTCAAAGTCGTATGTGCTTGGCTTTTATATAAAGGTGGTAAGTTTGGTGTTAGGTAAAAATCATTGGGTTAGGGTTCTCTAGGTTTTTTCATTCTCTCGAAGCTCAGCTGCGAGGATGTATTTCTATATCGATATCAAGCATAGAAACTGTGTTGTTCTTGTCATCTTTAGGCTTATCGATTAGATTCCTTGATCTATAGTGTTCTGACTCTTTGTTTGATTGTGTTTTTTAGTTCGTGGTTCGTGTTGTCCAATGTATTTTTTTTTCCTTTATGCGATCTTGTGGTGGTAAATAGATCGTGTTTACCTCTTGATATCTTAAATACCTTGCTCTTTGTTTTTCTAACGTTTGGTTGGTTTATATGTATTTCTTAGGTCGTTGTTTGCAACCTCGGACAGAATTGCCTACTTTGTTGCAATCTTATGGTGAGATCGTTAGTGTAGTCGACATTGCGACATCCTCTGAGGTGGTTGGTGTTGTTTCAAAACACATTGGTATTTATACCTTTGGATTATAGAAGAAGCATGCTTTGGTTGTAGCCAAGGTATTTGTTCCTTATGTATATATTTTTAAAAGTATGAGTTTTGCTATTTTGGCTAGCTAATGATCCTTTTTAGGTTTTACGCCTTGGTTATAACGTTTTGTCCTCTTTATGCCGTTTTGAGTATTCTTTTTGGCGCAATCCCAATCGTTCATTATCATGTGAGCTATTTTCTATCATTGTATGAGTTGTTTTGTTGTGTTCTTCTGTTTTCTACTAATCTGTTGTTTACGGTCTACAGGTGTTCGTCGCTGACGATGCTCATCATCGTTGGGTGAGTCGTATTATCTAAAGCTTCTTCTTAACATAGCTTCTTTGCATGTAAACTATAGTGATTTGTGAACGGTCCGTGGTGTAGTCCATCCCACTTTTAAGAGTGCTTTTTTTTTGCTCTGGGTCTTATTGACAATGATTAGGAATACGTCATAGCCATGAAGGAAGCCAAACTTTGGATTCCACCTGTTGGTTTGTGTGCTTTGTTTGCATTAATTTTGTCATCGGGTTTCCTCTTGGATGCTTCTTTTGTTTGGAAACGTGTTTCATATATGTTGGTCGATGAAGGTATATTTTCTTGGTTTGCTTTTGTTATCTATAAGTTAAATTATGCATTATTTTGATTATTGTGTGTTTGTGTGTATTTGCAGCCACTGTCCTCTATAATGCTAATCATATGGCTGATGTTTTGGGTGATATTAATAGACATCTCTATATGACCGAATGTCTCAATGCATGACTACCTTAGTGAGTAACTTCTTTGATTTTGCTGATTTTCGGTCTATAAAATCTGTTATTTTCCTTATTAGTCGAAAAAACTCATGTATTTTCCGTTTTAAATTTGGAATATATCTAATTAGACGAGTGGATGATTAACTTGGTTGGTGTAACGATAACATTCACTTTAATCTAGTGGATTCTAGGTCAGTATTCTACTATATAGTCAAAAATATGTATATTCAGTACTAATTATGTATGTTTATAAATTTTGGCTAATAGGAAGTGTCATCTATGTTGTGAGCTCTCGGGCGACAAGGCTGATGAGTTTAGAAAGTCCATGGAGGACAATGACGACTATGTTGTTGTGTGCATCTTGCGGTTTGCTAAGCTTATTCTTAGAAACGATTGGTTTTGGTCATAATGTTTAATTAAATTTTATATTAGTTGTTTTGGAGCTATTTATTTCATCGAGTTTCGAAAAATATTGATATGTGAGTGGATTGCAACATCTGCTGGTGATTGTGTTCAAGTGTTTATGGACGCCGCTCTTCCCGAAATTTCAGAGTTTAAAGAGAATTTCCCATCGGCACAATTAACATTTTAAAATATCATACTCCTTCTCAATAATTAATTATATTTGTTTTATACTAAGTTGTCTTCGAATTTATCAACACATTTATTTCTAAATTATGATTTATACATTTTTCTTAATTTATATTATTGAAAATTTTAATTTGTAACCATTTCTTATTTATTGATATACATCGGTTAACTTACTTATTTTGTATTAAAATATAAATAGCCTATTTAACAATTTACATGAAATATTTAAATTTAACAATCAGATATTATCGAAACAGTATATTTCCTATTTTTATTTTATAGCATGTGAAGTATATATAGATGACATGTTCCTATCAATTTGTTATCACTCTTACGTACTCAAAAACAAAATAAAAAATAGCAATAGGGTTCGTTTCTCATGCTCCGCAGAGCTTATCTTATATTTTCTCCAGCGACTGAGATAGAGGATTTGGATCCTAATATTTTTAGAAGTCGAATATATCTTACAGTCATTTGCCAATTCAATCACCACAATCTTGGTATCAAAACCGAGGAGTTCATAGTTGTCAACGCGAAGGTATTATTTTTTAGTGTTAGCATATATTATGTTTTCGTATGAGTATAACGATATATGATAGTTTATTCGTAGTGTTCAAGGATCCATGTCTCCATCCCTACCACCGACTACGTAAAAACTTCAGAGCGTTTGTTTCTAAGTGCATATGTTTACCTAGGGTTCTTTGGTTTGAAATTGGATAAGGGGGAGTTTCACCCACAACTCATACTTACATAATTAATTGGGTATCTACGTCTTATGTCGTGTCTGTGCCACCGATAGCTAATATTCACTATTAAAAATTTGATGAGTTTGAAGATATTGCTGATGAAATGTGTGATCCGATTTATTCTGTGGGTGGGTAAAATATAATTACTTCTCATGTTATGATTTCTGTTTTTTAGATTCAGATATTAATCTCTTTGTTTGTATTGATTAACTGCTCAATTATTAAATACATATTTAATATATCATGTTGTTAATGTTGGGAACTTCATGTCAACCGCAAAAGTATTAGTTGTCAAAATCTTGACACAATTTGCTTTTAATTGGAAAATCCGAGGTAATATTGGATTGGGCTGTTTTATGCTTTATTATGCACGTATTTTCTTAAGATTTAATAGAAAATTATCTTCCAGAGGTTTGCGGTGTTTCCTGGATATGGATTTTGCAACTGCTTTTCTATTGGATTTATACAAACATTGATAGGATATTGATGTATGTATAATAAGATTCGCGAGGCTACGTCGTGTTAGAGTTGTAAGACGTCTCTTTTCCATTTTTTTTGTTAATGAAGGATTTTTTCTTATATTATTTTCTTTGTGGTAGGTTTATGGAATGTATGGCAGTTTTGGGTGTAAGAGAGGTTTTGTTGAATGGTAACGAGCCCGATATTAAACATACACGTGTTTAATTTTGATTAAAGATCCAGAAAAAGCATATTTTGTTTGGTCAGCCTTCCATGATCAATGTTACGATGCCTAGTTTTCTCGGTAATAAACATACATGTAACATTGATGGTTATTTTATTATCCCTAGCTAAAAGGCATACAATTCTGGTACTATAACCGGTCATGTTTCTTGATAATTTTAATGATTCTAATGATGTTTATGAGTCATTGAAACTCATTATCGTTGATGAACAAATAATTTAGTTTTTAAAGATAATTATTATTATAGGATATTTAAATGCATAAATATGAATTCATATTTAAACATTTGTAATATCCTATTTATTAATTAAGATATGAGATTAATTTATTTTAGATCGCTATAAAGCCCATCATCTAAAATATATTAAAAATGTTGGGAGTCCCGTGAAAGGCCCTTGACTTATGTCTGAAACGTCACAACTATGTATCGTTTATATCATCATTTATTTCGAATAACCGCCAAAAAAATCTTCACTTTCTTCTTCCTCTTCGCTTTCATTCTCTGGTATTGAAAGAACATACCTAAAAATGAATCTTTTTATATCAGATGATTCGAAAAACTCACATTTCACAAAATTTCCGATATTAGTTTGATGAATATTCGCTGGAATCTTAGAGTTAAGATTTTAAGGGTTTGGTAGTTTACTCACTATGGATCTGATGCTCGTCTGGAATTAATTTTAGCCGATGAGGAGGTATTCTTCTTCCCACTAATTAACATAGTTGTCTTTGTTTATAACCCATTTATTTTCTTTGTCTAGATAACATCAATGTATTGAAACATTTTTTTTGGTATTTTGTGTTTGTGATATTTGTTATTCAAAACTCATATTAAATTTTATAATCGACAAGGAGGTCGGATTCAAGTAACGGCGTATGGAAATAACGCCTGAAAGTTCTATTCTTTTTTTTAAAGAAATAAGGTTTCTGGTTTACTTTTTCTGATTTTAGGGTTTCGCTTATGATGAGGTATTTCAAAGTGGGTCCAACTTTTAAAGAAGTTCATATCAATGATGAAACAAAAATCATTCAGAACTTTGATCCTCTAACGTGGGATGAACTCTTGAGTATCAAACCAATCTAAGGAATAAAGGACGTAACAATTTCAGATAAGTATTCAATTGGTAAATATTGTTTATAGTCCGCAATTATTAGATTATGAGAAAAATCTAACATCGGATACGGTCAAACTGTTGTTTTTTCTTTTGCGTTAACTTATATTTTAATGAATTTTGATATATATATATATATATATATTCATATTCACGAAACATTGCTAAAGTCCATTTACGCTAAGGGATTCCAAGTAAGTTATTCACATATATGAACTGCTAAATTGTAGAATTGTATATTTTTTACTAATCTCATAGTTTTCAATCAAAACTTAATTGAATAATGTTGTTGAAATTGGAGGGTGAGGGCTATAGAATGTGTTGCATATGGTCAAATTGATGAGAAGTTGTTTAGGCATTTTCGTGTAGTTCATTACAAGCATTTGTTTGTTTTACTCCGATATTCTGGATCGTAAGATTTAATGGTATGTTAACATGTTTTCAATAAAATATGAGTAAGACATGAATATTGGAAAAAATTATGAGTACATATATTTTATTTGTTTGTAGGGTATACATGGCTTAAAGGTAGAGAAGGGCCATTTTCGATTGAATATTATCGCTGACCCTTGGATGAGTTGAACAAGTTGATGGATATGTATGAAATTGTTAAATTTTAATAATTTTCTGATCATATAAATTATTAATAACATCTAGTATATTTCAATGTTTGGTTTTTTTTGTAGTTACCCTCATCCTCTTCAAACATAATACTCCAACGAGCACATGTTTGGTCTCAGTATTTTCTAAAATCTTCTTTACTCTTATTCTAAACTATAAAAAATTATGAAGTTTTAAGTATGGATTTTTAAAGACAATTGTAATGATTGTTAACTGGTTCTTTTTTATTTTTCGTTTATTTAAAAAATACAAGCTAATTTTATTTAGAAATTATTTTCTAGTAATGATGTTTATGAGATATTGAAACTCATTATCGTTGATGAAAAGATAATTTAATTTATAAAGCTTATTATTATTGTAGGATATTTAAATGCATAAAGATAATTTCAAATTTAAGCATTTGTAATATCCTATTGATTAATCAAAATATGATTGTTTCGATTAACAAAACATTTTGATACCGACTCAACTAATATATACAACAAACACACGTGATTGTTTTTATATCATCCTTTTTTTTTTAAACATGGCTTTCATATTAAAAACGCAAACAAAAAAATATAACTCCAGGGCCTTAAAATGTTTATCGCCAAAATCGACATTATCTTGCACTTACGGAGAGATTACCTATTTATAATACGGCTTTGATTTAATCAATAACTGTTTTTCGAGGAAGAATAGAAACAAGGGCCGTGGGCCAAAAATGACTCTTTTGAAGCTAGGCCTTTTAACAATTTACGGTTTTTCGCAAGTATATATGATGTGGCTTCTCTATTTATCTGAATAATAAAGCCAATATATTAGAGCTCACTTAAAATAGTAGAATCCCAATAGATTGAAGTCCACTCTAGAATAGTTGAAGATGAATGGATACACTCGATGCTGATACATTCGATACGGTCGATACTCTATTGGAAGCTTAACCGGCGATCGAGGAGATACATTGGTGAAGTGCGGTGAAGGATACAAAGGAGAGAAGAGGTGGATCGATTTGCTTTGAACGACCCAAGTGACAAGGTAATCTAATATCTTCTAGATATTTTTATAGAAACCTTGGGGTTTGTGGTGATTGTCTCATTTGGGAAGTTTATCGGAAAAGTGTTTCCTATGTCTTCTTGTGGCTGTTTTCAGTTATAATCATTGCTTCATATTAGTAGAACAAAATTTGATTTGAGAAGTAGATGTTAGGGTTAAATCGACGAGTTCAGAGATGTCAATATTGCACTTCGGTCTGTTAAACCTTTGTATGATGTTACCAATTTTGGGGGGTTTATGTGTGTTATGATTTTTGGTTGTTTCATGTCGAAAGATTAGGTTTGCAAGACAAATCAACAAATGAGAAACCCTCATTTTCTCAAGCCTCTCATTCTCGGTTTTCATGATGGTGTGGTACGTAATCTTAGTTCTTTCTCTCGATTTCTCTACTTTTGTATAGTTTGATTACTCTTGACAAAATAGTTTTTTTTTTGTTGCACAATATCCCAGAAAAGTTCTTCAAAAAATTTATACATGGAAGAACTAATGTTATAATCGGAAAACTCACTTCCGATGCTTTTGATCGAAAATGGCTTATCAAACGAGTTGGTGATAAACTTATGGATCGCTGGAAAGAGTTCGTGGAGGCACATGATTTCCGAGCATATGACGTTTTAATTTTTGAGCACTGAAGATGTCGGTTTCCATGTACACGCCTTCGGACCAAGTTGTTGTGGGCTCCAATGAGTCAAGGTTCCAATGGAAAGTCAAGAGGAAAACATGAGTAAGTTGTATTTTGTTGTCATCCAAGACAAATTGTTTAATCTTTTTATAATTGTTTTGACGTATGTATGTATGTTTTTCTGAAGGAATTGAAGAAAACTTCGTAACACTAAATGTCGCAAGCGACAACATCAAACGTAGCAGAATCGTAAGTTGTTATCCTTTACTTTTTCATAAATTTTATCTTTAGATTGTGTGTGCATTTATGCTTTGGTTTAAAAATATTGTAACATGATCCATATTAGTTTTTGTAGTTTCTTCCTAAGTTCTTCATCGATGCTAACAATTTAGAAAAAAACTGATGGCGAGACCATATTTATGGTCAACGAGGTTGGAGCGAAATAGTCTGCTAAACTGGCAATGCATTTTGAGAGTAACGGATGGCGTTTACGTTTAAGTGGTAGCTTAAGAGAGTTTCTATAGATAAACAATATCAAAGCGAACAACACTATCGTGTTGGAGCTAATCGGGGATAACGCAACTACTCCTATCCTCAAGCTCTTCTCCGAGAACCATGTCTCGGTCTAATGTTTCTAAATCTAATGATGAAAATCGATTACCCTTTTGGACAAAACTTATGTTTAGTATTTTGACATATATTTGTGCATATTGTCTTGATCTTAACTTTATTTTATGGTTTTTTTAGTAATTTAGTGCTTTTAATTGTATTGTATAACATCGAAAGAACTAAAAAATGAATATTGGTTTTATGGCGGCTAATTTTCTAAACATGGTATTTATGATATTTTTACAAATTATTCGTTGATATTAAACGTAACAAAGTTATTGTCAATTGTAAAAATTATCAGTTTTTGGATATTTCATGGGCAGATACTACACTAGTTATCGTTAAATTTAGATGCACAGTATTCATGTAGAAGAAGAAGAAGAAGAAGAAAAATGCACCGCTTATATCAAGACAAAGAAACGTCGAATCCTAAAATAAAAATGATTAATACATCTGTAAGAGCATATGCAATGGGGGTTCTTAAGGGGAAAGTTTCTTAACTATTCACGTGGGACCCACGTGAATAGTTAAGAAACAGTCTCTTAAAATCCTTATATAAGGATCGATCCTTACACTGTTCACGCCACGTGGCGTGTAACGATTGGTCCTTTATTTTTTTAATAATTTTTTTTTTTTTTTTTAAGGATCCGAACAAAAAAAAAATAAAATAATATTAAATTTTTTTTTTTTTAAGAACCCCAATGGGTTACACCATTGGGGATGCTCTAAGAAGAAACATTGTAACATGAACACCATATTTTAGCCGCCTTTAACGGTGACGGCGTTGAGTGTTTTTCAGCCAAAAAACTATTAATTACATAAAAATAGATTTTATTTTTCTATCTCTAATTAATTTAGAAATTGGAGTGAAGAAAGAGAGAGGAGAAGAAGAAGACCCTGAAAACAATTCAAGCATCACTAGTCAACGTTTGATAAACCTATTCTCTTCTCTCTTTCGTTTCTTCTCTCTCACTCTCTCTTTCTAAAGGTCTCTCTGGAGTTCTCCCATGGCAGTAAGTTTCTTCAAGTGCTATCTTCTCTGTTTCTTGGTGTTGATTCGATTCCGTGAATCTCTGAAACCCTTTTGAAGAAAGCGAGTCTTATTTATTTCCTGGTTGTTGCTTTGTGGTTCTTCCTTTTTGATTCTCCTCGGAAACATTTCATGTAATTTTTATTCATTTGTATGACTCTGATGGTTAGATATGCAAAGGATATTATGATTAAATGGGAGTTTCGATTCTTACTAATTGCAAAGATCTTGTCTTCTTGGTCTGTGATGGTTGTTTCTGTCGGGTCTTGTTGTTGAACTGATTTGTTTATCAATATGGCTGCAAGGAGCGTTCGAATGTTCCCAAATTTGGAAACTGGGAAGGTGAGGAGAATGTTCCTTACACAGCTTACTTTGAAAAAGCTCGTAAAGGACGAGCTCCCGGCGGTAGAGTATTGAACCCGAACGACCCGGAATATAACTCGGATTCGCAGTTTCAAGCTCCTTCAAGAACCAAAACTGAGGAAGTCCGTGAAGAGAGCGAGTTGAAGCAGTTTGGTGGTGATGGTTCATCAAACGAGGCTGCTAACAAAAGACAAGGAAGGGCTTCTCAGAACAATAGTTACGATAAGTCCCCCTTGCATAAGAATTCATATGCCAAGCCCAGACCAAACCTTAGAGCTGATGAAAGCGTAAGATCTTCTTTGAACCTCTCTGTTTTGTTGCTTTTCCCTAACTGTGTGTTTATAATAGCCTGAAAAAGTCACGGTGGTGCCCAAATTTGGTGATTGGGACGAGAATAACCCGGCATCAGCTGATGGATACACACACATTTTCAACAAAGTCCGTGAAGAGAGAGGTGCCAATGTGAGTGGATCTTCAAGAACGCCCACTCACCCGAGCTCCCGTAATGACCCTTCTTCCAACGCTTCCAAAGTAAGACACTCCTTCAAGCTCAATGCTTCTGAGTGATACCATATTTCAAAATAGTCTCTCTTTTTTTTTTTTACATTGTTTTTGTCTTTCTGTAATTGACAGTGTTGCTGCTTTGGCTTTGGTGGAAAATGAAAGGGAAAAGGGAAGATCGTATATATGTATCGAGAAATCAGTGTGTTGTTGTAATCTTAATGATCAGACACTTTCGAGCTTCTTTAGATGGAATAAGGCATCTGTCCCACTTGCATAAGATTTTTATAGTATAGTTTTTTGTAATTTTTCGTTTTACCTTTGGTGTTTTCATGCTACACATTCCAGTTTTGGACCTGCTTGCGGATTCATTATACATCCTGGTACGGGCTGACCAATTCGGTTAACCGATTGGAAACAGAGATATTTGAGTACCTTCCAAGTTTTTTCCCTGCAAAAATATCAAATTCTAAACGCTAAATTCACAATGAGTCGAGCCTAGTTTGATGGAAGACCCCATACTATTATGAATCAAAGCAATAGAGGTAATCAAGATTAATAAGATCTTCAATAGTAGAGTAAAATATTTCTATTTCTCTAGTTTCATATGTTATCATACTTTGTAGATTAATGAAAATGTTTTTATTTTTAAAAGCATTTCATAGAAAAGTGAAAGTGTTTAGGCCAGTGATTGATCTTTTGTTGGAATTAGAAACCTGAAAATTGCTTAATAGAAACGCCAAAGTTTTTTGTGGGATGGAAAAGTCATATGCCAATTGTTGACAAAAAAAGAAAGTCATATGCCAATTTAGTTATGCATTCAATTTTTAAGCCTATACTATTCCACATCGTAACATGCTTATCAATACAAAAATACATTAAACTCACTAACCTTACAGTTATTGAAATGGATGCTGAAGAAGATTTTGAACTAGATGTGTCACCAACGATCGGCGACATGGATATTGAAGTAAATTCTAAAATAGATGTGTCACTGATGGTGTCGGCGACATGGATGCTGAAGTGAAATCTGGACTATGTATCATCGACGATGTCAGCGTCGATGTCATGGATGATTCTATTCTATACTACCGTTGTCACATAGAATAGAACGACGAAGAGAAAGCTCTCCAAAGCTGTCACCCTTCCTTATGACCGTTGACACTCTCTCCTTTCCTCTCATGAGCTGTATTTTGTTATATTCTACTTATTCTTTGTTTAATCTTTTTTGTTGCCCTAGTTATCTAACATATATATACTCTTGTAAACACTTATGATGATTTAACTTTGGGATTTATTCTTCCCTAAAGCATAAACTCTCTCTCTCTCTCTCTCTCTCTCTCTCTCTCTCTCTCTCTCTCTCTCTCTCTCTCTCTCTCTCTCTCTCTCTCTCTCTCTCTCTCTCTCTCTCTCTCTCTCTCTCTCTCTCTCTCTCTCTCTCTCTCTCTCTCTCTCTCTCTCTCTCTCTCTCTCTCTCTCTCTCTCTCAGCTCTAAGAATCCTAATCTGGTTCTTGGTTGTTCTCTCCTAAATCTCTCCTCTAAACTCTTAATTCTAACATGGTATCAGAGCAATAAGCTCATGTACCTCTTCTACTTCCGCAAATCTCTAATTTAAAGCTCTCAAATATGTTCTTGTTCTTGAAATCTTTGAAGTTCGTCTATGTTCTTGAAACCGGTTGTACTTGTTCTGTGTTTGGCTTCCTTTCTGATTCTTTCTCTTTGATACTCATTCTCTTGATAAAGAATCTCTATCTTTCATTTCTTTTAACTTTCGAAACTCCCTCCTTCTGCTCTTAACAAGTTTAAGAAATAGAGAACTCAAGAGTGATAATTCCTGTGACCCTTAAGGGTGGTAACTACTTGGTGTAGTCAGGAATGGTGAAGTCTGCTCTAAGAGGCCGTGGGCTGTGGAAATATGTCTTCAGCAGTGAAGCTCCACTCCACCAAGTTCAAGCTAAACAAGGTATGGAGTTGGTTGCTACTGATGAAGAAGCATGGACACAAGGAGATCAGAATGTGTTGTCCATTCTTCAAATTTCTCTTGACCAGCATCTTTTGGAGGCTTACTCCTACTGCGTGACATCTAAGGATCTGTGGGATACTATTAAAAAGGTTTATGGAAACATGTCTAATCTTAGCAGGGTGTTCGAGGTCAAGCTAGCTATCAACAACCTCCAACAAGAAGACATGGAGTTTAAGGTTCATTTTGGGAAGTTCAGATCTTTATGGGCAGAGTTGGAGATGTTATGGCCACCAAGTGTTGATCCTTTGGTTCTCAATGAAAGAAGAAAGAAGGATAAGGTCTTTGCTCTCCTACTGACCTTGAATACCTCCCCCAACAACCTGATTAAACACACCCTAAGAGCATACACACTTCCTTCCTTGGATGATGTGTGTGGACAGATTCAAAAGGAACAAGGTTCCATTGGTTTGTTCAGTGGAAAAGGAGAGCTTGTGACTGCCAACAAGGGGATGCACAAGCCTGATGAAAGGCAGAACAATGGTGGTGATAGGAGAGGAGTCTGGTTGTGTGAGTATTGCAATAAGAGTGGACACCTCAAAGACAAATGATGGCGCCTTCATCCACACCTCAGGCCATCATCTTTCCCAAACCGGTTCAAGGATCAAAGGGCCAACTTCTCCAATAGAGCAGCTGAACCTGACTCATCCTCCATGCGGTCTGGTGAGAAAGGTAGGGCAATAGTGGTTCATTAAGCTCCTGCCATGGCTGTTCAGAATGATGTGGTAAGGAGATCAGACCTTGAAGCGCTTATCAAAGCTCTCAAGGAGAACTCTGGTATGGTCCTTGGTAACTCACTCTTTGCTTCAAATAAAACCAGACCATTGATTGTTGATTCAGAAGTCTCTCACCACATGATAAGTGATTCTAAGTTGATAGGCAATGTTAAACCTGCTCTAGGTAATGTAGTGATTGCAAATGGTGATAAGATTCCAATTCAAGGCATATGAAACCTTAAGTTGTTTAACAAAGAATCCAAAGCTTTCCATATGCCTAGTTTCACATCAAACTTGTTATCTGTGAAAAGAGTAGCTACTGATCTCAATTGCAATGTTATTTTTATTCCTAATGATGTTGTGTTTCAGGATACTGAGACAAGTAAGTTGCTTGGGAAAGGTGTGACAAAGGATGAGCTTTATATGATTGAAGACACCAACCCATCTTCTGAATTATCTACTGCTTTTTCTACTTCTGTTGGTGTTGATGATTCTGTTTGGCATGCTAGACTAGGACATCCACACTCTCGTGCTTTAGGACTTTTATTACCTTCTGTCTCTTTCAAAAATGATGATTGTGAGGCTTGTATTCCTGGAAAACATTGCAAGTCTGTCTTTCCTACTTTTAAAAATATCTATGAGAAATGCTTTGATCTTGTTCATATTGATGTTTGGACTGCTCCTTGTGTGTCTAGAGAAAATCACAAATACTTTGTGACATTCATTGATGAGAAATCTAAATACACTTGGATAACCTTGATTAAAACTAAATATAGAGTTTTAGAAGCATTCATAAACTTTCAAAACTATGTTACTAACCATTTCAATGCTAAGATAAAAAAATTTAGATCAGATAATGGTGGAGAGTACACTAGCCATGCATTCAAACAACAACTATCCAAGCATGGAATCATTCATCAAACAAGCTGTCCTTACACTCCACAACAAAATGGGGTGGCTGAAAGGAAGAACATGCACTTGATGGAGGTGGCAAGGTCCATGATGTTCTATAGGAATGTTCCAAAACGTTTTTGGGGAGATGCAGTCATGACAGCTTGCTACTTGATCAACGGAACTCCAACAAGAGTTCTTCATAATCAATCACAATTTCAGGTATTAAACAAAGACAATCGCTCAGTTGAACATTTACGTGTGTTTGGGTGCATTTGCTTTGTGTTAATCCCAGGAGAACAAAGAGATAAGCTGGATGCCAAGAGCATCAAGGCTATGTTCATTGGATACTCCACAACACAAAAGGATATAAGTGCTATGTGCCTGAGACTAGAAAGGTTTTGATCTCAAGGGAGGTTAAGTTTATGGAGTCAAAGAGTTGTTATGATGAGAAGAATTGGGAAAACCTGAAGGATATTCCCAATGCTCCATCTGACCGTGCTACAAACCTAATGCTCATTATGGAAAGCCTTGGAATTTGTCAACCAAAGGAGAGTGCAAGGCCGGTTAATCCACCTCCAGTGGTTGATGCATCTTCAGAAGCTGATCATGATACCCATCTTGATCATGAGGGGGACACACATGAATCAGAATCAGAAATGCAGCAATCTGATTCTATCCATGATCAAGATGGTGTAGAAGAACATCAAGGAGAAGATATGGGGATTGTTGGGTCTGACCAGCAGGATAGAGAGTCTGATAAGCAAGTTCAAGTGCTAAGAAGAAGCACAAGGGTTAAGACTCTTGATGCCAAAGACTTATGAAGAAGAAAAAGAACACAATGAGTGGAGAGATGCAACAAGAGAGGAGATCAAAGCAATGGTGAACAACAACACTTGGTATGAGACTGATCTACCAAGGAAGAAGAAAGCCGTGAGCTCCAAATGGGTGTTTACCATAAAGTACAGAAGCAATGGAGAGATAGAGCGCTACAAGGCTAGATTTGTGGTAAGAGGATTTACTCAGACATATGGAGAGGATTACCATGACACTTTTGTACCAGTAGCCAAGCTCCACACAGTTAGAGTTATCTTATCCTTGACAACAAACTTGGAATGGGAATTATGACAAATGGACGTCAAGAATGCCTTCCTTCAAGGTGAGTTAGAGGATGAAGTGTACATGAATACACCACCTGGTCTTGAAGACATGGTTACACCAGGGAAATTATTGAGACTTAAGAAGGCTATTTATGAGCTGAAGCAATCCCCTAGAGCTTGGTATCACAAGCTGAGCACTACTCTAATGGAGAGAGGCTTCAAGAGATCAGAAGCTGACCATACACTCTTCACTCAATCAAACCAGGAAGGTATTGTAGTCATTCTCATTTATGTTGATGATATTATCATCTCAGGGAATCACAAGGTATGAATTCAATCTAGTAAGGATTATTTGAAATCTGTTTTTGATATCAAGGATCTTGGAGAACTAAAATACTTCCTAAGGATAGAAGTGTGTCGCTCTAAAGATGGCCTCTTCTTATCACAAAGGAAGTATACTCTTGATTTGTTGAGTGAAGCAGGTAAGCAGGGATCAAATGCAGCTAAGACACCTCTTGAAGATGGCTACAAAGTCATAAGAGAGGGGGAGATTGAAGATCAACCTTTTGAGGACATCACTCTATACAGAAGGATGGTTGGTAAGTTGATTTATCTCACCATTACTAGACCTGATTTATGTTTTGCTGTGAATTAGGTAAGTCAACATATGCAAGCTCCTAAGATGCATCATTGGAGCATGGTGGATCGCATCCTAAGATATCTCAATGGAGCTCCTGGTCAAGGAATTTGGATGGGATGCAATCAAAGCACATAAGTTTTTGGGTATTGTGATGCTGATTGGGCAGGAGATAGAGTGGATAGAAGATCAACCTCAGGCTATTGCACCTTCATTGGAGGTAATCTAGTCACTTGGAAGAGCAAGAAGCAGAAGGTTGTCTCATGCTAAAGTGCTGAAGCTGAATATAGAGCAATGAGGAAGTTGACAACCGAGCTAGTATGGATCAAGGCTCTTCTCAAAGATTTGGGTATTGAAGGATCAAAGCCAATCACTATGCACTGTGATAATCAAACAGCTATCCACATTGCATCCAACTCAGTGTTTCATGAGAGGACTAAGCACAATGAAGTTGATTTCCATAAGGTTAGGCAAATGGTGGAGCAAGGAGTGATTCTGCCATGTTATACAAGAAGTGAAGACCAACTGGCTGATGTCTTCACCAAGGCAACTAGTTTGAAGGTATGTGAGTTCATTCATACAAAGCTTGAGCTCATAGACCTTCATGAATCCCTTAAATCCGTGGAGGCTACACTCTTTTTCCCTTCATGAAGTTTTATCCCAGGTGGTTTTCTTCATGAAGGTTTTTTAATGAGTTAGATCTCCATAGTTCCAAGCTTGATTCCAGACCTCTTGAAGTTAAACTTGAGGGGGAGTATTGAAATGGATGCTGAAGAAGATTCTGAACTAGATGTGTCACCGACGATGTCGGCAACATGGATGTTGAAGTATATTCTGAACTAGATGTGTCACCGATGGTGTCGGCGACATGATGCTGAAGTAGATTCTGAACTAGATGTGTCACCGACGGTGTCAGCGACATGGATGCTGGAGTGAAATCTGGACTATGTATCATCGAAGATGTCAGCGTCGATGTCATGGATGATTCTATTCTATACTACCGTTGTCACATATAATAGAACGACGGAGACAAAGCTGTCCAAAGCTGTCACCCTTCCTTATGACCGTTGACACTCTCTCCTTTCCTCTCGTGAGATGTATTTTGTCCTATTCTACTTATTCTTTGTTTATTCTTTTTTGTTGCCCTAGTTGTCTAACATATATATACTTTTGTAAACACTTATGCTGATTTAACTTTGGGATTTATTCTTCCCTAAAGCATAAACTCTCTTCTCTCTCAACTCTATCTCTCGCAGCTCCAAGAATCCTAATCTGGTTCTTGGTTGTTCTCTCCTAAATCTCTCCTCTAAACTCTTAATTCTAACAGCAGTTCCACTTTACTTACTAAAAACATCTCCAGTGAGAAATATTGTTTCTCTCAAACAAGTTACTGCAATGATCTTGACCATTGATGGGGCTCGTGCAGTGCTTTAAAAGTCTTTAACTTAGATTGAGCGTCGAAAGCTCTCCTTTGATGTATTGGAGCTTGGATGAAAAAGCGGAGGATGCGAGTTTGACACTGAGGCAAACAAGGTTGATGATTAACCTCTCAAACATTAATCCGAGGCGAATATTGAAAGCCTTGATAAGCATGAGCTGAGGAAAAATATTGGATGTTATTGTTTGGGTGAACGGAGAATTGGAGTGAACATATAGAAATGCTTGAGAGTTTGAGAATGGCTCGGATTTGAAAGTTAAAAAAAATGTTGCCAAACTCGGATTTGGGCTTGTATAAAGTCCAACACGGACAATAAAACTAGAGTTTTCATATATATGAAAACATAAAATTATTTTAAATATTCAGCCCCATGCAAATGATTTTGATGTTAATGATGGTGACTAGAAGGATGATCTTCCATGATAGTTTCTTTCCCCAAAGATGCAAACTATGAAAATGCGAGAGTTACTTGATACAAAATGTAATATAGAGTATTTTTTTCCAAGATTCTTTATTGCAAAGTAAACTTACAGTTTCAGTTTAATAACCTTGATTTTCACTTGCTTTTCGATCTAACAATGATCTCAAAGCCCCATAAATTCACCCTTAGCATCCAAGCTTGATTCTCTTACAAGAACTCTCAAACCTTTGCTAATAGCAATCTATCTCACTATACGACGCACCAAGCACGGATACCCTAGACGACCTATTTATACTTCATAGGTCTTTTACTACTTTCCTATCTACCCAAAGGAATATTCCCATATATCTTCTTTTAGGAAAAAACATATTTTCCTAAATTCTCTCAAGTGTATATCTTGCGTGTATCGTCTCTGATTTACTTGTGCAGCTCAGCTACTCTCCTTAAGCATTGTCATAGTCAGCTACAAGCATCCTCGGCTTCTGGATCCTCCAACTCCAACTCATCCTACATACGATCTCTGTCGTTGATCCAAGTGATGTTCCTCGTCTTGATTGAGTCAGATTATGTCGTAGCTCATGATCCAACTCGATGCATTTTCAATCTTCCTCTTTTTAGCTTTTTTTGCCTCTCAAGTATATGTCATCAAAAATCTCACAAACACACACATAGCCGAAGCACAAAATTCTAATTGTCACCAAAGAAATTAGTCAAAATCCAAATATGAAAGCCAATTCATTGAAAATTGTGTCATAAGTTCAACAAAAAAAGAGATTAAAAAGGACGTTCAATAAAAAAAACTTCCTACTCCCCAGAATCCTATAGTTCGTGACTAAGTTCCAAACAAATAGAAATTAATACACACTTAGTCACTCCCCCAAAAACCAAGCACACAACCTAAGCATCAGGTCATTTCATCAGAGTCATCATTTCTATTAGGAGACTCTTCTTCTTGATCTGACTCTTCTTTAGAGTCATCCCCAACCGTTTCACTCTTTTCTCCCCCTGCTTGAGAGCACACAAGTTAAAAATACTCACATCAAGATACGAATTCGAAAAAGATTAGACGACTTACCTTGAGTTATGTCGCAGAGATGGAACACCATGTCAGTCAGATTCTGAAGTCCTTCAACAATGTCTTGAAGCGCATTTTGAACTGTCACATGAGTTACACCAACTTTGGTTAGCAAACGGACTGTACCAAGTTGCATCAACTTCATAATATCAGCAGGAGTGGAACCAGAAGACCCAGAGCGAGCAGCTATGGCAGTGCCTGAAAAGATTTTGCGTTTTCCTGAGGCAATCTCCTTTTTCTTTCTTTCAGCTTTCTTCTTGAGAAAGGCCTCACCGCTTCGTGGATCCTTATCGTATAGAAAATGTCCAATCAACTCTTCACCCTCAAATGTGCGAGGAGGGTGCTGCATTTTAAGTACAACTGAGATAACTCGAGAGAAGATCAGCCAGAGACTGTCATTCTGCTAAATAGTGGTCGGACTCATTACTTGCCGATAGACCAGTTTGCCAAAGTCAATTCGGATCCCATGCGCCAGCTTGTAAATCAGCCTTTCTTTATTAGTGGATATATGATTCTTGTGGATAGAAAGATACCAGTTGGATGCTGCAAGACTGTCAGTGCAGCAAACTTGGGGTGGGAGATCCACCGACCTCAGTCATGCCCATGTCTTCTTTTGTCCCTCAGTTAGGTAACTGGCCAGAGTATTAGGAGAGACCTCATCAATACTTGCATCAGATCTGGCTTCTTACTTACTCAGAGGAGTCAAGTCTAAACAGGAATTAGTCAGTTTGGGAGAAAACTCATACATGCTCTTGCGCAGAAAGACTTTGACTCCCTTGTCAAAAGAGGATGAACTGGTCTCGGGAAGGTTGGTCTAAAAATCCTTTACAATCTCAGGAATGTAACCAATCTACCCATTGACAATGCTACTTAACATCCCTATATTGATCAGTCCTATATAACCACACTTATCTAATTCATAAAAATCCACTATCTTTTCAGCTAAAATTCCTCTTTCCTTAAACAGGGCATACCTGGCTTTGGCTCTTTGGATGGAAAGCGCTTGGAGACGAACGCCTTTTTAACTGGAGCTGATGTACTGGCTGGCTAGACGGAGCAGTTGAGTTAGATGGTTTCTTCTTCTTCTTCTTCTTCTTCTTCTTCTTCTTCTTCTTCTTCTTCTTCTTCTTCTTCTTCTTCTTCTTCTTCTTCTTCTTCTTCTTCTTCTTCTTCTTCTTCTTCTTCTTCTTCTTCTTCTTCTGACCTAGCTTGGCCTCCTCTGTCTTCTCAGTGCATGATTTCTTCTGATCAGGAAGAGGTCCCACTTGTTTCCTGGCTTTCCTCTTTTTGGGGATCTGAACTGGCTCAGATGGTTCACAAATAGTGTTCTGCTCAAGAAGATCGTCGTCAATTGGGTCCTTATCGACTGTATCAGCGAGAGCAATGGCCAGAGGGTGTTCATCGGTGGTCAGTGAAGCTAAGGCATCAACCATGTGTTTCTCCTCAACGTCCATATCTTCAAATCCAATCTTTTCAGCCTCAACATCTTGCTGAGCTGAATCAGCTTCCTTTTGACCATCCTTAGGTGACTCATGGCTTTGAATCTCCTTTGTTTCAGGATCTGATGGCAGCTTGGACTGTTGTTCATCTGGCTCAGAGATATGACCTGACTGAACTTCCTCATCTCCCTTTTCCTTAACCACGCCATCTTCTACCAGATCTGTTACCTCGTCATCATGTGCCGTTGCGAAGGAGCTCGTGCTGACTGCTTGACTCTCACCCACAATCTGATCAGAGATGAGATTAGGGTTTATGGGTGGTGGAACCTCTTCTTCAGAACTTGAATCATCGATTAGCTGAGGTGGCACCTATTCCGGCATAGCTTGAGTCTGTCACTGTGCAGAATTGGTTCCAACTTTTATTCTTTTGGTTGCATGGACTATGGTGATTTGTGAAGTTTGGAGAAGAGACACTGTTTTGTCGGAGCTTCTGATTTCTCAAAAAAAATTCTGATTTTTTTTTCTTTTTGCCTTCTCTCCTCTTTTATTGAACCGAGGCAGGATATGTGTCATATATTTTTTTTGCCTTTTGCATGCGATTTGATTGTAATATCAAATTTTCAAAGATTTTGAATTTTAAAATTCAAATCTACTTTTCCTTTTCTGTGCCCAAAAATTCCGGATTTCTGTTTCTTGCCAACCGACTTTAAACTGGACATATCCAACTAGTACCACTTCTTTCACTGCATCACTCATATAGACCATTAGAATAAAACACAACGATTAACATGTAAGAGCAACCACATACATATTAGGAGTAATGAAAATTATAACTATAGTGAGTTTCCTACATGTTATTGAAGCACTCGATTTTACAAATAAAGCATACCTTCTCTATTGAATCCACAAATCAGTGATGTGTGTGTCATGTACTGACACTTCACATGACTCAGTCCATACACTTTGCTCATATGATTCTTTGCATTTGCCCATCATTCTCCCACTGGCTAGCTTTCACACTCTCATGGCTTTATCCTGCCTCAACCAGTTTTCAACCTTTATCCTTCGAGTGAGGCTACCTTTTTTCTTTTTTTTTTTCTTTTAAGTCAGTAGACGAGCCATTGAAAGAGTTGATTCAATCATGTGACTTCTCAGGATTCAACTCACAGCTTTTCTGTGTTTATGGCTTTGTGCCTCACTCGAGAAACTCGTATTGTACATGAGACAAGACGGCACAACAGGAAGCTCTTTTCCACTAGTTATCCTGACCCCAAACTAAATCAGAACTTGATGTACTTCTTGAATCAGCGTCTGTGTCAGTCTTGTACACCCGACAACCCATTACATTTCACAGGTACCAATTGAGTTTCTTAGAGTGATAAAACGATTAAAATCCATAGATTTTGTGAAAAAGTTTTCCAGTTGCGAACCAGTAACAATACATTCAACCGCTACCTGTTTTTTCCACCACTAACTCCCAAATGAAATGGTGCCTTATGTCAATATGCTTGGTCCGAGAGTGTTGAACCAAATTCTTTGAGATGCTTATAGCACTCTTATTATCACAGTGAACTAGAAGTGGTCATGACTCAATTTCATAGTCGGATGAGATTAGTTTCATCTAAAGTAGTTGAGCACATCAACTTCCCCTCGCAATATATTCGGCTTCTGCTGTAGAGAGTGATACAGAGTTCTGCTTCTTGTTTATCCATGAAATCAGATTATTTTCAAGAAAGAAGCATCATCCACTAGTGTTCTTCCTATCATCCATGCTCCCTGCCCAATCTGCATCACAGTAGCCAACCAAATTCTTGTTGGATCCTTTGGAGTACAAAATTCCCAGATTAACCGTTCCCTTGACATACTTGATCATCTTTTTAACTGCCTCCATATGAGACTGTTTTGGTTTTGCTTTGTATCTTGCACAAATTCCTACATTTAGACACAAACCTGGTCTGCTAATTGTTAGATACAACAGACTACCAATTATTCCACGATACAATTTGACATCTACATCAGTTTCATCATCATCTCTTGACAGCTTGGTTGTAGTACTCATTTGTGTCTTAGCCTCTTTGCATTGATCCAATTTGAACTGGTTCAACAAATTTTTAGCATATGTGCTCTGGGAGATGAACACTCCATTATCAGTTTGGCTGACTTGCAATCCCAGGAAGTACTTCAATTCTCCTACCATGATCATTTCAAACTCTAGAGTCATATCATGTACAAAAGCATCAACTAAGACTTGAGGCGTTCCTCCGAAAATGATGTCGTCCACATAGATCTGCACTATAATAATTCCGTTCATTTGTTCCAGCACAAAGATGTTCTTGTCCACTTTTCCTCTTGAATACCTTCCCATAAGAAATCTCGTGAGCCTTTCATAACATACTCTAGGTGTAATACCCTATATTCATAAATATGGTCAACGGGCAGAAGAAAAGTCAACAGGGGCAAAATTGTAATTTTGCCAAAGTCAACAGTAAATCGGTAATTTTACCAAAGTTCGAGATGGAAGTCGAGAAGGGCCAAATGTTCTCATTTTATAACATACAGTGTTTTTAAAACCGGACCGACCCGGCGGTCGGACCGGGTTGAACCGTGAACCGAAAGCATACCCGGGTTGGGTTGAGTATAAAACCCATTGGTAGTTGAACCGGTTAAAAAACCGGGTTGGACCGCCAAAAAACCGGAAACCATCGACCCATTGAACCGTATCAAACCGGGTTTTATAAAAAATATTATTTTATATGTTGTTAACTACTTTTTCTTTCCTAAATATAACTATATTAGTTTTAAATATTTATTAAAAGATAAGAATAAATGTGTTACTATATCTTATCTCTTCTCTCAATGGACGAATAACATAAAAAGTAAAAACTATGCATCTAAGAGGCATGATTTGTATGTTGGTGAAGTCTTGAAGAAAAATTATTCATTTAAGGTGTTTCGATCTCAACATTTTCTAAATATGTTGGAACGTTGTTGATTTAACATTTAAACTTTTGAAGAATTTTTTAAATAATTGTTACACATATTTTTTAAAATTACGATTATTAAAGTGTCTTATTTGATAGTTTGAAATTAATAACATATTATATATATATATATATATATATATATATATATTTGTTTTTTAAATTATCATCAAATCTGGTTGAACCCGTTCGAACCCGGTCGAACCATATTAACCCATGATCCAAAAACTTTACCGGTTCAGTCGCCGGTCCGGTTTTAAAAACATTGATAACATAAATAATATTTACAAGACTAGAATTTGAAGAAACGGAACAGAAAAGGGTTTTTCGGCTTGTCGGTTGGAAAATCGAGAAAACCGAGAAAACTTCGGAAATTCATAACCGGAGCTAGGAAACTCCAAATGAGGTGATTCAAGTTGCTAAATTCATCTAAAATCAGGGAGAATCCGATTTGGAGGTTTTGGGATTTTATAAAACAATTATCGCGAAACCGAGGAAACCGAGAAGAAATTGCAAGATGGGTTTGTAACTGGTTTGGGCCGGTTTTGGGCTGGATTTTGTGGATAAGAAGAATCTACAGAGACAGGTGTTTCACCTTTAGGTCTCCAGCCACTCCCTTCTCTCTAGATTCATCTGGAAAACCCAGAAATTCATCCTTTCCTCTTGAAGATTCAAAGGAAACCTCAAGAACACCATAGTGTTCTTCATACCTCCAAACACTAAAAATCCCATAACTCTTTCAATATAAACCCAAATCCACTTCTGCAAAGCCAGTGGTCTCCTATCTCCCTCCTCTACAACTGCCAGCCAGCCAACCATGACCGCCGTCGCCGGAGTTTGCCGGAAATTGGCCAGAAATCTGCCGCGGTTAGGGTTTTGGCGGATCTCTCTCATCCTTCATCAGATCTGGACGTTTTGAATCCATAGATGGATATATCTCCTCTTTCCGATCAGTTTGATAGGTGGATCGTCATCTTAGTCGCCGGAAAAAGGGGTGAACCGGCCGGTCAACGCCGGACCACCGCCGGTCAACGCCGGACCACCGCCGGAGAAGCCGCCGGAATTCTTCCTCCGCTGTCTCTCTCCTCCGCCGGTTCACTGTGGATGGTTTAGCATCAGTTTGGTTTAAGAATTTGGGTTGGTTAGGCTTGGTTAAGCCTTGGTCAACGGTTAGGTCAAACCGGTCAACAATTTGACCTAAACCGGTTTAACCTAACCGGTTTAATTTAGACCGGTTCAGTTGGTTTGGTTCGATTGAAGTGGTTCAGTTGGTTCAGAGTGGTCAACCGGTTCAAGCTTTGTCAAATTCAAAGTAAACGGTCAAAGTCAACGGTCAACGGGAGGTCAAAGTCAATGCCGGTCAATGCCATGGTCAACGCGTTGACTCCGGCCAGATTGTGATTTGCAGTTTGTATACGGGTGTTCGGGAAGCTTCGGAGTTTGTATTCGGGTGTTCGGGAGGTTCGGGTTTAGTTTGGGGTCTCGGGAAGTCGTATCCGCATCCGTGCCATTCATTCCGACCAATCACGGTGAGTCGGCTCAATCATCGTAGATTGAGCATATAGAACGGGAAATGAGAAACCTTAGAATTAAGTAATTGAAGGAATTTCTAGCAGTTCCTAATCAGATTAGCAACCCTAGGTATAAATTCCAAGCCTAGGATCCAGGGTCTAGTTATATTGAATCTACAACAGATCTCGAATTACCTGGAGTTTAGCTGCGGAAGATGAACAAGTATTAGAGATTTGTTAGCGCCTCAAATGCTGCGCCTCTACTGGTATCCACACGCACACAAACTGGAACGGACGGGATGCTAGTGCCGTTTAGAGATCGGATCTCTCAGAAGGTTTTAGTTTCTTTCTGGTGGCTGTGAATTAGGTCTAATCTCTGTCTAGTTCGTCCATATATCATATATATGTCGATGACCTAATTAACCTGGGATTAACCGGTGTTAATTAAGTCTTAAACCAAAATCTGCAATTTGGTTCGCGACCTGTGTCGATCGACACAACCTTAGAAACTCGTTATGAATGTATATCGAATATACAATCACTGGATCATTACACTAATGATTAACCCCATATGAAACATATTCAGTTTGCTTAGGTGTGCGACCCTGTAGGATCATATAATACTATTAATGAGTTCACAACTCACATATCACAAGTGGTTTCTAGCAAAACATCATGACTATCTAGTATTGTATGAATGTCTTATCTCGACAACACAACTATCTCTAGAGTAATTACAAGTGTGATTTCAGGACATTCCCAACAATCTCCCACTTGTACTGGAATCATCTATTCCCATAATCCCTTCGTCTCTATATCTCGATCTGACATAAGGCAAGATCCGTGTCATCCTTATTAAGCCAAAATCATGTTCATCGAACTCCGATTTATACTGACAAGACAAACGACTGACAATCACCTCGTTTGAGTGCGGCTACACATTTCTCAGTATCAAATCTTCGATGGGCCCTGAGATATTTATCTCCTGTTATATAGGAGGGACAAATCCCATCTTGTTCCATCACTGTTCCTTCACACACTTCATGATACACCCAATCAATGCCTTTATAGTCACCAGTTACGGCTGACGTTTGACAAGGTTAAAGCGGACCAATTCATATGTAAGAAAACATGATGAACTCAGGTCTAAGGACTATACTCTATAGTCGTAATGAAAACTCTCATGACACTTATATAACTATCCTGTAGAGTTCTCATTAGCGGGTCATGTCCGATCATGTGTTCTCCAACACATATCTATGTGATTGACTTTAATACTCTTATTAATGACTCCATGAAACTTAGTCATTAGTCACCTCACATACTAGTCTCACGCGGTTGTTAATGTCCCACTTTAACAACCTTGACCAGGGACCAACATAACTTATGTCATTTATTATCTATAGGGTTTCATGATCAAGTCACATACTTGATGACCTATAAAATGTCATAAATTACTTTGGGACTATTATTTAATAACATAATTAAATAATACTGATGTCAGAGTTCATAATCAAATTATGTTTACATGAACATCATATCATAACTAAAATCAACAACAACTCCCATTAAAATTAAGATCATATCTTAAGACATCTAATGCCTGTAGCAGAAGTCTGACTCTCATACGCTCTTGCTCAGCATGTGTCGAAGGACACTGCGTCTTGCTAAGAGTAATGCCAAGAGTCATTGGCATGAAGCCCTTCTTGGAATCATGAATACTGGACTTGTGTAAGACCTTATCCATATAAGTATCTTGACACAATCCAATTAGCTTCTATCTCTATAGATTCATATTCCAAGAATGTATACGGCTTCTCCCATGTTTTCATCGAAAAAACAACTTTCGAGTCAAGTCTTATCAGGCTAAAACAATGGAACTTCATTTCCAAAAGTAGTATGTTATCAACATACAATGCGAGAAATGCAACTGCGCTCCCACTAGTTGTCTTATAAACACACGGTTCCTTTTCGTTTCTGATGAAGTCAAACCTTTTGACTTCTTCATCAAAACGAAGATTCCAACTCCGAGATGCTTGCTTCAATCCATAAATACCTTCCTAGCTTTATTAGGATCAATGAAGAATTTCAGGTTGTGTCATGTACACATCCTTTTCAAGAATTCCATTAAGGAAAACTGTTTTCACATCCATCTGCCAGATCTCATAACCATTATGAATGGCGGTTTCTAGGAGAATCCGAATGGACTTAAGCATGGTGACTGGGGAATAGGTTTCTTCATAGTCAATACCATGAAAATGGCTATCGAAGACCGGTTTGACCGGTTATCGAAGACCAGTTTAAATTGTGTTGTATCGACCGATGCAAATGGTTTGCGTCGATCGACACATCACCCTCAGAATTATTGGTCCGACCAAATCTGCATATACCAGACCAAACTTAATCCTAAAGTTCTAGATGAACCTAAAACTAATAAAACTGATTGTTTTAAGTAAATTAATAACTTCTTGGATGTATATTGGATGTACATCAAGATAAAATAGTTCTTTTCCTCAACTAAATTTCAAGTGATCTTGATGTCTTGCCCGATCTTGTCTACTGTCAAGACTCGTGTCGTTTGTTGGATAGTCTTGGAGTCCTTGGTATCCACTGCAACATGAGTAAGACAAGTGGTCATTGACAGACTGATATATCATGGTTTTTACCCATTTTATACCATGATATAGATGTGTTTTTAGTGTCTTTTGTGTTCGTTTAGAGTCTTTTACAGGTTTAATCAGGTTTGGAGCTAATTGGAGATATTTGGAGCATTTTGGGACTTTTGGGACGTTTTGGCCGAGAGCTTAACTCACTGTCCGATTTATTGATCAAGCATCGACCGACACACCTTGTGCATCGGTCGACACACTAGCGAGATGGGCCGTACGCGTCGGTTTAACAAGTTATGAAGATTTGCAAAGAAGCCCAGAATAGTTCCAGTATTTACACAGAAGCCCCAGCCGAGATTAGACCTATATATAGAGGATTTTGGTGTTTAATTTACTTACGCTTTCATACTTAGAGCTAAGAGATTTTTAGAGCTTTTGGGGCTGATCTATTTCCTGTATTCACTTATTTTGGAGAAGATTTCGAACCCCTTTGATATTTTATTCTCTTATATGCAATCTATTATTTCTATGATTATGTTTTCATCAATCATGTCTGAGTAGATCCGTAGTTAAGTTTAGGGTTTCTCATTAGGGTTTGATGACTTGCTAGACTTGTTTAATTCGGTTAAGGATTCATATGATTAGAATGTTCTTCAAACTAAATTGTGCTTAAAGCTAGTTCTAACCTGATCAATTAGAATCTAGATCTTAGGTTGCTAAATTCGACACGAGAGTGTGTTTTAGAATCTGAACTATTTAGGTTGAGCAATTAAATTATTCGCAAAGAGATTTGGTTTAGTTTATTTGTGAACATATCGAACTTGAACTTAATGCTAGTTTAATCTGTTAGTAATTGCAAAGAGATTTGGATTACTGCACTTAGACTTAGAGAGTTTTCGCAAAGAGATTTGGTTAATTCTATTTCCGTGATTTGAGTTCTAGAACTGAGTTTAATTAGATCCTGACTGATTAACTTGTCTGCTTGACTGATTTCCTGAGAATACCCTAGGCTTGACGCTTTTAGTTTATTGCTTTCACAACCAACTTGCTACTGTTTACTTTCTTGCTTCGCAATTTATTTACTTCACCATCTGCTTATTTCTAGTATTAATCTCTACGTTTCTGATTCTATTGAGACCAAGTGTCCCTGTGGATTCGATAACCCTATATACTACATTGACGATACTGTGCACTTGCAGTTTAGAATAGGGTAAAACTTAGAACCTATCAAGTTTTTGGCGCCGTTGCCAAGGACTCTTAGAGTCTTCGATAGGACCGAACTTAGGGTTTTTACTAGAAATTTTTCTTTTTGTTTTTGCTTTTTTTCGTTTTATTTTCATAATTTGCTAAACTTTTCTCTGTTTCTTTCTGTCGCAGGTACGACTTTCGCCTTGCGTCGATCGTTGCATCCCTTGCGTCGATCGTCACTCGGCGATTTGAGATTGAATCGATCGTTGCACTGACAGCATCGATCGTTGCTGGACGATTACAGACAGTTTATGCCAACGCAGAAAACTCGAAGTAATCCGAACTCGAGCTTAGTTAATCTCGGACTATAGGAACTTGGACGTCTAGAAAGAACTATCAGAAGAGAAAAGAGAGAGAGAATGGTACGAGAACGTCTGATCTTGATACCAGATGCTGAAGGTACCCTGAGGGACCAAGATAACAATCCGTACAATGCTGCTGGGCATCGGGTTGATGCTGAAGGGAACGTGATCCCTGACCCACCTGAGCCACAACCGCATGCGCAAGGTCAAGCTCAAGGTAGAAAGCTGATTGTCCATGTAAGGACTTTGGCTGATTACAACAGACCAGATGAGTTTCATAGAAACCGAACAGCCTTAGTACTTCCTGGCTTCGAGAGGGAGGATTTTGAGATCAAGACCATCTACTACTCGCTGATGAAACAGATTGCTTTCCATGGACATCCAACATAGCAGCCTATGGACCACATTGATTCGTTTGAGGACATAATCAATGGCATGAAGTACGATGGAGTTTGCCAAGATTATCTGTTCCTTAAGCTCTTTCCTTACAATCTCGCTGGAGACGCTAGTGCATGGCTGAAGCAACTGGCACCTGGTCAGTTTACCACTTGGGCAGCACTGAAAAGTGAGTTCCTGAGGCATTTCTACGATGATGCGCGTTCAGACCAGTTCAGACAGGACATACTCACATTTTCCCAAGGAGCTGTGGAGCCTTTAAAAGCTGCTTGGATGAGATTTAGGAAGTATCAGCGTGACTGCCTGTTGGAATTATGTCCAGTAATCTCTGTACTGTCTCTAGAAAGTAAGAGTATGTCAATGATCAGACATAAGTCATATAATACTGGGGGTCATGATGGCTTGCTAGAGTCCGCTCATGATCTATAAATCTTGGATTTATTGCCTTTATTATATGATCTCATATGGGTCACACGCCTAAGCTAACAGGAAAATGTGTAGGAACGGTTTAGCAGAAGTACGGTAAAAGTGCTAGGCATTTACTGTACTTAGAGAGATAGAAGGGCCTGATTAAATCCAAGGGATTTAATCAGACTGAGATTTGGGCCCAAAAGCCCATGAGAACTAGAAGGGGTTTTAATGAATAAAACCTGACCTAGCTCTCTAATTTTCTCAAGCCTCCTGCGCCTCTTATCTCTCTCTCTGCGCCTCCCACCAGCTTGGTCTAGCAGCCAATTTCCTGCAGTGTGCGTGTGTGAGCCTTTGGAGGAGCTATCTCTTGGTGGTTCTGCTGATCTCAGACAATACCTCTTCTTCCGCTGCATAAACAAGGTATTAGGTGAGATCCTTTATGATTCTAGCAAGAGAACCTAGATCTGGCATGTTTAGTAGGATCAATTAATCTGATGAATTGAACCAGGAAATACTAAACGAATCCTTCAGTGGTATCAGAGCCATTGGTTCTGTTAGGATTTCTTGTTTAGAATCATGTTTAGGTTGTTTAGAAGTGTTTGAATCAATCTATTGATAAGAAAAACACTTAAGAAACAAAGAATTAAAACCTAAACTAATTGAAATCGCATGATCCGATCTATATTGAATCGGAATGCGTCGGAATGATGATCGCCAAAGGATCACCATGTCCGGATCGTGTTAGGCACGGTGGACCGATCAACCGAGGGATCGCATGGATCGAACGATCGCATGGATCGACCCGAACCGATCGCGTCCCGTCCCGATGCCTCCCATCCCGATCACACGTCCGGATCGAGTCGCGTCGCGTCGTCCCGATCGGCTGAGCGGTATGCGTCGTGGTATGCATCCCGATCGGCTGAGCAGACGCGTCGTCGTCCCGATCAGCTATGGCGCGAGAGATGGACCGGTCTGCTGTGCGATCGCGTCCCGCTTCTCTCGGCCCAAGCTCGGCCCGTCCCGTCCCGCTATCGTCCGTGCATCGCGTGGTCGAGTGACAAGCCGATCCCGGATCGTGTCTCGTCTCGATCGCGAAGCTAGGTCACGACCGTGATCGGTTCGTGACCAATCGGTTCGGTTCGGTTAATGGTTCGGTTTAAAAACTTGATTAAAACTTATTCGTCACGGTTTAATAAACAGACTTAATAAAATTTATTAAGTTCTGGTTAAACCGGGATAAGAAATCCAAAGTCGTAAAATTGGATTTAATGCCTAAACCAGTGATTTTCTAATTTGATTTGGTTGGACCAAATAAATTGAGAAAATCCGGTTTAGTAAATAACCGGTTGACAATTGTGGTCATCGTAGTAATTAATTTTGGTTAGACCAATTTTAATGAACAAGACCGGTTATGTCATTTAATTGGACAATTGGGTTATGTCTTGGACATGGACCAATTCTTGGGCCTCGGGCCAAGAAGTTAAAACAATTGGGCAAATTATTTGAGTCTTATTCTTCAGATTATTTTAATTTCATTTAATTATTAAAATTTGATTTTAAAATTAATCAGTTTCCAAAATCTGAAATTAGAAAGTTTCTTAGAATAGAAGTTTCTAGATTTGCATGTTTTGGATATTTAGGAAATTTCTATAGTTAGAAAGTTTCCAAATGTAGGAAGTTTCCAATTTTAGAAAGTTTCCAAAATTAGTAGGTTTCCAAAAATGGAAAGTTTCCAAAAATAGTAATCTTCTATTTTGGGAATGAAATTTTAAGAAAAACCTACAAACCTCAAACAATATCAAGCGTTGGATGTCTTGTCCAGTCTATGTCAGCTGTCGAAGCCCATTCAATTGTACTTATGGCCTTACAGTGTGAGGGTGTCTACTTTTGCGTGGGTAAGACGGTTTGTGATTCATAAATGTCATTGGGAGTCCCATACATTAGTGATTACATGACTGTATAGTCTGGTTTTCTTGACTAGGCCATCGGGAGTCCCGGGCCTTGAGACATCAGAGTGGATTGGGCCTCGGGCCCAGATTCACAACCAAGAGTTATATCACGGATATAATTAGCCGAGATAGGGCTTACCGATATAAGCTAAGTTTGGGTGACGGCCAGTGGCCCACTTTGATCTTAGTTATATGTGGATCTTGGAATCATTATATTCTATTGAGGGTAACTGATGTTATTGAATATAATGAGAGATTAATCATATTATCTATAATGCGAGATTAATCATATTGAACATTTTAACTAAAATCCTTTTATCTTAAATTTCAGTTATGACTAGCACAAACAATCAAAACACTTTCTCGATCCGGTCTGTCCTTGAGATGGACAAACTGAACGGATCAAATTTCTTGACTTGGTCGCGGAACCTGAGGCTAGTCCTCAGGCAGGAGAGAAAGGACTATGTCCTTGAGAGAGCTCTCCCCGTGAGGATCGGGTCCAATGCCTCCCATGCAGTATATGATGCTTGGAATAAGCATTATAATGATGCGGTAGATGTGCGTGGTCTGATGTTGGCTACCATGGACTCAGACTTGCGGGAGCAATATGAGAACATGGAGTCGCCAATAGAGATGATCAGCAGCCAGAAATTGAAATTTCAGGAGCAGGTAAGAGTGGAGAGATACCAGTTGGTTAAGTCTCTCACTAGCTGCAAGCTACCAAATGATCATCCAGTGAGTCCTCATGTCAGTAAAATGATGGGTTACATTGATAACCTGAGGAAACTGGATTATCCAGTTAGCCAAGAATTGGCAACTGAGATCATTCTACAGTCACTGCCGTCAAGCTATGATAAGTTCAGAAGGAACTATATCAAGAAAGGCTTAACGAAGACGCTGACTGAACTGCATGATATGCTCAAGACAGTTGAGCCAAACGTGAAGAGTACCCAGTATAATCTCATAATAGAGAAGGGTAGGTTTATTAAACCTAGTACTGACAAGGGTGAAGACAAAGTTGTCCAGATTTTGAATCACGGCAAGCGTGTGTCTTCTGAGCCCAAGTCAGATACCTCTTACGTTGGTAAGTGCTGCTACTGTAAAGAGACAGGGCATTGGAAGAGAGATTGCATTAAATTCATGGAAGATGATGAGGAGTTGAAGTTGATGTATGAGACTACTTCCTCAGGTATTCATGTTATTACTTCAAGTTCTACCTTATAGGTATTGGATACTGGTTGTGGCACTGATATTTGTGATAATATGCAGAGCCTAAGCAACAGTAGAATGTTGAAGGAAGGACAAGTGGATCTACATGTCTGGATGGAGCTATGGACGCTGCCTCAGCCGTAGGGTTTTCACTTGTAGATGCCTTTGAGGCTTGGTTTTATTAAGTAATTGCTACAATGTACCTGCTTTAGCAGAGTTGTCTTTCATTTTCTTGTAAGAATTTGAATGTTTTTCATTTCGACAAAAGAGAAGTTTAGTTCTTTTGATCTTAATGAAATATTAATTGTAGCACCCTATTCAAGGAATGGGTTTTATATTTTAAACCAAAAGGTGCCTAAATGTAACATAAATACCGAATTGGTTTAAATCTGATGAATTAAACCTGATTTTTCTTGGCATAAAAGTCTTGGTCAAAGAGAAAGTCGGATTCAGAAACTGTTGGAATTATGTCCAGTAATCTCTGTACTGTCTCTAGAACGTAAGAGTATGTCAATGATCAGACATAAGTCATATAATACTGGGGGTCATGATGGCTTGCTAGAGTCCGCTCATGATCTATAAGTCTTGGACTTCTTGCCTTTATTATATGATCCCATATGGGTCACACGCCTAAGCTAACGGGAAATTACGAAGGAACGGTTTAGCAGAAGTACGGTAAAAGTGCTAGGCATTTACTGTACTTAGAGAGTATAAAGGGCCTGATTAAATCCATGGGATTTAATCAGAACTGAGAATTGGGCCCAAAAGCCCATGAGAACTAAAGGGAGGTTTAAATGAATAAAACTTGACCTAAAGCTCTCTAATTTTTTCTCGGCTTCTGCGCCTCCCATCTCTCTCTCTGCGCCTCCTCTCTCAGCTGGTCTAGCAGCCAATTTCCCGGTGTGCGTGTGTGAGCCTTTGGAGGATCCATCCCTTGGTGGTTCTGCTGATCTCTGACCATTACCTCCCATTCCGCTGCACAAAAAGGTAACAGGTGAGATCTATTATGTTTCTAATCAAGAGAACCTAGATCTGCATGTTTAGTAGGATGAATCAATCTGAGAATTGAATCAGGAGACACTAAACAATCCAAGAGTGGTATCAGAGCCATTGGTTCTGTGTTTTTCTTGTTTAGAATCATGTTTAGGATTGTTTAAGAAGTGTTTTTGAATCAACCTACTGATAAGGAAAAACACTTAAGAAACAAAGAATTGAAACCTAAACAAACAAGAAATCGCATGATCCAATCTATATGAATTGGTATGCGTCGGAGTGTTGATCAGTTTCGGATCACACGTCCGGATCGTTAGACGCACAACCGATCATGGATCGGATTGTGTCGTCGACACGATCGGCGACACGGACGAGCGCACGATCGCGGATCGGATCGGATCGAACGATCGCACGATCGATCGCGATCGCGTTCTGCATCGTCTCGTCGCGACCGGCCAACGTCCCGCTCCCGTCTTGCCATCGTCCCGATCAGTCAGCGTCGCGGTTGTGATCGAGATGGGCCGATCACGGATCGCGTCCCGTCCGTTCGAACATCGCGTGATGCTGGCCGATCGTGGCCGTCCCGATAGCGTGACGCAAGCGGCCATTCCGAACGTCGTGACCTAATGGTCGGTTCGGTTTGGCTCGTGTCGGTTCGGTTCGGTTTAAGGCTCGGTTTAATCCTATTAAAATTAATCGTCTTGGTTTAATAAACAGACTTAATAATTTTATTAAGTTCTGGTTAAACCGGGATAAGAAATCCAAAGTCGAAAATTGGATTTTGTGCCTAAACCAGTGATTTTCTAATTTGATTTGGTTGGACCAAATAAATTGAGAAAATCCGGTTTAGTAAATAACCGGTTGACAATTGTGGTCATCGTAGTAATTAATTTTGGTTAAGACCAATTTTAATGAACCAAACCGGTTATGTCATTTAATTGGGCAATTGGGTTATGTCTTGGACATGGACCAATTCTTGGGCCTCGGGCCAAGAAGTTAAAACAATTGGGCCAATTATTTGAGTCTTTTCTTCAGAATTAATTTAAAATTTATTTTTATAAAAATTATAAAATCGATTTTAAATTAATAAGTTTCCAAAATTTTTGAAATTAGAAAGTTTCTTAAAATAGAAGTTTCTAGATTTGCATGTTTTGGATTTTAGGAAATTTCTATAATTAAAAGTTTCTTTTTAGAAAGTTTCCAAAATTAGTAGGTTTCCCAAAAGGGAAAGTTTCCCAAAATAGTAATCTTCTATTTTGGGATGAATTTTTAATAAACCTACAAACCTCAAATAATATCAAGCGTTGGATGTCTTGTCCAGTCTATGTCAGCTGTCGAAGCCCATTCAATTGTATTCATGGCCTTACAGTGTGAGGGTGTCTACTTTTGCGTGGATAAGACGGTTTGTGATTCATAAATGTCATTGGGAGTCCCAGACATTAATGATTACATGACTGTATAGTCTGGTTTTCTTGACTAGGCCATCGGGAGTCCCGGGCCTTGAGACATCAGAGTGGATTGGGCCTCGGGCCCAGATTCACAACCAAGAGTTATATCACGGATATAATTAGCCGACATAGGGCTTACCGATATAAGCTAAGGTTGGGTGATGGCCAGTGGCCCACTTTGATCTTAGTTATATGTGGATCTTGGAATCATTATATTCTATTGAGGGTAACTTATGTTATTGAATATAATGTGTGATTAATCATATTAAAATTAATACGAGATTAATCATATTGAACATATTAACTAATAACCTTTTTATATTATATTTCAGCTATGACTACTACAAGCACTCAAAACACATTCTCAATCCGGTCTGTTCTCGAGAAGGAGAAGCTGACTGGAACGAACTTCCTGACGTGGTCAAGGAACTTGAGGCTAGTCCTCAAGCAGGAGAAGAAGGATTATGTCCTTCGTGATCCCCTCCCCGAGAGGCCTCCTAACAATGCCGCCAGGACTCTGCATAATGCTTGGGAAAAGCATTCGTCAGATGAAAATGATGTCTATTGCCTGATGTTGGCGACAATGACTGCTGAGCTGAAAATGCAGTTCGAGAGTGTGTTGTCACCCATCGAGATAATGGCAAGCCTGAAATCGCTTTTTCAGGAGCAAGCAAGGACTGAGAGGTTTCAGACAGTTAAGAACCTCTTAGACTGTAAGTTGGCTGCAAATGCAGCAGTGAGTCCTCATGTCTTGAAGATGATGGGTTATCTCGATCATCTTCAGAAACTCGACTGCCCTATCAGCCAGGAACTTGCCTGCGACATCGTTCTGCAGTCTTTACCTGCAAGCTATGATCAGTTCATTCTGAACTTTAATATGCATGGCTTGAGTAAGACATTGCCTGAGCTTCACGGAATGCTCAAGACTGCAGAGCCCAACTTGAGGAAAACCGCCAAGGACCCCAATGTGCTTATGGTGCAAAAGGGCAAGGGTTTTAAGAAATCCTCTACCAAGGACAAGGGAAAGGCTAAGGCTGTCCAAGTCTCGGACAAGGACACGCCAAAGCCCAAGCCCAAGTCTAAGGCTGGGCCTACTGACATATGCAGGTTCTGTAAAGAACCAGGGCATTGGAGGAGAGAATGTAAGAAATTCCAAGAAGGTCTAAAGGAATTGAAGAAGAAGACTCTCGAGACTTCTTCATCAGGTATTTTTGTTATAGAAGTTAATACAACTACTTCTGATAATACCTCATGGGTTATGGATACTGGTTGTGGGGCTCATATTTGTAATAATATGCAGGCACTCAGCAACAGTAGAAGGCTGAAGCAAGGACAAGTGGAGCTACGAGTTGGGAATGGAGCGAAAGTTCCTGCACTAGCTGTAGGCACATACTTGTTGTCTTTACCTTTGGGATTGGTTTTAGAACTCAATAATTGTTATTTTGTACCTGCGATAAGCAGAAATATTATTTCAATTTCTTTGTTGGATTTGGAAGGTTATGATTTTTCAGTTAAGAATAAATTATGTTCCTTCAATCGCAACAATTTGTTCTATGGTTGTGCCCCTCTTACGAATGGGCTTTACATACTTGATCAATCCGCGCCAATTTATAACATTGATACCAAACGGTTCAAACCTAATGAGGAGAACCGAACGTTTCTATGGCATTGTCGTTTAGGGCACATCAGCGAGAAACGCATCAAGAGGCTCCATTCGAATGGACTTCTTGGCTCATTTGACTTTGAGTCATGTGAGAAATGCGAATCCTGCATGATGGGCAAAATGACACGGGCCCCCTTTAATAAACCTAACGAGAGGGCCAGTGACTTATTGGGCCTGATACACACTGATGTGTGTGGCCCAATGTCCACAAATGCAAGAGGAAACTATCAGTACTTCATTACCTTCACTGATGATTTCAGTAGGTATGGATATGTTTATTTAATGAAACATAAGTCTGAATCTTTTGAGAAGTTCAGAGAATTCCAAAATGAAGTACAGAACCAACTTGGCAAAAGCATTAAGGCTCTTCGGTCCGACCGAGGAGGAGAATACTTAAGCCAAGAATTCAGTGATCATCTAAGAGAGTGTGGGATCGTGTCCCAACTCACTCCTCCTGGAACACCTCAATGGAATGGTGTATCTGAGAGGAGAAATCGGACCTTATTGGATATGGTTCGATCTATGATGAGTCACACAGACCTTCCAATATCCCTTTGGGGATATGCTCTGCTAACAGCAGTGTTCACTCTAAATAGAGCGCCATCGAAAGCAGTAGCAAAGACACCATATGAATTATGGACTGGAGTGGCTCCAGTGCTGTCTTATCTAAGAATTTGGGGTTGTGAAGCCTATGTCAAGAGATTGATCTCTGACAAGCTTACACCAAAGTCTGACAAATGCTACTTCATTGGTTATCCGAAGGAAACCAAGGCTTATTACTTCTACCTGCGTTCCGAGAACAAGATCTTTGTTGCCCGGGATTGTAACTTTCTTGAGAGGGAGTTTCTCTCTAAGAAAGACAGTGGGAGTAAGGTACAGCTTGAAGAAATTCAAGATGAACAGGATACTGCTCAACCTAATGAGGAAGAGCAGCAGGAGGATCTACAAGAAATTGTAGAGCCTGAGCCTGTAGTACCTGAAGTTCGAAGATCCGGGAGGATCCGTCACGAACCCGAGAGATATCAAGGATTCCTCGTGACTAACTGTCATGATCTTCTGATCATTGATGGTGATGAACCATCGAATTTCAATCAAGCCATGATGGGCCCAGATTCCTCTAAGTGGCGTAAGGCCACAGATTCCGAAATGGACTCCATGTCGGTCAACCAAGTGTTTTCGTTGGTTGACTTACCCGCTGGTGTAAAAGCCATCGAGTGCAAATGGATCTTCAAGAAGAAGATTGACGTGGATGGAAATGTCCAGATTTATAAAGCCAGGTTGGTGGCAAAAGGTTTCAGACAAGTTCACGGTGTGGATTACGATGAAACCTATTCCCCAGTGGCAATGATGAAATCTATTCGGATTCTACTAGCAACTGCAGCTTTTCATGATTATGAAATTTGGCAGATGGACGTAAAAACCGCCTTCCTGAATGGAATTCTGGAAGAGGATGTGTATATGACACAACCTGACGGTTACATAGATCCAAAGAATGCTGGGAAAGTTTGCAAGCTTCATAAATCCATTTATGGATTGAAGCAAGCATCGAGGAGCTGGAATCTTCGTTTTGATGAAGCCATCAAGCAATTTGACTTCATCAGAAACGAAGAAGAACAATGCGTGTATAAGAAAACTAGTGGGAGCAAGATAGTATTTCTTATTCTGTATGTCGATGACATACTGCTTCTCGGAAACGACGTTCCAATGCTGAAGTCGGTAAAGGACTGGCTTGGAAGTTGTTTTTCCATGAAAGACATGGGTGAAGCCGCATACGTTCTTGGAATCAGGATCTACCGGGATAGATCTAGAAGGCTGATAGGCTTGTGTCAAGATTCATACATTGACAAAGTCCTACAAAGATTCAGCATGAAAGATTCCAAGAAGGGCTTCACGCCAATGGTACATGGCACAACGCTAAGCAAGAAGCAGAGCCCTACGACGGCTGCTGAGCTTGAGCGCATGAAGAATATTCCTTATGCATCTGCAATAGGATCTATCATGTATGCCATGATCTGTACTCGTCCTGATGTTGCTTATGCATTGAGCATGACGAGTAGATACCAGTCAAATCCAGGTGAAAACCATTGGATTGCCGTCAAGAATATCCTGAAGTATCTAAGACATACTAAAGATAAGTTCTTGGTGTACGGTGGAAGTGATGTGCTTAAAGTCAGTGGATTCACGGACGCAAGTTTCCAGACAGACCAAGATGATTTCCGGTCACAGTCCGGTTATATCTTTTGTCTGAATGGCGGTGCAATCAGTTGGAGAAGTTCCAAGCAAGACACCGTTGCTGATTCCACTACAGAAGCTGAATATATCGCCGCTTCAGAAGCTGCGAAGGAAGCTGTTTGGATACGAAAGTTCATTATTGAACTAGGTGTGATACCAAATGCGGCTGAGCCTCTGGCACTGTTTTGTGATAACAATGGTGCTATTGCTCAGGCAAAAGAACCAAGATCACACCAGAAATCCAAGCATGTTCTAAGAAGATTTCACTTGATACGTGACATCATAAATAGAAAGGAAGTCAAGATCAGCCGAGTTCAGACAGATGATAACGTCGCTGATCCGTTGACAAAGCCACTCCCAAGACCTAAGCTCGAGTTCCTGACTGAAGCTGTAGGCATTAGAAACATTGAAATGTAATCTAAATTTGAGTGGGAGTTTGAGGGCTTTATTTAGTTATTGATATGTTCTTGTAAAACATTTTATGATGTTTAATGAAATTATTATTTCAAGATTATTTTAACTGTGATGAAATAATCGTTCCAAAGTGATATGAACCATTTTATAGGTCATCGAAGTAAGTGAATTGATCTTGAGTTATCAAAGTCATTTAGCTTGATCATGAGACCCTATATTTGATAGATGGCTTATATCATCATGTCCCTAGTCGAAGGTTGTTGAAATTGGAACACCAACAACCGTGTGAGACTGGATTGGTATGTGACTTATGACAAAGTCTCAGTGTGTCATAGATGCACGGCATCAAAGTCAGTACATAGGTGTATGTAGGGTACATACGACCGGACAAGACCCGATTATAAGAACTCTTCAGGATATTTATATCTGTGTCATAAGAGATTCTTACTACGACTATAGAGTATAGTCCTTAGACCTGAGTTCGCATGCATGTGACTGCACACGAACTAATGCGCTTTGATCATTGTCTAATGCTGTCGTTAAGCGATGGTTATAAGGACCTTGATTGGGTGTATTATGAAATGAGTAGTTTACAGTGATGGAACAAGACGGGATTTGTCCCTCCAATATAAATGGAGTGAATATCTCTAGGCCAATCGGAGATTTGAATACTGGAAAATGCATGGCCATGCTCAAACGGACTTTCCCGAGTCGTTTGGATTGTCAGTATCAAATCAGAGTCCGATGAACATGATTAGCCTAAATAAGGATGACACTCATCTTGCCTTATGACTAATCGAGATATTGAGACAAAAGGATTATGAATACAGAGATTCCAGTTCAAGTGGGAGATTGTTGGAATTATGTCCAGTAATCTCTGTACTGTCTCTAGAACGTAAGAGTATGTCAATGATCAGACATAAGTCATATAATACTGGGGGTCATGATGGCTTGCTAGAGTCCGCTCATGATCTATAAGTCTTGGACTTATTGCCTTTATTATATGATCCCATATGGGTCACACGCCTAAGCTAACGGGAAATTACGAAGGAACGGTTTAGCAGAAGTACGGTAAAAGTGCTAGGCATTTACTGTACTTAGAGAGTATAAAGGGCCTGATTAAATCCATGGGATTTAATCAGAACTGAGAATTGGGCCCAAAAGCCCATGAGAACTAAAGGGAGTTTTAAATGAATAAAACTTGACCTAAAGCTCTCTAATTTTTTCTCAGCTTCTGCGCCTCCCATCTCTCTCTCTGCGCCTCCTCTCTCAGCTGGTCTAGCAGCCAATTTCCCGGTGTGCGTGTGTGAGCCTTTGGAGGATCCATCCCTTGGTGGTTCTGCTGATCTCTGACCATTACCTCCCATTCCGCTGCACAAAAAGGTAACAGGTGAGATCTATTATGTTTCTAATCAAGAGAACCTAGATCTGCATGTTTAGTAGGATGAATCAATCTGAGAATTGAATCAGGAGACACTAAACAATCCAACAGAAACCCCATAGTTATGGACTTTTGGGCTCATTTGAATGGATATCTTATGAGACTTGAATTCTGCTTACTAGACCAAAAGGACAAAGGGCCCATCTTAGCCGAGCTAGAGAAAGGCCCAAACGCTTATTGGAGATTGAACATACTCATGTATGTGGTCCGATGAGCAGTAATGCCAGAGAAAATTTCCTGTACTTCATTGTCTCTACTGATTACTTCAGTAAGTAAGACTGTGTTCATTTGATGAGACACAAGTCAGAATTCTTTGACTTGGTCGAAAGAGTTCCAGAATGAGGTATAGAATCTGAGTGACAGAAGTATTAAGACTCAGGATTAGATCACGAGTGAGAATACTTGAGTCATTAATGGTGTGATCGTCTGAATGAGTGTGAAGTCGTTTCACAGCTCAATTCTCCTGAAAACCTTGAGGTATTTCTGTGATAAAGAATCAGATCTTTTTAGAAATGATTAAAGATGAGTCACACGAATCTTCCATGATATTCTTGAAGAATAACGCTCTAGAAATATCTAAGTTTACGCTGAAATAGTTCCACCAATATCAGTTGAAAGACACCACGTAAATGTGGATTGGAATCGATCCAAATTCGTCTTTACTGAGTATTTGTAGTTGTGCTACTTCGCTGGTTGTCCTAGGGAAACCAAGGCTTGTTACTTTTACGTCCATTCTGATTTCTAAGAAGGGAAGTTACTTTCCAAGAAGAACAGTGGGAGTAAAAGTATAACTCGAAGAAATTCGAGAAATACAGGAGGCTGCTCAACCTGTTGAGGGAGAGCAGCGGATGGACTTACAGATTTCTGTAGAATCTACACCTGTAGAGCCTGAAGTTCGCAGATATGAATGAATCAGTCACTAATCCGAGAGTGATTTCTCGTCATTAGTTGAACCTGATAATCATTGAAAGTTCGCATGATCTGATGATCATTGAAAGCGACGAATCTGCGAAATTCAAAGAAGCGAAAGTGAGCCCGGACTCCGAAAAAAAATTACATTTTGTGTAAGTTAGCTTCATCGATCCATTCATGGATGGAAGCAAACATATCGGAGTTGGAATCTTCGTTCTGTTGAAGTAGTCAAGGTTTTAACTTGAACAGGAACGAAATGGAACTGTGCGTTTACTAATAGATAAGTGGGGGCAATGTTGCATTTCTCAATTTGTATGTCGATGACATACTGATTCTCGGAAATAACGTCCCAATACTGCAGTCGGTAAAGGACTGGCTTGGGAGTTGGTTTTGTGATTGACATGGGTAAAGCCACGTAGTTCTTGGATTCTGGATCTAAAGATAGAGATCCAGAAGAGCTGGTAGGACAAAGTCAGGATTCTTACATTGACAAAGTCCTACACGTTTTGAGCAATCCAAGAATGGTTTTATGCCAATGTCACATGGCATTAAGTTAAGCAAGATACAGTATCCTACGATAACTGCCGAGCTTAAATGCAAGGATGAGATTCCATATGCGTCGGCAATTGGATCTATCATGTATGTCATGAAACGTACTTGTTTGATGTTGTTTTAATGTTAAGCAAGACAAGTAAAGACCAGTCAAATCCAGAAAAGAATCACTGGATTGCCGTAAAGAATATCCTAAAGTATTTGAGGAATACTTAGGATAAGTTCTTGATTTACGGAGAAAGTGAGGTGCTACAAGTCTATAGAGTCTGAAAGGCAAGTTTCCAACGGACAAAGATGATTTCCGGTCACAGTCCGGTTATATCTTGTGTCTATCTGGCGGTGCAAGGCACTGTTGCTGACTCCATGACTTAAGCTGAACATTTCGCAGCTTGGGAAGCGGCGAAAGAGGTTGTTTGGAAAGAAGAGTTCGTCACTGAACTTGATGTGATTCCCAGCATATATGAGACTAGCTGCACATCAGAGGTCCAAACACCTTGAGAGTACGTATAACCTATTCCGTGAGATAAATGACAGAGATGTTAAGTAGATCAGCAAGTTTCAACGAATGAGAACGTTGCTAATCTATTAACGAAGCCACTCCTTAGGCCTAAGCACGAGTCGCGGACTGTAGCTGTAGGATAAGTGAAATTAAGATGTAGTCTTAATTTCAGTGGGAGTTTGTAAAGGGCTTTATTTAGTTATTGATATGTTCTTGTAAAACATTTGAGATGTTTAATAATAAAATTATTTTTCAAGATTATTTTAACTGTGATGAAATAATCGTTCCAAAATGATATGAACCATTTTATAGGTCATCGAAGTAAGTGACTTGATCTTGAGTCATCAAAGTCATTTAGCTTGATCATGAGACCCTATATTTGATAGATGGCTTATATCATCCTGTCCCTAGTCGAAGGTTGTTGAAATTGGAACACCAACAACCGCGTGAGACTAGATTGGTATGTGACTTATGACAAAGTCTCAGGATGTCATAGATGCACAGCATCAAAGTCAGTACATAGGTGTATGTAGGGGTACATACGACCGGACAAGACCCGCTTATAAGAACTCTTCAGGATATTTATATCTGTGTCATAAGAGATTCTTACTACGACTATAGAGTATAGTCCTTAGACCTGAGTTCGCATGCATGTGACTGCACATTAACTGATGCGCTTTGATCATTGTCTAACACTGTCGTTAAGCGATAGTTATAAGGACCTTGTTTGGGTGTATTATGAAATGAGTAGTTTACAGTGATGGAACAAGACGGGATTTGTCCCTCCAATATAAATGGAGTGAATATCTCTAGGCCAATCGGAGATTTGAATACTGGAAAATACATGGCCATGCTCAAACGGACTGTCCCGAGTCGTTTGGATTGTCAGTATCAAATCAGAGTCCGATGAACAAGATTAGGCTTTATAAGGATGACACTAATCTTGCCTTATGACTAATCGAGATATTGAGACAAAAAGGATTATGAATACAGAGATTCCAGTACAAGTGGGAGATTGTTGGAATTATGTCCAGTAATCTCTGTACTGTCTCTAGAAAGTAAGAGTATGTCAATGATCAGACATAAGTCATATAATATTGGGGGTCATGATGGCTTGCTAGAGTCCGCTCATGATCTATAAATCTTGGATTTATTGCCTTTATTATATGATCCCATATGGGTCACACGCCTAAGCTAACAGGAAAATGTGTAGGAACGGTTTAGCAGAAGTACGGTAAAAGTGCTAGGCATTTACTGTACTTAGAGAGATAGAAGGGCCTGATTAAATCCAAGGGATTTAAGGGATTTAATCAGACTGAGATTTGGGCCCAAAAGCCCATGAGAACTAGAAGGGGTTTTAATGAATAAAACCTGACTTAGCTCTCTAACTTTCTCAAGCCTCCTGCGCCTCTTATCTCTCTCTCTGCGCCTCCCACCAGCTTGGTCTAGCAGCCAATTTCCTGCAGTGTGCGTGTGTGAGCCTTTGGAGGAGCTATCTCTTGGTGGTTCTGCTGATCTCAGACAATACCTCTTCTTCCGCTGCATAAACAAGGTATTAGGTGAGATCCTTTATGATTCTAGCAAGAGAACCTAGATCTGGCATGTTTAGTAGGATCAATTAATCTGATGAATTGAACCAGGAAATACTAAACGAATCCTTCACTGCCCACACCATGGATTCAGTGAAGTCACATTGCTAGGTATTTTCTTCAGAGGCATAGATCTGCCATATCAGTCTGCGCTGGATAACTCCAGTAATGCTAACTTCAACACCAGGACTCCTACACAAGCTAAACAGTTGATTGAGAATCTAATAAGCAGCAACAGTTGCAAGACTATGGATGAGAGGAGGAAGAAATCTGGTGGAAGTGTTGATAACTCAGAGATGGCTGAATTGAGATCCAGGATGGACAAAATCTGCAATCTTCTAGGTGAAAAGAAAGCTGTCCACTTTGCTCAAGAAGTAGAAGTAATTCAGACTGAGGAGGACACTCAGGAAGAAGATGTGAATTACATCGGGGGATCTGGTTTCCAAGGAAATAGATTTGGATATCAATCTGGGAACAGATTTTCCGGTGGAGGACAGAAGGGTGCCCTCACAGGCAATCAGAACTCTTCAAACTTTGGACAGACTAGTAATTTTCAGAAGCCTTATGGACAAAGTGCTCAGAGAACCTACGGATCTTCATCTTATCAGGCACCTCCTGCAACCACTGCTTTTGAGACTAGGATAGAAACAATGTTGGAACAGGTACTGGAGAGCCAGAACAAGATTTCTGTGGACAGTAACAAGAAGCTGGATGCAGTTTATGAGAATCTCAATGGGAAGTTTGAGACTCTAAGCACTCATGTGAAGCAGCTGGACACTCAGGTGAATCAGATTTCCAGTTCTATAAAGGGAAAAGGAGTTGCAGACACTCACATTAAGGCCTGCTCTGTGTACATTAATGATGGGTCTCAACAAGGTGAAAAATTTGAGCTAAGTACGGCTGAATTGGTAGAGGAGGAAGAATTTTCGGATTTTGGAGAAAAACTCTCGGGTGAAAGTTGTGAACACAGAGTTGCAACGATTGACACACCCTTAGTGTCGGTCGTTGCAGGGCGAGAACAGACAGAACTGTCGGATGATAATGGCATAGGTGCTGAGTTGGAGCTTGATCACTGATTTACTGGAGTCTCTGAGATCTCTCAAAAGGAGATTTATGCGCAGATTGTTAGACAACACTCCTCAGTCTCTGAAGTGATTAAACAAGAAATTGAAGAGCTTAAGAAGCTAGAGGAGAGTGGTGAAGAATTGGAAGAAATTCCAACTTCTGATGATCCACCTTATCATCCCTGTGTGCAGAGGTACTTAAACAGGATGCTGCCTTTAGATGAAGAGCTGAGAGACTGGGTGATTATAGTTCCCCGACACATTAGTGAGGTGCTACTGAACAAGATCCCGAAGAAGCTGCCTGACCCTGGAGTCTTTGTGCTTGATTGCTCTATCTTCGAGGACAGTTTTAGACGCTCTCTGTGTGACTTAGGAGCTGCTGGAAGTATGATGCCTTATTCTGTGGCAGAGAAGCTGGGGATGCTGGACTTTTCTCCTACTAGGACCTCTCTTGTCCTAGCTGATCAGTCTATACGAGTTCCAGAAGGACTCTTAAAGGACATTCCAGTAAGGGTCGGAAACTACTTAGTTCCGACAGACTTCCTTGTGCTGAAGTATGACTGCGATCCTGATGAAGCATTGCTGCTTGGAAGACCATTCTTGGCTACAGCAGGAGCTGTGATTGATGTTAGACAGAGTCTAATAGACCTCCACCTGGGAGATGAGCCGCTGCGATATGAGATGGAGAAGCTGCGAAAGCCACTGATAGATGGGCAGACATTCACAATCATGGATGCAGATGATGAGCAGCCGGATGAGACTGTGATTCTAGATCCTGGAGCACATTTTACTCCATCTTTTCTTGGGCATGAGCATTCTGCAACAGCCTATTCTCCACCTTGGATGAGGAGACTTGAACAGAGACAGAAAAAGTCTCTGTCAGGTTCTCTTGGTGCCTGAAAGATCTTGTGCGTCCGGTCAAGCTAATGACCTTAAACAAGCGCTGAGTGGGAGGCAACCCACTGTTTTCGTTTTTGCATTTTGATTTTAGTATTTTCATAGGATTTTACGCTTGTTTCTGGTTTTGGTGAGTTTTGTTTGCAGGTCTCGGATTAAATCGCAGTGCGTCGATCGACACACCATTGTGTCGATCGTTACAACGAAAATCGCACAGCAACGGTCGGTGCACCTAGTGCAACGATCGATGCCTGACTGCGACAGAGGTAAACACCCGAGAGAACTAACCATTCCATTAACAAATTTTTCTTTTCTTTCTTTTAACCAATCCCTTGCTTGACACTACTGGGGACAGTGTGTCTTAAGTGTGGGGGAGGTTCTACTAATTACTTTCTTTTGTTTTCTTAGAGTCAGTTAAATTTTAAAAAATTTGTTTTTGGAGTCAAAATTTGTTTAAGTAGGAAACAATGATTTTTTGAGAAGATTAGCAGCATTTGCAGGAACTTAAGTAACCATTGGGATGAAGCTGCAGATTATCTATGACTATTAGAAAACCCAGACACAGATCAGCCTACTGAGAACACCCACATCGCTTCAGGTATCAGAGGATCTTTTACTGACTTCAATTTAATCCTGACTTTAGATTTCTCACCTAAGGGCTTGGTATACTTTATGTCGGACTCCCTTGTTGGTTCTGACACAGCCTGTAAACCTGTCCTATCTAGTTCCCTTCTCCCCTTCCATAAAGTAAAAAAAAAAAAAAAGATAATAAACTGCGGATGAGTTAGTAACTCCGAAGTGGTCATGGGAATGGTAGCAAACACTATTTTCTCTCATGTGATCCATGGAATGTGTCCAAAGTACACCCCATAACGGGAAGAACACTGATAAAAAAAAATAAAATGATACCCAGTGGGGAAAAAATCAGTTGTTAAGGAAGGGAAAGAGAAGAAAGGGATTAGAGAAAGACAGTTTGGTGGTCTAGAGCTGGAAAGGTAAGAATCCATGTGCCTTTAGATCGATACCCCTTAGGTGAGACCGCACTTAAATATATGCAGAAGTCAGTAGGGAGAATTTGAATGCGTGAATGTGATTGTGGCGTTTACTTAGGACAGTTGCTAAGTGTGGGGGAAGTATATGTTGGTCTTGATGTCTGTGGATTGATTCTTTCATGTGGATTACTAAGGGGAATCTGAATGCTGCAGCTTCTACGACAAAATGAGTTTCTGAAGAGTTTTCAAACCTCTTCACTGCATTTTAGTTCTCTGTTTTGCTTGAGGGCAAGCAAAGGCTAAGTGTGGGGGAGTTGATATATCATGGTTTTTACCCATTTTATACCATGATATAGATGTGTTTTTAGTGTCTTTTGTGTTCGTTTAGAGTCTTTTACAGGTTTAATCAGGTTTGGAGCTAATTGGAGATATTTGGAGCATTTTGGGACTTTTGGGACGTTTTGGCCGAGAGCTTAACTCACTGTCCGATTTATTGATCAAGCATCGACCGACACACCTTGTGCATCGGTCGACACACTAGCGAGATGGGCCGTACGCGTCGGTTTAACAAGTTATGAAGATTTGCAAAGAAGCCCAGAATAGTTCCAGTATTTACACAGAAGCCCCAGCCGAGATTAGACCTATATATAGAGGATTTTGGTGTTTAATTTACTTACGCTTTCATACTTAGAGCTAAGAGATTTTTAGAGCTTTTGGGGCTGATCTATTTCCTGTATTCACTTATTTTGGAGAAGATTTCGAACCCCTTTGATATTTTATTATCTTATATGCAATCTATTATTTCTATGATTATGTTTTCATCAATCATGTCTGAGTAGATCCGTAGTTAAGTTTAGGGTTTCTCATTAGGGTTTGATGACTTGCTAGACTTGTTTAATTCGGTTAAGGATTCATATGATTAGAATGTTCTTCAAACTAAATTGTGCTTAAAGCTAGTTCTAACCTGATCAATTAGAATCTAGATCTTAGGTTGCTAAATTCGACACGAGAGTGTGTTTTAGAATCTGAACTATTTAGGTTGAGCAATTAAATTATTCGCAAAGAGATTTGATTTAGTTTATTTGTGAACATATCGAACTTGAACTTAATGCTAGTTTAATCTGTTAGTAATTGCAAAGAGATTTGGATTACTGCACTTAGACTTAGAGAGTTTTCGCAAAGAGATTTGGTTAATTCTATTTCCGTGATTTGAGTTCTAGAACTGAGTTTAATTAGATCCTGACTGATTAACTTGTCTGCTTGTCTGATTTCCTGAGAATACCCTAGGCTTAACGCTTTTAGTTTATTGCTTTCACAACCAACTTGCTACTGTTTACTTTCTTGCTTCGCAATTTATTTACTTCACCATCTGCTTATTTCTAGTATTAATCTCTACGTTTCTGATTCTATTGAGACCAAGTGTCCCTGTGGATTCGATAACCCTATATACTACATTGACGATACTGTGCACTTGCAGTTTAGAATAGGGTAAAACTTAGAACCTATCACAGACTCGCAGTGCGACTGTCAGTGATCACAAGACAGAAGAGATTGGTTTTACTTGACTGGGCTATCAGGAGTTCTGGGCCCAGAGACATCAGAGTGGATTAGGCATAGTTTGTCTCATCCACGACCAAGAGTTGTACTGGGTACAATTAACGATGATTTGCTTACCTAGATAACTAAAGTTTGAGCAATGGCGAGTCGCCCACTCGAATTTTAGTGATCTGAGGATCTTGGCTCATTGTATTCATCTGAGGAAACATAGTTTTGAATACAATACGAGTTTTTCTTATTAGATAAGAATTCTCATTTCTTGAGCATTATAACTAAAACCTATACCTCTTTTAATTACAGCTATGTCTGTATCAACTCACATCAACACTTTCTCACTAAGATCCGTCCTTGAGAAGGACAAGTTAAATGGATCTAATTTCTTGGAATGGTATCGGAACCTGAGAATAGTTCTCAGGCAGGAGAACAAGGAATATGTCCTTGAAAGAGTTCTCCCCGAGAGGCCACGTTCCAATGCCCCGCAGACAGAAAAGAATGCTTATGATAAGCATTCAGCTGATATCAAAGACGTTAATTGTCTAATGCTGGTGACTATGAACTCTGAGCTGCAGAAGCAATATGAGAACGTGATGTCACCCATTGAGATGATTAACAGCCTGAAAGCTTTGTTTCAGGAGCAAGCTCGCACAGAGAGATACCAGACGGTTAAATCTCTCATGGATTGCAAGCTGGCTAAGGACAGTCCAGTAAGTCCTCATGTCCTTAAAATGATGGTTACATTGATAACCTGGGGAAACTGGACTGTGCCATTAGCCAGGAGCTAGCCACTGACATGATTCTGCAGTCTTTGCCGTCGTGTTTTGATCAGTTCATCATGAACTACAACATGCAAAACATGACTAAGACATTGACTGAGTTGCACGGCATGCTGAAGACAGCAGAGCCGAATCTCAAGAAGGCAACTCCCAGTGTACTGATGGTACAAGGGGGTAAAAGGTTTAAGAAACCTAAGAAGGATAAGGGAAAGGCCCAAGTTGTCCAGACTGAGAGTCAGGACAAGCCCAAGCCAAAGCCCAAATCCGGGCCTTCTCCTGAGGACAAATGCAACTACTGCAAGCAGTTAGGGCATTGGAAGAGAGACTGCAAGAAGTTCATGGAAGATTACAAGAAACTGAAGAAGACGTATGATGCGTCTGACTCAGGTATTTATGTTATCGAACTTAATGTTATGTCTTCTAGTTCTACTTCGTGGGTATTGGATACCGGCTGCGGTGCTCATATTTGTACTGATGTGCAGGCACTAAGAAACAGTAGAACGCTGAAGAAAGGACAAGTGGAGCTACGGGTCGGGAATGGAGCTAGGGTTGCTGCACTGGCCGTAGGCACCTATGAGTTGTCTTTACCTTCGGGCATGGTTTTAGCTTTGAATAATTGCTACTTTGTACCTGCGATTAGCAGAAACATAATTTCAGTTTCCGTTTTGGATTTGGAAGGTTTTGATTTTGCAGTTAAGAATAAAGTTTGTTCTTTTAATCGTAATGGTACATTTTACGGTAGCGCCCCATTAGGTAATGGGTTATATGTTTTAAACCAAGAAATGCCTGTCTTTAACATAAATACAAAGCGGTTTAAGTCAAATGACGAAAATCCGACTTTCTTATGGCATTGTCGTTTGGGCCATATCAACGAGAAACGCATTCAGAGACTCCATCGAAATGGACTTCTGGGCTCATTTGATTTTGAATCATGTGAGAAATGCGAATCTTGTTTGATAGGCAAAATGGCTAGAGCCCCTTTCAACAAACCAAATGAAAGGGCCAGTGATTTATTGTGCCTTGTTCATACTAATGTATGTGGGCCAATGAGTACTGTTGCCAGAGGAAATTACAAGTACTTCATTACCTTCACTGATGATTTCAGTAGATATGGCTATGTCTATTTGATGAGACACAAGTCAGAATACTTTGATAGATTCAAGGAATTCAAGAATGAAGTACAGAACCAACTTGGCAAAAGTATCAAAGTTCTGCGATCGGATCGCGGAGGAGAATACTTGAGTCAAGAGTTCAGCGACTATCTGAGCGAGTGTGGAATTATTTCACAACTCACTCCTCCTGGAACACCCCAATGGAATGGAGTGTCAGAGAGGAGGAATCGAACCTTATTGGATATGGTTCGGTCTATGATGAGTCATTCAAATCTTCCATTATCCTTTTGGGGATACGCTCTAGAAACGTCTGCGTTTACACTAAATAGGGTGCCATCTAAATCAGTGGAAAAGACACCACATGAATTGTGGACTGGGAATGTTCCAAGTCTGTCTTTCCTGAGAATTTGGGGTTGTGAGGCTTATGTCAAACGTTTAATCTCTGACAAGCTTGCACCCAAATCAGATAAATACTACTTCGTTGGTTATCCTAGGGAAACCAAGGCATACTACTTTTACAACCAATCTGAGAACAAAGTATTTGTTGCTCGGGACTGTTATTTTCTTGAGAGGGAGTTTCTCTCTAAGAAAAACAGTGGGAGTAAAGTACATCTTGAAGATTCGACATGCACAGGAGACTGCTCAACCAGCTGAGGAAGAGCAACAGTTGGATCCACAAAGTTCTGTGGAACCGGCGCCTGTGGAGCCTGAAGTTCGCAGATCCGGAAGGATCTGTCACGAACCCGAGAGATACTATGGATTTCTCGTGACCAATTCCAATGATCTGATGATCATTGATAGTGACAAACCAGCGACCTTCGCGGAAGCAATGATGGGCCCGGACTCCGAAAAGTGGCTTGGAGCCTCTAAATCCGAAATGGGATCCATGTCAGAAAACCAAGTATGGTCCTTGGTCGATTTACCTAATGGTGCAAAAGCCATTGAGTGTAAATGGATCTTCAAGAAGAAGATTGACGTGGATGGCAATGTACAGATTTACAAAGCGAGGTTGGTGGCTAAAGGTTTCAAGCAAATTCATGGTATTGACTATGATGAAACCTATTCCCCAGTCGCTATGCTTAAATCCATTCGGATTTTCTAGAAATTGCTGCTCATTATGACTATGAGATTTGGCAAATGGATGTCAAAACCGCATTCCTGAATGGTATTCTGGAAGAGGATGTGTATATGACACAGCCTGAAGGTTTTGTCGATTCTAAAAACGATGGGAAGGTATGCAAGCTTCATAAATCCATTTATGGATTGAAGCAAGCATCACGGAGTTGGAATCTTCGTTTTGATGAAGCAGTAAAACAATTTGGTTTCATCAAGAACGAAGAGGAACCATGTGTTTACAAGAAGACTAGTGGGAGCAGAATTGCGTTTCTTGTACTGTATGTCGATGACATACTCCTCCTCGGTAATGACGTTCTGTTGCTTCAGTCTGTTAAGACTTGGCTCAGAAGTTGTTTTTCCATGAAAGACATGGGAGAAGCCGCGTACATTCTTGGAATCAGAATCTACAGAGATAGAGTGAACAAGCTGATTGGATTGTGCCAGGACACTTATATTGATAAGGTGTTGCACAGATTCAGGATGCATGATTCCAAGAAGGGCTTCATACCGATGTCTCATGGCATTAGTCTCAGCAAGAAGCAGTGTCCGGCGACACATGCTGAGCGAGAACGCATGAATAGGATTCCTTATGCTTCTGCAATAGGATCTATTATGTATGCCATGCTCTGCACTCGTCCAGATGTAGCTTACGCGTTAAGCATGACGAGTAGATACCAATCTGATCCAGGTGAAGTTCACTGGACAGCTGTCAAGAATATTCTCAAGTATTTGAGACATACTAAGGATAAATTCCTTGTGTATGGAGGAAGTGAAGAACTTGTGGTGAATGGATTCACCGATGCGAGTTTTCAGACGGACAGAGACGATTTCCGATCACAATCTGGATATGTCTTCTGTCTAAATGGCGGTGCAGTGAGCTGGAAGAGCTCTAAGAAGAATACCGTAGCTGATTCCACGACAGAAGCTGAATATGTTGCTGCTTCAGAAGCAGCAAAGGAAGTTGTTTGGATCAAGAAGGTCATGACTGAACTTGGTGTGGTTCCTAGTATCTTGGAGCCAGTGGCTTTGTTTTGCGATAACAACGGAGCCATTGCTCAGGCGAAAGAACCAAGATCACACCAGAAGTCCAAACACGTAGAGAGGAGATATCACCTGATTCGTGATATCGTCAATAGAGGTGATGTGAAGATCAGCCGAGTTCCGACGGACGAGAATGTCGCTGATCCTCTGACTAAGTCACTCCCAAGACCTAAGCATGAGTTTCATACGACTGCTGTAGGCATTAGAGATCTTAAGATGTAATCTTGATTCTAGTGGGAGTTTTAGTTTTATTTTAGTTATAATAAGATGCTCTTGTAAAACATTCTTTTGGATATGTTTAACGAAATTTGATTTCAGCATTATTTATTGTGATCTAAATAATGGTCCCAAAATAAGTTTATGTCATATTATAGGTCATCAAGTTGAGGACTTGATCATGAAACCCTATGAGTCATAAATGATATAAATTATATTTTGTCCCTAGTCGAGGTTGTCAAAGTGGGACAATGTCAACCGCGAGAGACTAGATTGTGAGGTTTACTTTGGCTAAGTTTCATGGAGCCAATGATATGATTATCGCAGTCAGTCACATAGATATATGTTGGTGAACATATGATCGGACATGACCCGTTGATGAGAAGTCTACAAGATAGTTATATCTGTGTCATAAGAGGTTCTCATTACGACTATAGAGTATAGTCCTCAGACCTGAGTTCATCATGCTTTCTTGCATATGAATTGATACACTTTGACTTTGTCAAACGTCGACCCGTAACTGGAGCCTATAACGGCACTTTTCAAGTATATAATGAAGTGTGCGTTGAAATAGGGATGGAACAAGATGGGATTTGTCCCTCCTGAATAACGGGAGATAAATATCTCAGGGCCTATCGAAGATTTAATACTGAGAAAAATGTGTGGCCGCACTCAAACGAACTGTAGTTCAGTTGTTTGTAATGTTCAGTATGAGATCAGAAGTTCGATAAACACGATGTTGGCTTAATAAGGATGACATCAATCTTGCCTTATGTCAAATCGAGATATAGAGACAAAAGGATTATAGGAATAGATGATTCCAGTACAAGTGGGAGATTGTTGGGATAGTGTCCTGAAATCACACTTGTGCTCACTCCTGATGATAGTTGTGTGTCGAGATCAGACATTCGTATAATACTGGGCGGTTGCAATGTTTTGCTAGAAGCCTCTTGCAATCTGTAAGTTGTAGACTTACTGCTAGTATTATATGATCCTATAGGGTCACACACCTAAGCAAACTGGAAGCTACGATATGGGAATGATCATTATGGTATTGATCATATTAATGTGTATTGGATACACATTATTATCGACAAAATGGTGTTGTGTCGTCTGTGTCGATCGACACAGTTCGGGTTTTAGGAAAGGCTTTTCGAATTAAGACTTAATTAATTGTGTTTTAGGTCGAATAAATCTCGAGAGTTTCGACCTAAACACAGAGCCGTCGAGTTTTTCTTGGCAAGAAAAGCAGAAACACCAGAAACAGTTGATTCCTATTGATCCGGCACTAGCATCCCGTTTCCAGCTTGTGTGCGTGTGTATCTGGTAGAGGCAAGGCATCTGCGTTGCTCCACTGATCTCGTTCACCATTTTCATTCTGCTGCCAGTCCAAAGGTTAGAACGAGGTTGGTTGAATTTCAATATATCAAACCCTAGATCCTAGGAGATCCAACATTTGCTTCCTCTTGTCAGTTGTGTGGCGCTTCGGAACACCAGGCACCAGCTTGTTACCGTGGGCCACGCCCAGCACCCGTCACTTTGTGTCAGCTTTGTGGTCGCGAGGGACACATTGCTCGTCTTTGCCCGACGGCAGAGCTGCAGCGAGGTTGAGTACTGTCCAGAGATGCACACCCACCACATCCTCTCGGCACACCTGCCAGTGGCTACCATCGCGAGCCGAGATGCCACCTGTGTTGGGCATTCCGGTCGTGTTGGGGCTGTTAGGGTTAAGATAGTTAGGCCCAGGTAAGTAAGGGATCTAACTCGTTGTTTGATGTGTGTAGATCGGCTTGCGATCGTCTCTGACGATTCAGTTGCGTATAGTGGTGTTTCTTGTGGGACGGATTGGTAACCGCTAATATGTAGACTTCAACGGACCTATGTATCTAAAACCTTTATGTGGTGAATAGATGTTTTATTTACGTAGTGGATGTGGAGTGTTTCGGTTGTCTTTTTGAGTAGCGGAGTGGTTATATTGCATACTCATGATGGTTGTGAATGCAATATAGTTACGATGTGAAAATAAATGATGGTCCGAGCAAACGGTTTCCATCCGAACCCTGAGAGACGACTGCAATCGCCGATTTGCTTGATTGATTGTGTGTAATTGTTTGCTTTTGTATTTATGCTTGCGTGCTTTATCTAATGCTTGAGTGGGGCATTAGATAATTGGGGATTGTGTTTCGTTCATTGGTGTAGCACTGTTGAGTTGCTAGTTTTCTTTTATGGCATGCACGTTATTTGAGGATCGTTGATGGTGTGGATAAGCCATTCGAGTGGTAGTTATATTTTGTTGGCTTGAGTAATGTGAATGTTTTCATAGTCATTAAATTGTTAAAAAGGGGGGGGGGGGGTGTTAGAACCTTTTGTTTAAGGTATTGAGCTAACTTGAGAATGGTTGGATTCGACCGTCAATTCACGAGAAGAGCGGAATTATAGAATATCGTTACTTAATCATGAGTGACCGTTGGGTACATGATTAACTAACTATATCTCTATGGGGAAGTGATATCGAGGGATGGATTGGTTTGAATTTCACCACTCCAGTGAAAGTTGTTGAATTGAATGTAGGACGGAATGGACGATGCGATACGAATACGAGACCGAACCCGAACCCGAAAGCGAGATGGAGTGTAAAGAGGCCGCAAGACAAGTTGACCCGGGAAGTAAAGCAGTTGGTATAGATCGTTAGTGGTAATTGTATCAGTGCAAGGCAATTGGGCGGACGAAACCATTGGTATGATGAGTTAGCAAAAAGATTGGAGGTAACGTCAGCGATAGTGTGGAATCGAGAGCGAAGCGATAAGTGTGAATTGAATTAAGTCTGAGAAGGTTGGATTCAGAGATTAAAATTCTTGGGGAGCATTCGGGAAGGAAGAATCAGTAGCGGACATAGAGTGGGGTTATAGGTACGGATGGAGTTGGAGCTCTAGAGATGTCAGGTTCTGGGATACAGATTCTTGAAGAGTGTCTCGGGGAGACAAACCCGTATCGGGAAAGATGTGGAAGTCGACGCAAACTGGGGAAGTCAGGAGTGAGAATCAGAGCAAAGTAAATACTTGTGGATGATCGAGGTTCAAGGAAGATCAGTCAAAGAGAGAAGTGACACAGTAAAGTGGGACCGGAGGCAAGAAATTAAGCTATAGTTAAGTGGGAGAAATAAAGGGCAAGTGAAGAAGTGCCGTCAAGATAAGGAATCGGGTATTGAAATGGCAGCCGAATGAGCAGTACGGAGGACAATTGAAAGTTTGGGATGGGATAGTGGACCACCAGAGAATATGGGAGATAGATTCTGAGTGTCAAAGGTCAAGTAACGAGACGTTGGTTTACGAGAAAGGATCAACAGAAGGACGTGGTGAAGCAACTTGCGGAGTTTGGTGCCGATTCAAAGTCTGTTAGTGACGGAGAATTCGGGGATCGAATTACTGTAAGTGGGGAATAATGTAATACCCTATATTCAGAAATATGGTCAACGGGCAGAAGAAAAGTCAACAGGGGCAAAATTGTAATTTTGCCAAACTCAGGGGTAAATCGGTAATTTTACCAAAGTTTGATATGGAAGTCGAGACGGGCCAAATGTTATCACTTTATAACATAAAGAACATTTACAAGACTAGAATTGGAAGAAACGGAACATAAACGGATTTTTTGGCTTGTCGGGTGGAAAACCGAGAAAACCGAGAAAACTTCGGAAATTCATAACCGGAGCTAGGAAACTCCAAATGAGGTGATTCAAGTTGCTAAATTCATCTAAAATCAGGGAGTATTTTCTAAAATAATTATCGTGAAACCGAGAAAACCAAGAAGAAATTGCAAGATGGGTTTGTAACTGGTTTGGGCCGGTTTTGGGCTGGATTTTGTGGATAAGAAGAAGCTCCAGAGACAGGTGTTTCACCTTTAGGTCTCCAGCCATTCCCTTCTTTCTAGATTCATCTGGAAAACCTAGAAATTCATCCTTTCCTCTTGAAGATTCAAAGGAAACCTCAAGAACACCATAGTGTTCTTCATACCTCCAAACACTAAAAATTCCATAACTCTTTCAATATAAACCCAAATCCACTTCTGCAAAGCCCAATGGTCTCCTCTCTCCCTCCTCTACAACCGCCAGCCATCCAACCATGACCGCCGTCGCCGGATCTTGCCGGAAACTGGCCGGAAAGCTGCCGCAGTTAGGGTTTTGGCGGATCTCTCTCATCCTTCATCAGATTTGGACGTTTTGAAGCCATAGATGGATAGATCTCCTCTTTCCGATCAGTTTGATAGGGTGATCGTAGTCTGAGTCGCCGGAAAAAGGGATTAACCGGCTGGTCAACGTCGGACCACCGCCGGTCAACGCCGGAGAAGCCGCCGGATTTCTTCCTCCGCCATCTCTCTCCTCCGCCGGTTCACTGTGGGTGGTTTAGCATCAGTTTGGTTTAAGAATTTGGGTTGGTTAGGCTTGGTTAAGCCTTGGTCAACGGTTAGGTCAAACCGGTCAACAATTTGACCTAAACCGGTTTAACCTAACCGGTTTAATTTAGACCGGTTCAGTTGGTTTGGTTCGATTGAAGTGGTTCAGTTGGTTCAGAGTGGTCAACCGGTTCAAGCTTGGTCAAATTCAAAGTAAACGGTCAAAGTCAACGGTCAACGGGAGGTCAAAGTCAACGCTGGTCAACGCCGGTCAACGCATTGACTCCGGCCAGATTGTGATTTGCGGTTTGTATACGGGTGTTCGGGAAGCTTTGGAGTTCGTATTCGGGTGTTCGGGAGGTTCGGGTTTAGTTTGGGGTCTCGGGAAGTCGTATCCGCATCCGTGCCGTTCATTCCGACCAATCACGGTGAGTCGGCTCAAACATCATAGATTGAGCATATAGAACGGGAAATGAGAAACCTTAGAATTAAGTAATTGCATACCCGAGTTGAGACTAATTGATGTTTGATGACTAAAGTGACTGAATATCGGTAAATTGGTTAGGGTTCAAGACGCATGCTAAGATTATAATATTAAACGGACTAAACCTGTTGTGTGCCGCTAGGTTGCTAGTAACGTTGATTGATGCATTCACATAGCCATGGTGGGATAGGGCTGTATATGTATATATATATATATATATATATATATATATGTATGAAAGAACGATACCGAATGAACGTATATACGGGAAGGAAGACGAAATTAAAAGACGGACTTAAACCTAACAAATGTATAAAGTATTTGGTATCGAGAATAAGTGTATTAAAGGATAAAGAGGAGTGAAGGAATTGAGTAAGTGAATTATGAGATGTCGGGAGCTTAGCAATATGCTAACGCTAAAACCAACGGATCGAGGAATGATTAAAAGACATATAAGAAATGAGTAAGAAATGATGTGTAAAGCGTGTGATTGGTGTGCCGTCTATGGGTTAGCAATCCGCTAATCCAAAGTAGCGGACGTTAATGAGATGTGGGCCGTCTACGGGTTAGCAATCCGCTAATCCAAGGTAGCAGACGTAAATTGGTTAAAAGATTGTAGAAACCCTAATAGGCCTGGTTGTAAGATGATTGTGTGGTTGTGTTGTTGTGTGGTTGCTGTTGAGCTTTCTGTGCAGGCCTGTTAGATTATCTCGGTGTTGGGCCGAGCGATCCGTGTGATTACTTAACTTGGTCATGGGACCGGTTAAGTCATGGTTCCTGACTCGGTGTGGTGCCGAGTCAGAGCGGTGGTGTTGGTGTGTGTGTGCGTGTAGAATTGCGGGACGTGATGTTGAGATCGTTATTGATTATTGATTGAGAATGCTTGTTAGAGTCCAAGCGAGTCTGCGTGTTTACATTTCTGCACTAGGACTCTAGGGTGTGTTAGATCCCGCAAGTCTAGGTGTTTGGATACATTCTGGTACTTTCGACCCGATTGGTTCCTCGGGTAGTGACCTGATCGGACACGTGCCTTTGGGCAGTGATGCTGGTTATGGTGTTAACCTACTGAGTTATGCCGGTAGGTGTGTGGTCTGGAGAATACGGGGTCGCGTCCTAGGGCCGGACTGCATGGAAACTTGGGTTGCCGGGGGTAACTTGACTCACCGCGTATCGATGGACGGAGAACGGTGTCCTAGCCGTGATACTTCGTGTTTACGTCTAGGAGTTGTGGGTTAGTTACCATGTTGGTGACGATGTAAACCCGTGGAAGTTACCGAGATCGTAAGGGCCCTGTGTTGTGTTTATATTGTTGGTGTTGCGCGATAGATAGATCGAGTTCAAATCGAGAGCATGTGCCGCAGTGCCTTCGATTTCCCTTGAATCGCTTTCTCGTTCTTTTGGCTAATGCTTGTGTGTTGTGGGTTCGACACGACGTGGTAGTGCGTGATCGACCGTTTATTGTATTGATTGTTATTTTGGGATTTTGGGGACGGGAATTTGTAGATGCTAGATATAATAGAAGCCGTAGTGGAGAACCGACTCGCTGGGTGATCTTAGATCGCTTATTAGACTCTTTTTGTGTTTTTCAGGTTTAGCAGTGACGGACGCGGGAGGTTCTCGGTGTAGTTTTGGGATTGCTTGTGGCGGGGTTTTGATTCGATGATTTCGGGTTTTATTTCGGTTTGGCTTTGGATCCATTTTTATATCGAGAATTACGTGTTGTTATGAGTGATGGCAAATTGTTTGTAAAAAATTATTAAACATTGTGCCTAACGTTTGATTACTCAGAAATGAATATGTTTCCCTAATATTGTGTTTAGTCCAAACCGACATAACTCATGGAAATGCTACAAGTTGCAAAGCTTTGTATCATGGAAGTGAGGATAGCGGGGTCAAAGACGGGTTAGTGCGAGCCTTTGTCTCAAACCGATCTGTCTCTGGCTTCGTCTTGTGACAAACCTTTTCTGTTTGACTTGCTCGGGTTCGACTTGGTCATGTTCTTGTTTGATTGTTAACCGGTCAGCTCGTCGGTCAACGGATAATGGGAAAGGGGCGTTACACTAGGTTCCTGCTTCAGCCCATACAATGCTTTCTTAAGTTAATGCACATAACCATGGTTGATTGAATCTTCAAATTCTTTTGGTTGTTCTACATACACTTCTTCTTGTAGAATCTCATCCATCTGATATACTGTGAAGTTCATAATGCATGCCATTCCGAGAAACAACCTGATTGACTCAAGACGTGCTACATGAGAAAATGTTTCCTCAAAGTCAACACCTTCAATCTGAGAGTATCCTTGAGAAAAAAGGCGAGAATTATTCCGAACTACCACTCCATTGTCATCAATATTCTTTTTGAAGATCCATTTGGTTCCCACAATATTCACTCCTTTAGGACGAGGTACAAGTTCCCACACATCATTTCACATAAACTGCTCCATCCCTTGTTCCATTGAAACAATCCAGAACTCATCATCCAATGCCTGAACATGTGTTTTTGGCTCAATGACTGAGACAAAATAGGCAAAACGTACCATTTCTCTGAAGTTCAAGTGAACTTTCCTAGTCACTCGTGCATCATTCACATCCCGTATGACTTCAGAGAAAGGATGATTCTTTTGCATTCTACTGAGTTTACCTTTTTATTGTGAACCTACTTCCTATGATGGTCTTGCCTCTGGAACTTCTTCTCTTTCCTCTGTGACTTCTTCTGTGAGAGCCTGCGTTGCTCAGTTTGTTCTGAGTCACTGTCGGAGGTTGTATCAGTGAACTTCATTGGACATATATCATCAAATACCACATTGATTTACTCAACAATCATCCGAGATCTTGTGTTGTACACTCTGAAGGTTGTACTAGTCCCTGAGTAACCCAAGAAAATACCTTCATCACTTCATGAATCAAACTTCCCAAGGTTGTCTTTGTCATTTAGGATATAATACTTCCCACCAAAAACATGAAAGTAGCTTAGGTTTGGAGTTTTTCCTTTCCACAGCTTGTATGGTGTTTTGGTAGTTCCTTTCCTTACATACACTCGATTGATGATGTAGCAAGATGTATTAACTACTTCAGCCCAAAATTTCACTGGTACATTATTTCCGTGAATCATGGCTCTGTCCATCTCTTGGAGAGTCCAATTCTTTCTTTCAACTACTCCGTTCTGATGTGGTGTTCTTGGTGTTAAGAACTGATAAGCAATACCATGATATTCACAAAACACCTTCATGGCTTCATTCTGGAATTCATCACCATGATCACTTTTGACTCGTTTGATTCCACCTTTCTCATTGATAAACTGAAGTGCCCAAATCTGAAAGTTGTCTACTGTTTCAAACTTATCCCGAATGAACCTTACCCATGTATACCTTGTGTAGTCATCCACCAATACAAACACATACCTTTTACCAGCCACACTTTCAACTTGCATTGGTCCAATCAAGTGCATGTGTACCAGATCCAATCTTTATTTCGATTGAATATCTGGTACTTTCTTGTGCTGAACTTTGACATGCTTTCCTTTCCTGCATGCTCCACATACCATCTTGTCACTTCCTTTGAATTCTGGTATCCCTAGAACGATCTCATTCTTAACCAGACTGGTTAAATTTCTTTCATTCATGTGACCAAGACGTTGATACCATACATGTACATCATCCTTTGCACTGAGACATTTAGCGTTGTTCTCCCACATGTAACAATTGTTATCATACCTTTTCCCTTGAAATATGGTATCACTAGTCTCATCTATTGCCTTGAAGTCATAACTTGTTAAGCATACCATCAATCCTTCATCACACAATTGACTCATACTGATCAGGTTTGCCTTGAGACCTTTTACAAGATAGACATTCATCTGTTTAGGTAGATCTGAGTCACGTGTCTTAACTTTTCCTTGTATTTCCCCTTGTCCTCCATCACCAAATGTAACCATTCCTGATTTTATAACTTTGGCCTCTTCAAGGTGATCCCTTGTGCCTGTCATATGCCTTGAGCAGCCACTGTCAAAATACCACGGACTAGTGTCTTCTTGTTCATCAGCTACAAATGGCATACTGCAACAAACATTTTCTGTTGTCGCACTCCTTGTGTGACTTCTGTTGCACGCTTATATAGATCTGTTTTCTGATCCATATCTGATACTTATCCCTGTTCCAGTTGAATCTTCCTAATCTTTGAGTCATCTTACTCTCTCCTGGAATCAGTAGCAGTGAGCTTTGTAGTGACCATTCTTTCCACAGTAGTAACAGCCCATTGATGATGTGTCAGACACCTTCTGTGTCAGGCTTGCTTTACTTTCCTAAACAAACATTGTTTTTTCCTGAGCTAGGTGCGGTTCGTCCAGTATATCCCATACCTGAATTGACATTTTCAGTCCTTCTGTATCTCAACATTTTATCTAGTTGCTTAGTTCCAGCGAACATGTGAATTTTGCGATGATGTTGATCTAGCTCAGACTGAAGCTGCTTAGTTACCTCTTTTTTTGCCTTCTTGGCACTAACTCTTCTGACTTCTTGGCTAGTGTCAAATTTTCCCTTATCTAGGTGACACTTTCATAGCTAAGTTTCTTTTCAGCTTTGAGTTCTTCCTGTAGAGACTCGACTTGTGCTTCAAGTCGTTGCTTCAACCGTATAAATGCCATGTTTTATAATCCAATTTTGATCAATGTATCTCTTACTTCCTTGTAGCTATTTGCAAGATCTGCCTATGGTTCTGATTCTGACTCAGATCCTTCTTCTTCAACTTCGGTGATTCCCAAAAATGCTACAAAGTTGTTCACTTATTCTTCATCACTCTCATCCTCGGATTCATCATTGTTCAATCCTAGAATTGATTTCTCTTGTCTTCGTTTTTGATCATTAACACACTCCAGATGAGTATGTCCCGTTCCTTTGCGCCGAAAGCACTTCATCTCAAGTCTATTAACTGTTGGACATTCAGTTTTGAGGTGTCTGAATCCATTGCATTCATGAAATTGCATTTCTGCTTCCCTGATCATCTTTTCACCCTTCTTAGAGCGCGATCAAATCTTTGAACAATAAGACTAACTGGATCATCTTCGTTAGCCTCATGACTTGTCTTTGCTTGTGATAAAAACGCAATTCTCTTAGGTTTTCTAACTCCATTAAGTTCCATTTCATGAACTTGCAACATTCCAACCAGCTCATAAGACTTCATGCTTTCAGTGTTAGCTGACACGCTTAGAGCTGCCTTGTATGGCATGTACTTTTCTGGTAGACATCTTAGGAACTTTTTGACCAATTTCTTATCCTTGTAATTCTTTCCGAGAAGTATGCCTCCGGAACTAGTTAGCTGATTTTCGCACTAATATCAGAGATTGATTCATCATCTTCCATCTTCAAGTCCTCAAACTTTGTTGCCAGAAGATCCTTCCTTGAGTTTTGAACCTTCTTTGTTCCTTCAAAGTGTGTATGAAGAATGTCACACGCTTCTTTTGCCAGTTCAAACCCTTAGATCAGCTTAAATTGCTTCTTAGCTACACCACAATGAATTGCAGTGAGTGCTCTGGAATTGTATTTTGACAATTTGATGTCTACTTCTGTCCAGAGCTCTTCCGGTTTAGGTACATCCACTACATCATCATTCTTGGTAGTGGGCGCCTTCCAACCCGTCTCAACTGCCTTCCATGCGAGTGGTTCCAAGCCTTTGATTTGCGATCTCGTCTATGCCTTCCTAAACCCATCATTGTTTGCATCCAGTATCACTCTAGAGCTGTTGATTAGCTCATTGTAGTTCTCCATTTATTCCACAAGATTTCACGTGTATATATAAGAAAACAAGTGTCCGCTCTGATACCAAATGAAAATGCGACAGCTACTTGATACAAGATGTAACACAGGTATTCTTTTTCCAAGACTCTTTATTTCAAAGAAAACTTACAGTTTCACTTTAACAACCTTGTCTCTCACTTGCTTTTCGATCTAACAATGATCTCAAAGCCCCTTAGATTCACCCTTAGCACCTAAGCTTGATTCCCTTACACGAATTTCAAACCTTTGCTAATAGCAATCTCTCTCACTATACGGCGCACCAAGCACGGATACCCTATACAGTCTATTTATACTTCATAGGTCGTTTACTACTTTCCTATCTACCCAAAGGAATATTCTCATATATCTTCTTTTAGGCAAAAACATATTTTCCTAAATTCTCTCAAGTGTATATCTTGTGTGTATCTTCTTTGATTTACTTTTCCAGCTCAGCTACTCTCCTTAAGCATTGTCCTAGTCAGCTACAAGCATCCTCAGCTTCTGGATCCTCCAACTCCAACTCATCCTACATACGATCTTTGTCATTTATCCAAGTGATGTAACACATCTTGATTGAGTCAGATGTTGTCGTAGCTCATGATCCAGTTCGCTGCATCTTCAAAACAAAGATACTTAAGGTACAAAAATGGCTGAAGACAACAACGAGGAAGATATTCTAAAAGGAAATGCTAATAAGAAGCAAAAAAAAAAAAGAATCATTCTACCTAAGAAGCAACATTTCTGTATTGTGATATGAGGCATGTATTTGTTTTAGAAGACAATGAAGAGCACACAGTGAAGAGGAAGTGAACTCAACCAAATGAAAGGGAAAATAAGAACTATTTCATCAAGTAGAATGATAATGAGGTCAGGACGAATATAACCTTTTGAGACTGTTGAGGCTTGAAAGGTTTCGTGACAGTTTGATGTCTCAAAGAGATTAAGGACACTTACTCTTCGGATTTACTCTTTTTGATTGAGATGAAGAATTCCGTCGATATCTTTTGTGATGTGTCTGCTCAACTTGGATATGATTATGTTAGATGTGTCTCTTTTTTAGGTATTGGGGGTGGGTTAGTGTTGTTATGGAAAAAGTGTTGATGTACAATTTCTATATATTGATGAATGTATACTCGATTGTGAAATAAATAATAAAGAACACTCTTTTTGTTTTTCTCTTACGATTATGGAATCCTATTTGTAAATTGAGACATCATTTGTGTGAAATAATTGAGAGAACTCAAAGATGACCATAGTTAATGTGTGGAGACTTTAACAAAACCTTGAATGCTAATGAGAAACGAGGTGGTCGTATTAGTAAAGCTGGAATTTAATAGATTTCGAGAACATGGTGAATATTTGCAAGATGATAGATCTTATTTTTAAAGGTAATAACATGATATGAGCATAATTCCATTAATGATGAGCTTGTGAATGATGTTAGAGTAAATAATAATGTCGTACACAAAAATCCTATAATGTTGAAAGTTGGATAGGTAGAATATCCGACTTCACATGTAAAATACTTGGAGTTAATAGAATTTGATCGTAGACCGGCGGTAATCAAATTAGTTCGTAAACATACAGAACATTTGGATAGGCTGTGTTTTGGTGTTAGGGCGATGTTTTTGGTGACAAGGGTTTAAGGGTTTCAAGAAGCTGATGACGTCGCCGCCACCCTCTCCGGTGGCAGCAAGTGGTGGTTCTGGTGGTTCTACAAGGTCCTGGGCTGGGGTTTTTCAAGCTAGTAATCAATTGAAGCAGTTTGATGTGCAAATCACAGTGAAAGATGGGCAAGGAAATGTGGACATTCCTGATGAAATTCTGGAGAATAAAGTGCCGCTATGGGAAAATTTTCTGATCGGACGTTTCCTGTCAGAGGCACCTCATATCGCTAAGGTACATATGATTCTCAATAAAATCTGGACACAAGGAGATAAAGAACAGAAGATTGATGTGTTTGCGGTGGATGCTAAGTCGATGACAATCAAAGTTAATAATTCTCAGGATTCTTACATTGACAAAGTCCTACACGTTTTGAGCAATCCAAGAATGGTTTTATGCCAATGTCACATGGCATTAAGTTAAGCAAGATACAGTATCCTACGATAACTGCCGAGCTTAAATGCATGGATGAGATTCCATATGCGTCGGCAATTGGATCTATCATGTATGTCATGAAACGTACTTGTTTGATGTTGTTTTAATGTTAAGCAAGACAAGTAAAGACCAGTCAAATCCAGAAAAGAATCACTGGATTGCCGTAAAGAATATCCTAAAGTATTTGAGGAATACTTAGGATAAGTTCTTGATTTACGGAGAAAGTGAGGTGCTACAAGTCGATAGAGTCTGAAAGGCAAGTTTCCAACGGACAAAGATGATTTCCGGTCACAGTCCGGTTATATCTTGTGTCTATCTGGCGGTGCAAGGCACTGTTGCTGACTCCATGACTTAAGCTGAACATTTCGCAGCTTGGGAAGCGGCGAAAGAGGTTGTTTGGAAAGAAGAGTTCGTCACTGAACTTGATGTGATTCCCAGCATAGATGAGACTAGCTGCACATCAGAGGTCCAAACACCTTGAGAGTAAGTATAACCTATTCCGTGAGATAAATGACAGAGATGTTAAGTAGATCAGCAAGTTTCAACGAATGAGAACGTTGCTAATCTATTAACGAAGCCACTCCTTAGGCCTAAGCACGAGTCGCGGACTGTAGCTGTAGGATAAGTGAAATTAAGATGTAGTCTTAATTTCAGTGGGAGTTTGTAAAGGGCTTTATTTAGTTATTGATATGTTCTTGTAAAACATTTGAGATGTTTAATAATAAAATTATTTTTCAAGATTATTTTAACTGTGATGAAATAATCGTTCCAAAATGATATGAACCATTTTATAGGTCATCGAAGTAAGTGACTTGATCTTGAGTCATCAAAGTCATTTAGCTTGATCATGAGACCCTATATTTGATAGATGGCTTATATCATCCTGTCCCTAGTCGAAGGTTGTTGAAATTGGAACACCAACAACCGCGTGAGACTAGATTGGTATGTGACTTATGACAAAGTCTCAGGATGTCATAGATGAACGGCATCAAAGTCAGTACATAGGTGTATGTAGGGGTACATACGACCGGACAAGACCCGCTTATAAGAACTCTTCAGGATATTTATATCTGTGTCATAAGAGATTCTTACTACGACTATAGAGTATAGTCCTTAGACCTGAGTTCGCATGCATGTGACTGCACATTAACTGATGCGCTTTGATCATTGTCTAACACTGTCGTTAAGCGATAGTTATAAGGACCTTGTTTGGGTGTATTATGAAATGAGTAGTTTACAGTGATGGAACAAGACGGGATTTGTCCCTCCAATATAAATGGAGTGAATATCTCTAGGCCAATCGGAGATTTGAATACTGGAAAATGCATGGCCATGCTCAAACGGACTGTCCCGAGTCGTTTGGATTGTCAGTATCAAATCAGAGTCCGATGAACAAGATTAGGCTTTATAAGGATGACACTAATCTTGCCTTATGACTAATCGAGATATTGAGACAAAAAGGATTATGAATACAGAGATTCCAGTACAAGTGGGAGATTGTTGGAATTATGTCCAGTAATCTCTGTACTGTCTCTAGAAAGTAAGAGTATGTCAATGATCAGACATAAGTCATATAATATTGGGGGTCATGATGGCTTGCTAGAGTCCGCTCATGATCTATAAATCTTGGATTTATTGCCTTTATTATATGATCCCATATGGGTCACACGCCTAAGCTAACAGGAAAATGTGTAGGAACGGTTTAGCAGAAGTACGGTAAAAGTGCTAGGCATTTACTGTACTTAGAGAGATAGAAGGCTTGGGCCCAAAAGCCCATGAGAACTAGAAGGGGTTTTAATGAATAAAACCTGACCTAGCTCTCTAATTTTCTCAAGCCTCCTGCGCCTCTTATCTCTCTCTCTGCGCCTCCCACCAGCTTGGTCTAGCAGCCAATTTCCTGCAGTGTGCGTGTGTGAGCCTTTGGAGGAGCTATCTCTTGGTGGTTCTGCTGATCTCAGACAATACCTCTTCTTCCGCTGCATAAACAAGGTATTAGGTGAGATCCTTTATGATTCTAGCAAGAGAACCTAGATCTGGCATGTTTAGTAGGATCAATTAATCTGATGAATTGAACCAGGAAATACTAAACGAATCCTTCACTGCCCACACCATGGATTCAGTGAAGTCACATTGCTAGGTATTTTCTTCAGAGGCATAGATCTGCCATATCAGTCTGCGCTGGATAACTCCAGTAATGCTAACTTCAACACCAGGCCTCCTACACAAGCTAAACAGTTGATTGAGAATCTAATAAGCAGCAACAGTTGCAAGACTATGGATGAGAGGAGGAAGAAATCTGGTGGAAGTGTTGATAACTCAGAGATGGCTGAATTGAGATCCAGGATGGACAAAATCTGCAATCTTCTAGGTGAAAAGAAAGCTGTCCACTTTGCTCAAGAAGTAGAAGTAATTCAGACTGAGGAGGACACTCAGGAAGAAGATGTGAATTACATCGGGGGATCTGGTTTCCAAGGAAACAGATTTGGATATCAATCTGGGAACAGATTTTCCGGTGGAGGACAGAAGGGTGCCCTCACAGGCAATCAGAACTCTTCAAACTTTGGACAGACTAGTAATTTTCAGAAGCCTTATGGACAAAGTGCTCAGAGAACCTACGGATCTTCATCTTATCAGGCACCTCCTGCAACCACTGCTTTTGAGACTAGGATAGAAACAATGTTGGAACAGGTACTGGAGAGCCAGAACAAGATTTCTGTGGACAGTAACAAGAAGCTGGATGCAGTTTATGAGAATCTCAATGGGAAGTTTGAGACTCTAAGCACTCATGTGAAGCAGCTGGACACTCAGGTGAATCAGATTTCCAGTTCTATGAAGGGAAAAGGAGTTGCAGACACTCACATTAAGGCCTGGTCTGTGTACATTAATGATGGGTCTCAACAAGGTAAAAAATTTGAGCTAAGTACGGCTGAATTGGTAGAGGAGGAAGAATTTTCGGATTTTGGAGAAAAACTCTCGGGTGAAAGTTGTGAACACAGAGTTGCAACGATTGACACACCCTTAGTGTCGGTCGTTGCAGGGCGAGAACAGACAGAACTGTCGGATGATAATGGCATAGGTGCTGAGTTGGAGCTTGATCACTGATTTACTGGAGTCTCTGAGATCTCTCAAAAGGAGATTTATGCGCAGATTGTTAGACAACACTCCTCAGTCTCTGAAGTGATTAAACAAGAAATTGAAGAGCTTAAGAAGCTAGAGGAGAGTGGTGAAGAATTGGAAGAAATTCCAACTTCTGATGATCCACCTTATCATCCCTGTGTGCAGAGGTACTTAAACAGGATGTTGCCTTTAGATGAAGAGCTGAGAGACTGGGTGATTATAGTTCCCCGACACATTAGTGAGGTGCTACTGAACAAGATCCCGAAGAAGCTGCCTGACCCTGGAGTCTTTGTGCTTGATTGCTCTATCTTCGAGGACAGTTTTAGACGCTCTCTGTGTGACTTAGGAGCTGCTGGAAGTATGATGCCTTATTCTGTGGCAGAGAAGCTGGGGATGCTGGACTTTTCTCCTACTAGGACCTCTCTTGTCCTAGCTGATCAGTCTATACGAGTTCCAGAAGGACTCTTAAAGGACATTCCAGTAAGGGTCGGAAACTACTTAGTTCCGACAGACTTCCTTGTGCTGAAGTATGACTGCGATCCTGATGAAGCATTGCTGCTTGGAAGACCATTCTTGGCTACAGCAGGAGCTGTGATTGATGTTAGACAGAGTCTAATAGACCTCCACCTGGGAGATGAGCCGCTGCGATATGAGATGGAGAAGCTGCGAAAGCCACTGATAGATGGGCAGACATTCACAATCATGGATGCAGATGATGAGCAGCCGGATGAGACTGTGATTCTAGATCCTGGAGCACATTTTACTCCATCTTTTCTTGGGCATGAGCATTCTCCAACAGCCTATTCTCCACCTTGGATGAGGAGACTTGAACAGAGACAGAAAAAGTCTCTGTCAGGTTCTCTTGGTGCCTGAAAGATCTTGTGCGTCCGGTCAAGCTAATGACCTTAAACAAGCGCTGAGTGGGAGGCAACCCACTGTTTTCGTTTTTGCATTTTGATTTTAGTATTTTCATAGGATTTTACGCTTGTTTCTGGTTTTGGTGAGTTTTGTTTGCAGGTCTCGGATTAAATCGCAGTGCGTCGATCGACACACCATTGTGTCGATCGTTACAACGAAAATCGCACAGCAACGGTCGGTGCACCTAGTGCAACGATCGATGCCTGACTGCGACAGAGGTAAACACCCGAGAGAACTAACCATTCCATTAACAAATTTTTCTTTTCTTTTTTTTAACCAATCCCTTGCTTGACACTACTGGGGACAGTGTGTCTTAAGTGTGGGGGAGGTTCTACTAATTACTTTCTTTTGTTTTCTTAGAGTCAGTTAAATTTTAAAAAATTTGTTTTTGGAGTCAAAATTTGTTTAAGTAGGAAACAATGATTTTTTGAGAAGATTAGCAGCATTTGCAGGAACTTAAGTAACCATTGGGATGAAGCTGCAGATTATCTATGACTATTAGAAAACCCAGACACAGATCAGCCTACTGAGAACACCCACATCGCTTCAGGTATCAGAGGATCTTTTACTGACTTCAATTTAATCCTGACTTTAGATTTCTCACCTAAGGGCTTGGTATACTTTATGTCGGACTCCCTTGTTGGTTCTGACACAGCCTGTAAACCTGTCCTATCTAGTTCCCTTCTCCCCTTCCATAAAGTAAAAAAAAAAAAGAAAGATAATAAACTGCGGATGAGTTAGTAACTCCGAAGTGGTCATGGGAATGGTAGCAAACACTATTTTCTCTCATGTGATCCATGGAATGTGTCCAAAGTACACCCCATAACGGGAAGAACACTGATAAAAAAAAATAAAATGATACCCAGTGGGGAAAAAATCAGTTGTTAAGGAAGGGAAAGAGAAGAAAGGGATTAGAGAAAGACAGTTTGGTGGTCTAGAGCTGGAAAGGTAAGAATCCATGTGCCTTTAGATCGATACCCCTTAGGTGAGACCGCACTTAAATATATGCAGAAGTCAGTAGGGAGAATTTGAATGCGTGAATGTGATTGTGGCGTTTACTTAGGACAGTTGCTAAGTGTGGGGGAAGTATATGTTGGTCTTGATGTCTGTGGATTGATTCTTTCATGTGGATTACTAAGGGGAATCTGAATGCTGCAGCTTCTACGACAAAATGAGTTTCTGAAGAGTTTTCAAACCTCTTCACTGCATTTTAGTTCTCTGTTTTGCTTGAGGGCAAGCAAAGGCTAAGTGTGGGGGAGTTGATATATCATGGTTTTTACCCATTTTATACCATGATATAGATGTGTTTTTAGTGTCTTTTGTGTTCGTTTAGAGTCTTTTACAGGTTTAATCAGGTTTGGAGCTAATTGGAGATATTTGGAGCATTTTGGGACTTTTGGGACGTTTTGGCCGAGAGCTTAACTCACTGTCCGATTTATTGATCAAGCATCGACCGACACACCTTGTGCATCGGTCGACACACTAGCGAGATGGGCCGTACGCGTCGGTTTAACAAGTTATGAAGATTTGCAAAGAAGCCCAGAATAGTTCCAGTATTTACACAGAAGCCCCAGCCGAGATTAGACCTATATATAGAGGATTTTGGTGTTTAATTTACTTACGCTTTCATACTTAGAGCTAAGAGATTTTTAGAGCTTTTGGGGCTGATCTATTTCCTGTATTCACTTATTTTGGAGAAGATTTCGAACCCCTTTGATATTTTATTATCTTATATGCAATCTATTATTTCTATGATTATGTTTTCATCAATCATGTCTGAGTAGATCCGTAGTTAAGTTTAGGGTTTCTCATTAGGGTTTGATGACTTGCTAGACTTGTTTAATTCGGTTAAGGATTCATATGATTAGAATGTTCTTCAAACTAAATTGTGCTTAAAGCTAGTTCTAACCTGATCAATTAGAATCTAGATCTTAGGTTGCTAAATTCGACACGAGAGTGTGTTTTAGAATCTGAACTATTTAGGTTGAGCAATTAAATTATTCGCAAAGAGATTTGATTTAGTTTATTTGTGAACATATCGAACTTGAACTTAATGCTAGTTTAATCTGTTAGTAATTGCAAAGAGATTTGGATTACTGCACTTAGACTTAGAGAGTTTTCGCAAAGAGATTTGGTTAATTCTATTTCCGTGATTTGAGTTCTAGAACTGAGTTTAATTAGATCCTGACTGATTAACTTGTCTGCTTGTCTGATTTCCTGAGAATACCCTAGGCTTAACGCTTTTAGTTTATTGCTTTCACAACCAACTTGCTACTGTTTACTTTCTTGCTTCGCAATTTATTTACTTCACCATCTGCTTATTTCTAGTATTAATCTCTACGTTTCTGATTCTATTGAGACCAAGTGTCCCTGTGGATTCGATAACCCTATATACTACATTGACGATACTGTGCACTTGCAGTTTAGAATAGGGTAAAACTTAGAACCTATCACAGACTCGCAGTGCGACTGTCAGTGATCACAAGACAGAAGAGATTGGTTTTACTTGACTGGGCTATCAGGAGTTCTGGGCCCAGAGACATCAGAGTGGATTAGGCATAGTTTGTCTCATCCACGACCAAGAGTTGTACTGGGTACAATTAACGATGATTTGCTTACCTAGATAACTAAAGTTTGAGCAATGGCGAGTCGCCCACTCGAATTTTAGTGATCTGAGGATCTTGGCTCATTGTATTCATCTGAGGAAACATAGTTTTGAATACAATACGAGTTTTTCTTATTAGATAAGAATTCTCATTTCTTGAGCATTATAACTAAAACCTATACCTCTTTTAATTACAGCTATGTCTGTATCAACTCACATCAACACTTTCTCACTAAGATCCGTCCTTGAGAAGGACAAGTTAAATGGATCTAATTTCTTGGAATGGTATCGGAACCTGAGAATAGTTCTCAGGCAGGAGAACAAGGAATATGTCCTTGAAAGAGTTCTCCCCGAGAGGCCACGTTCCAATGCCCCGCAGACAGAAAAGAATGCTTATGATAAGCATTCAGCTGATATCAAAGACGTTAATTGTCTAATGCTGGTGACTATGAACTCTGAGCTGCAGAAGCAATATGAGAACGTGATGTCACCCATTGAGATGATTAACAGCCTGAAAGCTTTGTTTCAGGAGCAAGCTCGCACAGAGAGATACCAGACGGTTAAATCTCTCATGGATTGCAAGCTGGCTAAGGACAGTCCAGTAAGTCCTCATGTCCTTAAAATGATGGTTACATTGATAACCTGGGGAAACTGGACTGTGCCATTAGCCAGGAGCTAGCCACTGACATGATTCTGCAGTCTTTGCCGTCGTGTTTTGATCAGTTCATCATGAACTACAACATGCAAAACATGACTAAGACATTGACTGAGTTGCACGGCATGCTGAAGACAGCAGAGCCGAATCTCAAGAAGGCAACTCCCAGTGTACTGATGGTACAAGGGGGTAAAAGGTTTAAGAAACCTAAGAAGGATAAGGGAAAGGCCCAAGTTGTCCAGACTGAGAGTCAGGACAAGCCCAAGCCAAAGCCCAAATCCGGGCCTTCTCCTGAGGACAAATGCAACTACTGCAAGCAGTTAGGGCATTGGAAGAGAGACTGCAAGAAGTTCATGGAAGATTACAAGAAACTGAAGAAGACGTATGATGCGTCTGACTCAGGTATTTATGTTATCGAACTTAATGTTATGTCTTCTAGTTCTACTTCGTGGGTATTGGATACCGGCTGCGGTGCTCATATTTGTACTGATGTGCAGGCACTAAGAAACAGTAGAACGCTGAAGAAAGGACAAGTGGAGCTACGGGTCGGGAATGGAGCTAGGGTTGCTGCACTGGCCGTAGGCACCTATGAGTTGTCTTTACCTTCGGGCATGGTTTTAGCTTTGAATAATTGCTACTTTGTACCTGCGATTAGCAGAAACATAATTTCAGTTTCCGTTTTGGATTTGGAAGGTTTTGATTTTGCAGTTAAGAATAAAGTTTGTTCTTTTAATCGTAATGGTACATTTTACGGTAGCGCCCCATTAGGTAATGGGTTATATGTTTTAAACCAAGAAATGCCTGTCTTTAACATAAATACAAAGCGGTTTAAGTCAAATGACGAAAATCCGACTTTCTTATGGCATTGTCGTTTGGGCCATATCAACGAGAAACGCATTCAGAGACTCCATCGAAATGGACTTCTGGGCTCATTTGATTTTGAATCATGTGAGAAATGCGAATCTTGTTTGATAGGCAAAATGGCTAGAGCCCCTTTCAACAAACCAAATGAAAGGGCCAGTGATTTATTGTGCCTTGTTCATACTAATGTATGTGGGCCAATGAGTACTGTTGCCAGAGGAAATTACAAGTACTTCATTACCTTCACTGATGATTTCAGTAGATATGGCTATGTCTATTTGATGAGACACAAGTCAGAATACTTTGATAGATTCAAGGAATTCAAGAATGAAGTACAGAACCAACTTGGCAAAAGTATCAAAGTTCTGCGATCGGATCGCGGAGGAGAATACTTGAGTCAAGAGTTCAGCGACTATCTGAGCGAGTGTGGAATTATTTCACAACTCACTCCTCCTGGAACACCCCAATGGAATGGAGTGTCAGAGAGGAGGAATCGAACCTTATTGGATATGGTTCGGTCTATGATGAGTCATTCAAATCTTCCATTATCCTTTTGGGGATACGCTCTAGAAACGTCTGCGTTTACACTAAATAGGGTGCCATCTAAATCAGTGGAAAAGACACCACATGAATTGTGGACTGGGAATGTTCCAAGTCTGTCTTTCCTGAGAATTTGGGGTTGTGAGGCTTATGTCAAACGTTTAATCTCTGACAAGCTTGCACCCAAATCAGATAAATACTACTTCGTTGGTTATCCTAGGGAAACCAAGGCATACTACTTTTACAACCAATCTGAGAACAAAGTATTTGTTGCTCGGGACTGTTCTTTTCTTGAGAGGGAGTTTCTCTCTAAGAAAAACAGTGGGAGTAAAGTACATCTTGAAGATTCGACATGCACAGGAGACTGCTCAACCAGCTGAGGAAGAGCAACAGTTGGATCCACAAAGTTCTGTGGAACCGGCGCCTGTGGAGCCTGAAGTTCGCAGATCCGGAAGGATCTGTCACGAACCCGAGAGATACTATGGATTTCTCGTGACCAATTCCAATGATCTGATGATCATTGATAGTGACAAACCAGCGACCTTCGCGGAAGCAATGATGGGCCCGGACTCCGAAAAGTGGCTTGGAGCCTCTAAATCCGAAATGGGATCCATGTCAGAAAACCAAGTATGGTCCTTGGTCGATTTACCTAATGGTGCAAAAGCCATTGAGTGTAAATGGATCTTCAAGAAGAAGATTGACGTGGATGGCAATGTACAGATTTACAAAGCGAGGTTGGTGGCTAAAGGTTTCAAGCAAATTCATGGTATTGACTATGATGAAACCTATTCCCCAGTCGCTATGCTTAAATCCATTCGGATTTTCTAGAAATTGCTGCTCATTATGACTATGAGATTTGGCAAATGGATGTCAAAACCGCATTCCTGAATGGTATTCTGGAAGAGGATGTGTATATGACACAGCCTGAAGGTTTTGTCGATTCTAAAAACGATGGGAAGGTATGCAAGCTTCATAAATCCATTTATGGATTGAAGCAAGCATCACGGAGTTGGAATCTTCGTTTTGATGAAGCAGTAAAACAATTTGGTTTCATCAAGAACGAAGAGGAACCATGTGTTTACAAGAAGACTAGTGGGAGCAGAATTGCGTTTCTTGTACTGTATGTCGATGACATACTCCTCCTCGGTAATGACGTTCTGTTGCTTCAGTCTGTTAAGACTTGGCTCAGAAGTTGTTTTTCCATGAAAGACATGGGAGAAGCCGCGTACATTCTTGGAATCAGAATCTACAGAGATAGAGTGAACAAGCTGATTGGATTGTGCCAGGACACTTATATTGATAAGGTGTTGCACAGATTCAGGATGCATGATTCCAAGAAGGGCTTCATACCGATGTCTCATGGCATTAGTCTCAGCAAGAAGCAGTGTCCGGCGACACATGCTGAGCGAGAACGCATGAATAGGATTCCTTATGCTTCTGCAATAGGATCTATTATGTATGCCATGCTCTGCACTCGTCCAGATGTAGCTTACGCGTTAAGCATGACGAGTAGATACCAATCTGATCCAGGTGAAGTTCACTGGACAGCTGTCAAGAATATTCTCAAGTATTTGAGACATACTAAGGATAAATTCCTTGTGTATGGAGGAAGTGAAGAACTTGTGGTGAATGGATTCACCGATGCGAGTTTTCAGACGGACAGAGACGATTTCCGATCACAATCTGGATATGTCTTCTGTCTAAATGGCGGTGCAGTGAGCTGGAAGAGCTCTAAGAAGAATACCGTAGCTGATTCCACGACAGAAGCTGAATATGTTGCTGCTTCAGAAGCAGCAAAGGAAGTTGTTTGGATCAAGAAGGTCATGACTGAACTTGGTGTGGTTCCTAGTATCTTGGAGCCAGTGGCTTTGTTTTGCGATAACAACGGAGCCATTGCTCAGGCGAAAGAACCAAGATCACACCAGAAGTCCAAACACGTAGAGAGGAGATATCACCTGATTCGTGATATCGTCAATAGAGGTGATGTGAAGATCAGCCGAGTTCCGACGGACGAGAATGTCGCTGATCCTCTGACTAAGTCACTCCCAAGACCTAAGCATGAGTTTCATACGACTGCTGTAGGCATTAGAGATCTTAAGATGTAATCTTGATTCTAGTGGGAGTTTTAGTTTTATTTTAGTTATAATAAGATGCTCTTGTAAAACATTCTTTTGGATATGTTTAACGAAATTTGATTTCAGCATTATTTATTGTGATCTAAATAATGGTCCCAAAATAAGTTTATGTCATATTATAGGTCATCAAGTTGAGGACTTGATCATGAAACCCTATGAGTCATAAATGATATAAATTATATTTTGTCCCTAGTCGAGGTTGTCAAAGTGGGACAATGTCAACCGCGAGAGACTAGATTGTGAGGTTTACTTTGGCTAAGTTTCATGGAGCCAATGATATGATTATCGCAGTCAGTCACATAGATATATGTTGGTGAACATATGATCGGACATGACCCGTTGATGAGAAGTCTACAAGATAGTTATATCTGTGTCATAAGAGGTTCTCATTACGACTATAGAGTATAGTCCTCAGACCTGAGTTCATCATGCTTTCTTGCATATGAATTGATACACTTTGACTTTGTCAAACGTCGACCCGTAACTGGAGCCTATAACGGCACTTTTCAAGTATATAATGAAGTGTGCGTTGAAATAGGGATGGAACAAGATGGGATTTGTCCCTCCTGAATAACGGGAGATAAATATCTCAGGGCCTATCGAAGATTTAATACTGAGAAAAATGTGTGGCCGCACTCAAACGAACTGTAGTTCAGTTGTTTGTAATGTTCAGTATGAGATCAGAAGTTCGATAAACACGATGTTGGCTTAATAAGGATGACATCAATCTTGCCTTATGTCAAATCGAGATATAGAGACAAAAGGATTATAGGAATAGATGATTCCAGTACAAGTGGGAGATTGTTGGGATAGTGTCCTGAAATCACACTTGTGCTCACTCCTGATGATAGTTGTGTGTCGAGATCAGACATTCGTATAATACTGGGCGGTTGCAATGTTTTGCTAGAAGCCTCTTGCAATCTGTAAGTTGTAGACTTACTGCTAGTATTATATGATCCTATAGGGTCACACACCTAAGCAAACTGGAAGCTACGATATGGGAATGATCATTATGGTATTGATCATATTAATGTGTATTGGATACACATTATTATCGACAAAATGGTGTTGTGTCGTCTGTGTCGATCGACACAGTTCGGGTTTTAGGAAAGGCTTTTCGAATTAAGACTTAATTAATTGTGTTTTAGGTCGAATAAATCTCGAGAGTTTCGACCTAAACACAGAGCCGTCGAGTTTTTCTTGGCAAGAAAAGCAGAAACACCAGAAACAGTTGATTCCTATTGATCCGGCACTAGCATCCCGTTTCCAGCTTGTGTGCGTGTGTATCTGGTAGAGGCAAGGCATCTGCGTTGCTCCACTGATCTCGTTCACCATTTTCATTCTGCTGCCAGTCCAAAGGTTAGAACGAGGTTGGTTGAATTTCAATATATCAAACCCTAGATCCTAGGAGATCCAACATTTGCTTCCTCTTGTCAGTTGTGTGGCGCTTCGGAACACCAGGCACCAGCTTGTTACCGTGGGCCACGCCCAGCACCCGTCACTTTGTGTCAGCTTTGTGGTCGCGAGGGACACATTGCTCGTCTTTGCCCGACGGCAGAGCTGCAGCGAGGTTGAGTACTGTCCAGAGATGCACACCCACCACATCCTCTCGGCACACCTGCCAGTGGCTACCATCGCGAGCCGAGATGCCACCTGTGTTGGGCATTCCGGTCGTGTTGGGGCTGTTAGGGTTAAGATAGTTAGGCCCAGGTAAGTAAGGGATCTAACTCGTTGTTTGATGTGTGTAGATCGGCTTGCGATCGTCTCTGACGATTCAGTTGCGTATAGTGGTGTTTCTTGTGGGACGGATTGGTAACCGCTAATATGTAGACTTCAACGGACCTATGTATCTAAAACCTTTATGTGGTGAATAGATGTTTTATTTACGTAGTGGATGTGGAGTGTTTCGGTTGTCTTTTTGAGTAGCGGAGTGGTTATATTGCATACTCATGATGGTTGTGAATGCAATATAGTTACGATGTGAAAATAAATGATGGTCCGAGCAAACGGTTTCCATCCGAACCCTGAGAGACGACTGCAATCGCCGATTTGCTTGATTGATTGTGTGTAATTGTTTGCTTTTGTATTTATGCTTGCGTGCTTTATCTAATGCTTGAGTGGGGCATTAGATAATTGGGGATTGTGTTTCGTTCATTGGTGTAGCACTGTTGAGTTGCTAGTTTTCTTTTATGGCATGCACGTTATTTGAGGATCGTTGATGGTGTGGATAAGCCATTCGAGTGGTAGTTATATTTTGTTGGCTTGAGTAATGTGAATGTTTTCATAGTCATTAAATTGTTAAAAAGGGGGGGGGGGTGTTAGAACCTTTTGTTTAAGGTATTGAGCTAACTTGAGAATGGTTGGATTCGACCGTCAATTCACGAGAAGAGCGGAATTATAGAATATCGTTACTTAATCATGAGTGACCGTTGGGTACATGATTAACTAACTATATCTCTATGGGGAAGTGATATCGAGGGATGGATTGGTTTGAATTTCACCACTCCAGTGAAAGTTGTTGAATTGAATGTAGGACGGAATGGACGATGCGATACGAATACGAGACCGAACCCGAACCCGAAAGCGAGATGGAGTGTAAAGAGGCCGCAAGACAAGTTGACCCGGGAAGTAAAGCAGTTGGTATAGATCGTTAGTGGTAATTGTATCAGTGCAAGGCAATTGGGCGGACGAAACCATTGGTATGATGAGTTAGCAAAAAGATTGGAGGTAACGTCAGCGATAGTGTGGAATCGAGAGCGAAGCGATAAGTGTGAATTGAATTAAGTCTGAGAAGGTTGGATTCAGAGATTAAAATTCTTGGGGAGCATTCGGGAAGGAAGAATCAGTAGCGGACATAGAGTGGGGTTATAGGTACGGATGGAGTTGGAGCTCTAGAGATGTCAGGTTCTGGGATACAGATTCTTGAAGAGTGTCTCGGGGAGACAAACCCGTATCGGGAAAGATGTGGAAGTCGACGCAAACTGGGGAAGTCAGGAGTGAGAATCAGAGCAAAGTAAATACTTGTGGATGATCGAGGTTCAAGGAAGATCAGTCAAAGAGAGAAGTGACACAGTAAAGTGGGACCGGAGGCAAGAAATTAAGCTATAGTTAAGTGGGAGAAATAAAGGGCAAGTGAAGAAGTGCCGTCAAGATAAGGAATCGGGTATTGAAATGGCAGCCGAATGAGCAGTACGGAGGACAATTGAAAGTTTGGGATGGGATAGTGGACCACCAGAGAATATGGGAGATAGATTCTGAGTGTCAAAGGTCAAGTAACGAGACGTTGGTTTACGAGAAAGGATCAACAGAAGGACGTGGTGAAGCAACTTGCGGAGTTTGGTGCCGATTCAAAGTCTGTTAGTGACGGAGAATTCGGGGATCGAATTACTGTAAGTGGGGAATAATGTAATACCCTATATTCAGAAATATGGTCAACGGGCAGAAGAAAAGTCAACAGGGGCAAAATTGTAATTTTGCCAAACTCAGGGGTAAATCGGTAATTTTACCAAAGTTTGATATGGAAGTCGAGACGGGCCAAATGTTATCACTTTATAACATAAAGAACATTTACAAGACTAGAATTGGAAGAAACGGAACATAAACGGATTTTTTGGCTTGTCGGGTGGAAAACCGAGAAAACCGAGAAAACTTCGGAAATTCATAACCGGAGCTAGGAAACTCCAAATGAGGTGATTCAAGTTGCTAAATTCATCTAAAATCAGGGAGTATTTTCTAAAATAATTATCGTGAAACCGAGAAAACCAAGAAGAAATTGCAAGATGGGTTTGTAACTGGTTTGGGCCGGTTTTGGGCTGGATTTTGTGGATAAGAAGAAGCTCCAGAGACAGGTGTTTCACCTTTAGGTCTCCAGCCATTCCCTTCTTTCTAGATTCATCTGGAAAACCTAGAAATTCATCCTTTCCTCTTGAAGATTCAAAGGAAACCTCAAGAACACCATAGTGTTCTTCATACCTCCAAACACTAAAAATTCCATAACTCTTTCAATATAAACCCAAATCCACTTCTGCAAAGCCCAATGGTCTCCTCTCTCCCTCCTCTACAACCGCCAGCCATCCAACCATGACCGCCGTCGCCGGATCTTGCCGGAAACTGGCCGGAAAGCTGCCGCAGTTAGGGTTTTGGCGGATCTCTCTCATCCTTCATCAGATTTGGACGTTTTGAAGCCATAGATGGATAGATCTCCTCTTTCCGATCAGTTTGATAGGGTGATCGTAGTCTGAGTCGCCGGAAAAAGGGATTAACCGGCTGGTCAACGTCGGACCACCGCCGGTCAACGCCGGAGAAGCCGCCGGATTTCTTCCTCCGCCGTCTCTCTCCTCCGCCGGTTCACTGTGGGTGGTTTAGCATCAGTTTGGTTTAAGAATTTGGGTTGGTTAGGCTTGGTTAAGCCTTGGTCAACGGTTAGGTCAAACCGGTCAACAATTTGACCTAAACCGGTTTAACCTAACCGGTTTAATTTAGACCGGTTCAGTTGGTTTGGTTCGATTGAAGTGGTTCAGTTGGTTCAGAGTGGTCAACCGGTTCAAGCTTGGTCAAATTCAAAGTAAACGGTCAAAGTCAACGGTCAACGGGAGGTCAAAGTCAACGCTGGTCAACGCCGGTCAACGCATTGACTCCGGCCAGATTGTGATTTGCGGTTTGTATACGGGTGTTCGGGAAGCTTCGGAGTTCGTATTCGGGTGTTCGGGAGGTTCGGGTTTAGTTTGGGGTCTCGGGAAGTCGTATCCGCATCCGTGCCGTTCATTCCGACCAATCACGGTGAGTCGGCTCAAACATCATAGATTGAGCATATAGAACGGGAAATGAGAAACCTTAGAATTAAGTAATTGCATACCCGAGTTGAGACTAATTGATGTTTGATGACTAAAGTGACTGAATATCGGTAAATTGGTTAGGGTTCAAGACGCATGCTAAGATTATAATATTAAACGGACTAAACCTGTTGTGTGCCGCTAGGTTGCTAGTAACGTTGATTGATGCATTCACATAGCCATGGTGGGATAGGGCTGTATATGTATATATATATATATATGTATGAAAGAACGATACCGAATGAACGTATATACGGGAAGGAAGACGAAATTAAAAGACGGACTTAAACCTAACAAATGTATAAAGTATTTGGTATCGAGAATAAGTGTATTAAAGGATAAAGAGGAGTGAAGGAATTGAGTAAGTGAATTATGAGATGTCGGGAGCTTAGCAATATGCTAACGCTAAAACCAACGGATCGAGGAATGATTAAAAGACATATAAGAAATGAGTAAGAAATGATGTGTAAAGCGTGTGATTGGTGTGCCGTCTATGGGTTAGCAATCCGCTAATCCAAAGTAGCGGACGTTAATGAGATGTGGGCCGTCTACGGGTTAGCAATCCGCTAATCCAAGGTAGCAGACGTAAATTGGTTAAAAGATTGTAGAAACCCTAATAGGCCTGGTTGTATGATGATTGTGTGGTTGTGTTGTTGTGTGGTTGCTGTTGAGCTTTCTGTGCAGGCCTGTTAGATTATCTCGGTGTTGGGCCGAGCGATCCGTGTGATTACTTAACTTGGTCATGGGACCGGTTAAGTCATGGTTCCTGACTCGGTGTGGTGCCGAGTCAGAGCGGTGGTGTTGGTGTGTGTGTGCGTGTAGAATTGCGGGACGTGATGTTGAGATCGTTATTGATTATTGATTGAGAATGCTTGTTAGAGTCCAAGCGAGTCTGCGTGTTTACATTTCTGCACTAGGACTCTAGGGTGTGTTAGATCCCGCAAGTCTAGGTGTTTGGATACATTCTGGTACTTTCGACCCGATTGGTTCCTCGGGTAGTGACCTGATCGGACACGTGCCTTTGGGCAGTGATGCTGGTTATGGTGTTAACCTACTGAGTTATGCCGGTAGGTGTGTGGTCTGGAGAATACGGGGTCGCGTCCTAGGGCCGGACTGCATGGAAACTTGGGTTGCCGGGGGTAACTTGACTCACCGCGTATCGATGGACGGAGAACGGTGTCCTAGCCGTGATACTTCGTGTTTACGTCTAGGAGTTGTGGGTTAGTTACCATGTTGGTGACGATGTAAACCCGTGGAAGTTACCGAGATCGTAAGGGCCCTGTGTTGTGTTTATATTGTTGGTGTTGCGCGATAGATAGATCGAGTTCAAATCGAGAGCATGTGCCGCAGTGCCTTCGATTTCCCTTGAATCGCTTTCTCGTTCTTTTGGCTAATGCTTGTGTGTTGTGGGTTCGACACGACGTGGTAGTGCGTGATCGACCGTTTATTGTATTGATTGTTATTTTGGGATTTTGGGGACGGGAATTTGTAGATGCTAGATAGAATAGAAGCCGTAGTGGAGAACCGACTCGCTGGGTGATCTTAGATCGCTTATTAGACTCTTTTTGTGTTTTTCAGGTTTAGCAGTGACGGACGCGGGAGGTTCTCGGTGTAGTTTTGGGATTGCTTGTGGCGGGGTTTTGATTCGATGATTTCGGGTTTTATTTCGGTTTGGCTTTGGATCCATTTTTATATCGAGAATTACGTGTTGTTCTGAGTGATGGCAAATTGTTTGTAAAAAATTATTAAACATTGTGCCTAACGTTTGATTACTCAGAAATGAATATGTTTCCCTAATATTGTGTTTAGTCCAAACCGACATAACTCATGGAAATGCTACAAGTTGCAAAGCTTTGTATCATGGAAGTGAGGATAGCGGGGTCAAAGACGGGTTAGTGCGAGCCTTTGTCTCAAACCGATCTGTCTCTGGCTTCGTCTTGTGACAAACCTTTTCTGTTTGACTTGCTCGGGTTCGACTTGGTCATGTTCTTGTTTGATTGTTAACCGGTCAGCTCGTCGGTCAACGGATAATGGGAAAGGGGCGTTACACTAGGTTCCTGCTTCAGCCCATACAATGCTTTCTTAAGTTAATGCACATAACCATGGTTGATTGAATCTTCAAATTCTTTTGGTTGTTCTACATACACTTCTTCTTGTAGAATCTCATCCATCTGATATACTGTGAAGTTCATAATGCATGCCATTCCGAGAAACAACCTGATTGACTCAAGACGTGCTACATGAGAAAATGTTTCCTCAAAGTCAACACCTTCAATCTGAGAGTATCCTTGAGAAAAAAGGCGAGAATTATTCCGAACTACCACTCCATTGTCATCAATATTCTTTTTGAAGATCCATTTGGTTCCCACAATATTCACTCCTTTAGGACGAGGTACAAGTTCCCACACATCATTTCACATAAACTGCTCCAGCCCTTGTTCCATTGAAACAATCCAGAACTCATCATCCAATGCCTGAACATGTGTTTTTGGCTCAATGACTGAGACAAAATAGGCAAAACGTACCATTTCTCTGAAGTTCAAGTGAACTTTCCTAGTCACTCGTGCATCATTCACATCCCGTATGACTTCAGAGAAAGGATGATTCTTTTGCATTCTACTGAGTTTACCTTTTTATTGTGAACCTACTTCCTATGATGGTCTTGCCTCTGGAACTTCTTCTCTTTCCTCTGTGACTTCTTCTGTGAGAGCCTGCGTTGCTCAGTTTGTTCTGAGTCACTGTCGGAGGTTGTATCAGTGAACTTCATTGGACATATATCATCAAATACCACATTGATTTACTCAACAATCATCCGAGATCTTGTGTTGTACACTCTGAAGGTTGTACTAGTCCCTGAGTAACCCAAGAAAATACCTTCATCACTTCATGAATCAAACTTCCCAAGGTTGTCTTTGTCATTTAGGATATAATACTTCCCACCAAAAACATGAAAGTAGCTTAGGTTTGGAGTTTTTCCTTTCCACAGCTTGTATGGTGTTTTGGTAGTTCCTTTCCTTACATACACTCGATTGATGATGTAGCAAGATGTATTAACTACTTCAGCCCAAAATTTCACTGGTACATTATTTCCGTGAATCATGGCTCTGTCCATCTCTTGGAGAGTCCAATTCTTTCTTTCAACTACTCCGTTCTGATGTGGTGTTCTTGGTGTTAAGAACTGATAAGCAATACCATGATATTCACAAAACACCTTCATGGCTTCATTCTGGAATTCATCACCATGATCACTTTTGACTCGTTTGATTCCACCTTTCTCATTGATAAACTGAAGTGCCCAAATCTGAAAGTTGTCTACTGTTTCAAACTTATCCCGAATGAACCTTACCCATGTATACCTTGTGTAGTCATCCACCAATACAAACACATACCTTTTACCAGCCACACTTTCAACTTGCATTGGTCCAATCAAGTGCATGTGTACCAGATCCAATCTTTATTTCGATTGAATATCTGGTACTTTCTTGTGCTGAACTTTGACATGCTTTCCTTTCCTGCATGCTCCACATACCATCTTGTCACTTCCTTTGAATTCTGGTATCCCTAGAACGATCTCATTCTTAACCAGACTGGTTAAATTTCTTTCATTCATGTGACCAAGACGTTGATACCATACATGTACATCATCCTTTGCACTGAGACATTTAGCGTTGTTCTCCCACATGTAACAATTGTTATCATACCTTTTCCCTTGAAATATGGTATCACTAGTCTCATCTATTGCCTTGAAGTCATAACTTGTTAAGCATACCATCAATCCTTCATCACACAATTGACTCATACTGATCAGGTTTGCCTTGAGACCTTTTACAAGATAGACATTCATCTGTTTAGGTAGATCTGAGTCACGTGTCTTAACTTTTCCTTGTATTTCCCCTTGTCCTCCATCACCAAATGTAACCATTCCTGATTTTATAACTTTGGCCTCTTCAAGGTGATCCCTTGTGCCTGTCATATGCCTTGAGCAGCCACTGTCAAAATACCACGGACTAGTGTCTTCTTGTTCATCAGCTACAAATGGCATACTGCAACAAACATTTTCTGTTGTCGCACTCCTTGTGTGACTTCTGTTGCACGCTTATATAGATCTGTTTTCTGATCCATATCTGATACTTATCCCTGTTCCAGTTGAATCTTCCTAATCTTTGAGTCATCTTACTCTCTCCTGGAATCAGTAGCAGTGAGCTTTGTAGTGACCATTCTTTCCACAGTAGTAACAGCCCATTGATGATGTGTCAGACACCTTCTGTGTCAGGCTTGCTGTACTTGCCTAAACAAACATTTTATCTAGTTGCTTAGTTCCAGCGAACATGTGAATTTTGCGATGATGTTGATCTAGCTCAGACTGAAGCTGCTTAGTTACCTCTTTTTTTACCTTCTTGGCACTAACTCTTCTGACTTCTTGGCTAGTGTCAAATTTTCCCTTATCTAGGTGACACTTTCATAGCTAAGTTTCTTTTCAGCTTTGAGTTCTTCCTGTAGAGACTCGACTTGTGCTTCAAGTCGTTGCTTCAACCGTATAAATGCCATGTTTTATAATCCAATTTTGATCAATGTATCTCTTACTTCCTTGTAGCTATTTGCAAGATCTGCCTATGGTTCTGATTCTGACTCAGATCCTTCTTCTTCAACTTCGGTGATTCCCAAAAATGCTACAAAGTTGTTCACTTATTCTTCATCACTCTCATCCTCGGATTCATCATTGTTCAATCCTAGAATTGATTTCTCTTGTCTTCGTTTTTGATCATTAACACACTCCAGATGAGTATGTCCCGTTCCTTTGCGCCGAAAGCACTTCATCTCAAGTCTCTTAACTGTTGGACATTCAGTTTTGAGGTGTCTGAATCCATTGCATTCATGAAATTGCATTTCTGCTTCCCTGATCATCTTTTCACCCTTCTTAGAGCGCGATCAAATCTTTGAACAATAAGACTAACTGGATCATCTTCGTTAGCCTCATGACTTGTCTTTGCTTGTGATAAAAACGCAATTCTCTTAGGTTTTCTAACTCCATTAAGTTCCATTTCATGAACTTGCAACATTCCAACCAGCTCATAAGACTTCATGCTTTCAGTGTTAGCTGACACGCTTAGAGCTGCCTTGTATGGCATGTACTTTTCTGGTAGACATCTTAGGAACTTTTTGACCAATTTCTTATCCTTGTAATTCTTTCCGAGAAGTATGCCTCCGGAACTAGTTAGCTGATTTTCGCACTAATATCAGAGATTGATTCATCATCTTCCATCTTCAAGTCCTCAAACTTTGTTGCCAGAAGATCCTTCCTTGAGTTTTGAACCTTCTTTGTTCCTTCAAAGTGTGTATGAAGAATGTCACACGCTTCTTTTGCCAGTTCAAACCCTTAGATCAGCTTAAATTGCTTCTTAGCTACACCACAATGAATTGCAGTGAGTGCTCTGGAATTGTATTTTGACAATTTGAGGTCTACTTCTGTCCAGAGCTCTTCCGGTTTAGGTACATCCACTACATCATCATTCTTGGTAGTGGGCGCCTTCCAACCCGTCTCAACTGCCTTCCATGCGAGTGGTTCCAAGCCTTTGATTTGCGATCTCGTCTATGCCTTCCTAAACCCATCATTGTTTGCATCCAGTATCACTCTAGAGCTGTTGATTAGCTCATTGTAGTTCTCCATTTATTCCACAAGATTTCACGTGTATATATAAGAAAACAAGTGTCCGCTCTGATACCAAATGAAAATGCGACAGCTACTTGATACAAGATGTAACACAGGTATTCTTTTTCCAAGACTCTTTATTTCAAAGAAAACTTACAGTTTCACTTTAACAACCTTGTCTCTCACTTGCTTTTCGATCTAACAATGATCTCAAAGCCCCTTAGATTCACCCTTAGCACCTAAGCTTGATTCCCTTACACGAATTTCAAACCTTTGCTAATAGCAATCTCTCTCACTATACGGCGCACCAAGCACGGATACCCTATACAGTCTATTTATACTTCATAGGTCGTTTACTACTTTCCTATCTACCCAAAGGAATATTCTCATATATCTTCTTTTAGGCAAAAACATATTTTCCTAAATTCTCTCAAGTGTATATCTTGTGTGTATCTTCTTTGATTTACTTTTCCAGCTCAGCTACTCTCCTTAAGCATTGTCCTAGTCAGCTACAAGCATCCTCAGCTTCTGGATCCTCCAACTCCAACTCATCCTACATACGATCTTTGTCATTTATCCAAGTGATGTAACACATCTTGATTGAGTCAGATGTTGTCGTAGCTCATGATCCAGTTCGCTGCATCTTCAAAACAAAGATACTTAAGGTACAAAAATGGCTGAAGACAACAACGAGGAAGATATTCTAAAAGGAAATGCTAATAAGAAGCAAAAAAAAAAAAGAATCATTCTACCTAAGAAGCAACATTTCTGTATTGTGATATGAGGCATGTATTTGTTTTAGAAGACAATGAAGAGCACACGGTGAAGAGGAAGTGAACTCAACCAAATGAAAGGGAAAATAAGAACTATTTCATCAAGTAGAATGATAATGAGGTCAGTTCTTTGAATCCTAGCACAAGATTTCAAAAACCAACACCAAATAATAGAGATGGCATGGTGGGCTAGAGCCACTGGAGTCAGGACGAATATAACCTTTTGAGACTGTTGAGGCTTGAAAGGTTTCGTGACAGTTTGATGTCTCAAAGAGATTAAGGACACTTACTCTTCGGATTTACTCTTTTTGATTGAGATGAAGAATTCCGTCGATATCTTTTGTGATGTGTCTGCTCAACTTGGATATGATTATGTTAGATGTGTCTCTTTTTTAGGTATTGGGGGTGGGTTAGTGTTGTTATGGAAAAAGTGTTGATGTACAATTTCTATATATTGATGAATGTATACTCGATTGTGAAATAAATAATAAAGAACACTCTTTTTGTTTTTCTCTTACGATTATGGAATCCTATTTGTAAATTGAGACATCATTTGTGTGAAATAATTGAGAGAACTCAAAGATGACCATAGTTAATGTGTGGAGACTTTAACAAAACCTTGAATGCTAATGAGAAACGAGGTGGTCGTATTAGATAAAGCTGGAATTTAATAGATTTCGAGAACATGGTGAATATTTGCAAGATGATAGATCTTATTTTTATAGGTAATAACATGATATGAGCATAATTCCATTAATGATGAGCTTGTGAATGATGTTAGAGTAAATAATAATGTCGTACACAAAAATCCTATAATGTTGAAAGTTGGATAGGTAGAATATCCGACTTCACATGTAAAATACTTGGAGTTAATAGAATTTGATCGTAGACCGGCGGTAATCAAATTAGTTCGTAAACATACAGAACATTTGGATAGGCTGTGTTTTGGTGTTAGGGCGATGTTTTTGGTGACAAGGGTTTAAGGGTTTCAAGAAGCTGATGACGTCGCCGCCACCCTCTCCGGCGGCAGCAAGTGGTGGTTCTGGTGGTTCTACAAGGTCCTGGGCTGGGGTTTTTCAAGCTAGTAATCAATTGAAGCAGTTTGATGTGCAAATCACAGTGAAAGATGGGCAAGGAAATGTGGACATTCCTGATGAAATTCTGGAGAATAAAGTGCCGCTATGGGAAAATTTTCTGATCGGACGTTTCCTGTCAGAGGCACCTCATATCGCTAAGGTACATATGATTCTCAATAAAATCTGGACACAAGGAGATAAAGAACAGAAGATTGATGTGTTTGCGGTGGATGCTAAGTCGATGACAATCAAAGTTAATAATTCTCAGATGAGGAATAGGATCATTCGCAGAGGTATGTGGACCATTGCGGGAGTTCCAATGATGGTATCAAAATGGTCTCCCATAGCAGAGGAAGAAGAACCCCCAAGAGTTAAATCCCTTCCGATTTGGGTTCATCTTAAGAATGTTCCACTGAATATGTATTCAGAGGATGGATTAAGTTTCATTGCCAGTGCTGCAGGAGCTACCATACGCTGGCATCCGGACACGATTTCTTGTTCAGACCTGGAGAAAGCTAAGATTTTCGTCAATGCAGATTTTTCTAAAGAGCTCCCTAGGAGAATTAACTACACAAAGAAGGGAATTTCATCACTGGTGGAGTTCACTTATCCTTGGCTACCACAGAGATGTAATACATGTGTAAAATTGAGACATTTGGATACTGTTTGTATTACTAATAAAAAGAATCAAAGTCCAGTCAAAACTATATCAATAGATGAGCAAGAAGCTCACATTAACGATATATAGAAAGATGAGTTGGCTAAGGAAGGGCAGACGATCATAGCAGCTGAGGAAAGTAAAATAGAAGATGTCAATGGCGGGGACAGTGTTGATGAGATAAACAGTGGTATGGAGACTACATTAAAAAGTGGTGAGGAAATCACACCAAAGAAAGCTGATGAAATGGAGGAAGGCCAGATTGAACATGGTTAGATCTCACCAAAAACAGGGAGGAAGTCAACTCCAACACTTATATACGGTGGGGTGAGAATTGCGTCACCTTCAAGATACTCTGTGTTGATGGATAATGAGAGTGATGGCACTAGTCTAGAGGAAAAGGTGGACAATCCGGATGAGGAGAAAATCAGTAATGAGGAGGAAGATCACAATGACCAGCCGACTCATGAAAACGCAATAACGGATCAGAAAACGGATAAAGGCAAGAGAGTTGAGATCTGCCCACAGAGACCATCACTGCCAAGATTATCCAAGACGAATCATAAGGTAATTCCGGATGGGGCCTCCACGCAGAATAAGGACAGGATTAGTCAAGCTAATCGGAAAAGTACTCGCAACCCTTCTCAATGACATGCGTTTTCTGGAATGTAAGAGGATTTAACAGGAAACATAAACATCCGGTGGTGAGTAAGTGGATCAGAAACAAGTCTTTACAATTTGGATGCCTCCTAGAAACTCGGGTTAAGGAAAGGAAGGCAGAAAAATTAATGAGCTCAATCTTCCAAGGATGGTCGGCAATGGCAAATTATGAGGAGAGTAGTGGGGGTAGAATTTGGTTGGTTTGGAGTCCCATGGTCAGGATCACGCCAGTGTTGAAATTAGACCAGCTTATCACAGTCTCGGTCTGGATGGCTGAGAATATAGAGGATATTCTATGTACCTTTGTATACGCAGCAAACACACCTGAGAAAAGAAGGGAACTTTAGAAGGATTTGAAGATGCATCATGATTCACCAATGTTCAGGAATAAGGCTTGGACAATTATGGAGGATTTTAATGAAACATTAGAAGTTCATGAGCACTCAGATCATCATAGAGGCTCTATGCTGACCACGGGTATGCAAGATTTTGGAGAGATGGTTAGACACTGCAGCTTGTCGGATATGCGGCATCATGGTCCAGAATTCACGTGGTGTAATAAGAGATCGGAAGGTTTGATCTGTAAGAAGTTGGACAGAATCCTCATCAATGAAGTTTGGCTCCATAAATTTACGAATGCATATTCAGTGTTTGAAGGAGGAGGATGTTCTTATCACTTGAGATGTAGATTCCATATGTCTGTAGGAAAAGTTCACAAGCGGAGACCTTTCAAATTTTCTAATGTAATAGCCTCAGACCTGAGTTCGTGCCTCTGGTGGAATCTTTATGGCAGGAGACGGATGAGTTATTTCACTCAAACTCAATAAGGATAAATTGGGAAGCATACAACAAAAGTCGAAGCAATATTTGGAGATTCTCTGTCAATGTCAAGAAGCCACAATGTTGGACCCAACTCAAGCTAATATCACAGCAGAGATAGAGGCACATGCCAGATGGCAACGAATTAGCCGTATTGATGAAGATTTCCTTAAGCAGAGATCCAAGCTTCATTGGCTGAAAGTAGGTGACCGAAACCATAAAGCTTTTTACAATTCTATCAAGCTACGACAGACGAGGAATGCTATAAGAGAGGTCAAGTGCCCTTCTGGTAATGTGGTTGATACATATGCTGAAATTAAGGAAGAGGCAGAGAGGTTTTTTTGGGATATTATTTGTTATAAGCCTCAGGACTTAAGCGGGATAGCGGTGTATGAGCTACATGAACTTCTGGACTGTAGATGCAGTAGTGATGATATGGAGATGATGCAGAAAGAAGTTACAAAGAAAGAGGTCAGAGATGTTTTGTTTAAAATGTCAAGCAACAAATCTTCGGGACCAGATGGCTACACTGCTGAGTTCTTCAAAGGAGCCTGGCAAACAATTGGAAATGATTTTACTGTCGCAATTCAATCCTTTTTTATCAAGGGCTTTCTTCCAAAAGGTATCAACAATACTATCTTGGCATTGATACCTAAAAAGAAGACTCTCTGGAGATGAAAGACTATAGGCCTATCTCATGCTGCAATGTCATCTACAAGGTCATATCTAAGATCCTTGCCAATAGAATCAAAGGCATTCTTCCGAAACTTATAACCTGGAACCAATCAGCCTTCATTCGAGATAAACTCCTGGTTAAAAATGTTCTCTTAGCAATTGAGTTGGTTAAGGATTATCACAAGGAAACAATCTCATCCAGATGTGTTATGCAAATAGATATCTCCAAGGCCTTTGATTCTGTCCAATGGCAATTCTTGTTGAATGTGTTAGCTGCGATGAACATTCCAGAGCAATTCATTAAATGGATTAATCTATGTATCTCCACAGCTTCATTCTCTGTGCAAGTGAACGGAGAAGTTGCTGGATTTTTCAAGAGTGAGAGGGGATTGAGACAAGGCTGTGCACTTTCCCCATACTTGTTTGTCATCTGCATAAATGTGTTGTCTAAGTTAGTAGACAAGGCAGCCAGGGAGAAGAGGATTGGGTATCACCCCAAGTGCCAAAACATATCATTAACACATCTATGCTTTGTAGATGATATTATGGTCTTTACAGATGGAAAACGCAGATCAATTGAAGGAGTTTTATTGGTGTTTGAAGCTTTTGAGAAGAACTCTGGACTTAAGATTAGCTTGGAGAAATCAAAGCTATTCCTAGCAGGGGTAACAACAATGAATCAAGAAGCGATTCTAGCCTCCTTCCCATACGAACATGGCCAGCTATCGGTAAGATATCTAGGTCTCCCCCTATTAATGAAGAGAATGACAGTGGCATATTACCTCCCTTTGGTCGAAAAGATCAGAAAGCGGTTGAGTTCGTGGACATGGAGATTTCTCTCCTATGCAGGTCGACTCCAACTCATATCCTCTGTTATCATGAGTCTCACTAACTTCTAGTTGACAGCATTTAGACTTCCGTGGTCCTGTTTAAAGGAAATTAAAAGGCTTTGCTCTGCCGTTATCTGGTCTGGTCCTGAGTTAAAAGGAAGTAAAGCAAATATAAGCTCGATGGAGATATGCAAACTGAAGTTTGAGGGAGGCTTAGGCATCAGGCGGTTGAAAGAAACCAATGAAGTAATGGGTCTGAAACTTGTTTGGCGGATTACATCCTCTCAACTTTCCTTATGGGTTCGGTGGATTCTTGCCTACTTGATTCACAAAGGCTCATTCTGGTCAGTAGGGGATAGATGGATGAAAGGCTCCTGGATGTGGCGTAATATCCTAAAGCTTCGAGATAAGACTAAGACTTTCCACAAGATGGAGGTTAGGAGAGGTGATGATACTTCCTTTTGGTTTGATCACTGGTCTGGGAAAGGACGGCTAAGAGAGCTATTGGGAGATCGTGGCCCTATTGATCTCGGAATTGGAATTGATGCTACTGTCAAAGATGCATTCGAAAATCACATAAGAAGGAGACATCGATCTCAAGTGCTAAATGAAGTTGAGGAAGAGCTTAATGCTTTGCGGACTACGTGCGTCAACTCTACGGAGAGAGACATACCCCTTTGGAAACAAAAGGACGACAACTTTAAGAGCAAGTTCTCCACAAAGAACACTTGGCTTCCGGTGAGAATGACATTCATAAAGCGACACTAGTACAAAATCATCTGGTTTAAGCAACATACACCAAGGTACTCCTTTATACTTTGGATTGCAATGCATGATTGGATGGCAACAGGAAATAGGATGCTAGCCTGGAATGTAAATGTGGATTGTTCTTTTCACCATTGCTCGGCTGACTTGCAATCTAGGCAACATCTATTTTTCGCATGTAACTACTCGACTCAGATATGGGAATCACTGATGAAGGGATTGTTAAAGCATCGTTATACAAGCGTGTGGGAAGATATGGTTAAGCTTGCTTCTGAGTCTTCTCTGCCGAAAACAGAACAATTCCTATTTCGATACACACTTGAAGCCTCTGTTCACACAATATGGCAGGAGCGAAACTCTCGAAAGCATGGTCAATCTCCATAAGACCATAAAACTCTGACTCGGTTCATTGATAAGGTGGTCCGTAATAAGCTGGAGGCTCTTCGTGAGGAAGGGAAGGATGAACACTTGGATGGTTTGGGAATTTGGTTTCGAAATCGTGACACAAGCTAGATTTTTTCATTCATTTGTTCTTTCTAGTTTAGTTCATTCTTAACGATCATAAACAAATAAGTGAAGCACCAGATATACAAAGTTTTTTGGATTGAATAAATTTTACATTCATTCAAAAAAAAAACATTAGGATACCTTTTACTTGGATGTAGATTGTGTCAAAATCTTGATTTTTCACAATATTGTTAAGGATGGTTAGAAGGAACTACTCTATATTATTCAAAGATGTAGATCTAGAATATTAGAATGACGTAAAACACAAAGTACAAACTCGAACAAAAGATCATAAAATTATTCAAAATTACAAATATAGCTCATACAATTCCGATGATTTCAACTAACATGATTCACATTATGAGGAACACCCTGAATCAAGACTATAAAATAGAGGAAGAGGACTGGCATGATAAAAGTAAAAACAAGTGGCTTCGCAAATGAGATCAGAATACTCGCTTTTTATCATGCTTCTACAAAAAACTAAGAGAGCCAAACATAAGATTGTGCCTATTAAGGGGTTGTTCTGTTGCATGTCCAACAACTACGTCAAGATACAAATATGAAATGTTGTTCTTTTAGTGGTATTACGAAGTGTGTCTAGATGCAAAAGTTAGATGAAATGTAGATGCAAAAGATACAAATATGAAATGTTGCTTCCAAAATAATTGGAAATTCTAGACGCGTTTTGAAAGTAGAGTTGAAACGCACCAAAGTGCGTCTCGATTACAAAAAATCTAAAATACTCTCATTTACAAAATAGCATTTTCGCAAAAACCGTAAAATAGCGTTTTGCCGCCAAAATCACAAAATAGCATTTTTCGCCAAAATCATGTTTTTTTTGCAAAAATCGCAAAATATCGGTTTCCCGCTAAAACCGTAAAGTCGCGGTTTTCCGCCAAAACCAAAATATCGTGTTTTTCATCAAAACCGCAAAATCACGGTTTCTGCTAAAATAACGGTTTCCCGCCAAAACCACAAAATACTGGTTTTTCGCAAAATCGCGTTATCCCGTCAAAATCGCAAAATAATGGTTTTCCGCAAATCATGATTTCCCGAAAAAACCACAAAATACCATTTCCCGCAAAAACCGAGAAATCACAGGTTTCCGCAAAATCGCGTATTCCCGCCAAAACCACAAAATACTGATTTTTCGCAAAATAGTGTTTTCCCACCAAAATCCCAAAATAACAGTTTTCTGCAAAATCATATTTTTCCGCCAAAACAGCAAAATTGCATTTTCCCACCAAAACCACAAATTGCGTTTTTCTGCAAAAACAGCAAAATACTGATTTTCGCAAAATAGTGTTTCCCGCCAAAATCGCAAAATGACGATTTTCCGCAAAAATCACATTTTCCCGCCAAAACCGCAAAATCATGTTTTCCTGCCAAAACCACAATATTGTGTTTCCCGCCAAAACCGCAAAAACACGTTTTCCTGACACAATCGCAAAATCGCGATTTTCCGCCAAAACCAGAAATATTGGTTTTCCGCAAAAACATGTTTTTCCGCCAAAACCATAAAATCGCATTTTCCGCCTAAACCGGAAAATAATGTTTTCTGCCAAAAACTGCAAATTAACGGTTTTCCATCAAAACCTCAAAATAATGTTTCTCGCCAAAACCGCAAAATCCAAACAGCAAAAATAATGCATCCAACTAATATGTACAAACACACAAAGAAACATAACTGCATCCAAACGCAGTTTCCAGACGCAGTTTCGAAATGCACAAAAGAATTGCATCTAGATGCAATGTCTGGAAACTGCAACTGAATGCAGTTTCGAAATGCACAAAAGAAGATGGCCTAATATATCGACCGGGGAAGTATTCAAGGGAACAAAGAGATTGCAAAAGAATTTGGATGATATTTCACGGACCTAATCACATAAGCAAATCTCAAGATTCTTCAAATGTGTTCGACAGCATCGATCATGTGGTTACAACAGGAAATAAATGCCTCTTTTACCAAAGATATTACATTTCAAGAGCTCAAAGATGCTCTCGTTTCAATAGGCGCTAGAAGAGCTCTAGGTCTGAATGGTGCTACTGCGTCTTTTTATCAAAAGCTCTGGGTTATTGTAGGACCATCAATACTAGAGTTAGGAAGCCATAAATTTCTTTGATACATGAGACTTACATCTGGATTTGAACCAGACCAATATATGCATGATTCCAAAGATAATTCCCCAATCATATAAATGATTTTATGCCAAGTCATTTCAAAAGTTTTTTTCCAAAGAGTGAAACCAGTTATGAGAGTCGAGGAGAGAGAATCGCTCTCATATCCTCTTCCCGAGGCTTTTTCCAGATCTATCTTTCACCATAATTTTTTTTTCCAAATCTTGAATCCTTCAGCCTTCTTTCACCTCTTGATCTCCGTTTGTAAGCTACAGTTAAATGTCTTGCCTTTTCTGAAGCTACTTCCCTTGGAGTTTCCATCTTCTACCTGAAGATTACTTCGGCGATTTCAACTTTTTTGTTGAAGAAAATTTAACAAAGCAAATTCGTTTCAATCTCTAAACAAGGCTTTCTTTAAGATTCTTCTGTTTGGGAAGACGTACTATTCGGGTTCAGCAATTTGTTTTTCTCTGTGTTTTGTCCGGTTTCTTACCGTGAAAAAGGTTTCTAGGAGATTCTATTTACCTGACTATGGTCCGGAGATAGCTCAGTCTGTAGTAAGAAAATGCCATCGCTGCATGAAGGGATCTCCGCCACACTCCTCCCTCCGCCGGTTCTCCTCCTCCCTATGGAGCATATGTACATGAAGCCACCAGTGAATCTTCGTCCATTGCCTCTAGTCTTTCCCGTCGATATTTCAGGAAAAACCTCTCCTTTCGAAAAAGTCTCTATCTTCTCTGCATGAGTGAGCTTCGCAGCCTAATGCTAAGTTCTTGGTCTCGCTGCCATCTGCAAAAGTAATCGACTCTTCTGATCTAGTCTGGAGACTTCTAGATTTAAGTTTCTCAGATTTGGTTACCTCATATTTGAACAAAGGCTAGCCAACATCTAACCAAAATCGTGGTCCCTCTTCGACGTCAAGCACAATCATGTTTTCCGTTGTTTCCTCGGAAGTGAATCTTTGGTGGCCCTTAAGGCTGACCAGAATTCTCAAAAAATCATCTTATTTTATTTATTTATTAACATACAAAAGTGTGGTTAATTTTGTTTTTACCCTTAACAATTTTTAAAAAATTCAACCCAACCTTCTTAAACCCACCTGAATACAACTCAATTGATCCTCTTCTCTATTTCTAGCTACCTTTGCTCATTTTCTTTCTGCAATTTCAGTTTCAAAGTTCAATCTTCAACGGATCCAAGCTGAAATTAATAATCCCTAATTCGTGTCTCTTCATCTCCCTCTCCCTGACTCTCATCTCCTCCTCTTCCTCTCTTTCATAGATCTGTGTCAAACAAATAAACCTAAACCTAGATCGCAATCGAAAATGGCAGCTCCTCGTCGGCGATGCATTTCACGGAGACATCTACTTCTCTTTGGTACTCTTCAGGTGCTGTTTTAGGTGATTAATACTGGTCTATTTAGATATCTTTAGGTAGTTTTTCGTCGCTTGGATGATTTGAATTAGTCACGATTCATGGACCAAAAAAAGTCACAATTCATGGAGTTGATTGTCTTTGCTGTTTAGTTGATTCTTGGCGATAAGGTTAATATATTTGGCTTCAAGTTCTTTGATAGAGGAAAATAAATGAATTCCAAAAACACTTTATTAAACTCAAACACAAGATTCCAATGTTTATAAAAACACCGAATCAACACTCTAATCGACGAGGATCACGAAGGTAGAAGGATCCAAGACGAATTTCGAGCTCAAATCCCAAATTTATAGAGAAAAATACAGGAAGAAGATAACAAACTTGTCAAATGTTTTCGATTATCCTTCAATTGACGTGTCATCTTGGTTTTAATGAGCCTTTCTTCTGCTTCTAATATCGACCCTTTAATATGTCTTCTAATCTCCATTCTCCACGTGTCCAATATCTAACCATCCCCTTTTCCTATATCACATCTGCCCTCTTCGAGAGACCTTGACCTCAAGGTTTAAACTCAAGAAATGGCTGCAAGAAGGCATAGTTAAATGCCAGAAATGTTATATGCCGTGAAAATCCCACCAGGATCCCATACTCTGGTGGCCCGAGGTGAACGACACGAACGTCTTATATTAATACAGATTCCAACCGAGAAGTGATGTACCTATGTAACGAGTTCATCATGTACACAAAATCCCACTCCAATTTTCTGTACACTTTTACTGAACTCGTATAATTCTTCATCATGTTGCTTTATCAACAACATTTGCCTCACTGATTTAGACTGTACAAAACCGTCATCATCGTTCCTCCATACTGATTGTATCCATTTGCAATGGTAATCGCTTTTTCCAGCTCATCTACCTGCCACTCAATGCTTCCACAAGTAGCATAAACTCCTTGGTCGCATGCACTTGATCCCCCATCTCTGGAAATATACGCTCCCATTTGTGGACTGGAAATTGCAGCTTATCTTTAGACTGCGCACTAAACACAAACAACCCCACCACAGAAACTTGCTTCTTCCTTTTCATGTGAGACAAACGTTCTTAAAATCCATGTAACAATGCTTCAAGTTACCTCTTTTAACCAAGCGTTACAAGCCTTATCACCTTTCACTCTCGCAGTTTGAGTCATCCAATACACAGCCTGACTCTCATAATCAAACATTGTTACAAGCCACTTGTTCATATGGAGATGGTAAGATTCCTCAAGCAACCTAAACGCAAAGCCTTTAATTGCAGACAAACAAGACCATACTCAAATTTCTCATCCAAATCCTTTTCTCTGGCGCAACTTAACTCGTTTCTAACTTTTCAATGCTGTCCAACACCCAAGGTAAGCAAAGCCCAGAGAAATGTGCATTTGCAGACTTGTAAACAACCTCAAACGTGAAAAATGTTTTGCAGTAACCCTTGAATCTGGAATCTTAGCAAAAGCAGCCATTTCGTCTCTTTTTTTGTTATCGCCAACAACAACCTTTTCTTGCGCCTGAAGCTTTTCGTGAACACTTTCATTTTGAATACCCATCAGGTCCTTATCAGCTTGTAAGAACTCATCTTCGTCTGCGTTTCTGGAATTTGCACATCAACTAAAGGCAAGAAGTTGAGTCACATCAGTTGCATGTCCATTGCACTTCTAAACCATTCATTATAAGCTCTTTGATGACCACAATTACTTTTAATTCTCTTGACTCTAGGTTTGCCCAACAATGGCTCATATATATCTTCTTGATTTTGTCTAGTATTATGAATTGTTGGTCTTGTAATCTCTCCTCCTCCAACTCAACTTTGATAGCACATACTTCATTCATCTCCTCCGTGTACAGAATTTTTTGAGGTGGACCAATGACTCAACTTGTAATGACTACTTTAGGCGTTTCCTTTTGGACTTGCTGACACACCATGGCATCTGGCTCCTGCAATTTCGGTAAATAAGCTACTGAGTTGGTTTCACTTTCTTTTCTATTATCAGTAATAGCCGTCTTTGGTGTCAAGGCTTCATTATCTGCAATAGAAGTTAACAATCTTTTCCCAACACTAGTATTACTGCCAAATGAGCTGAAATGTGAGCTGGTACCAACTATAGAGGTTAACGATCCTTCATTGCTGAAATGTGAGCTGGTTAAGAAACTAGTATTAGACGACATTCGTTTCTCGGAAGCATGACAGAAACTCAGAAGTTGCGAGGAGACGTTACAATTCCCGAATTGGACAGAGGTCAAGCAACTAGCCAGACGAAGCTCGCCGATCTGCAGGAGTCGCTCTTATTTCGATATTTAACACGAACCACTGCATCTTCGGGTAGTCATGACTTAATTCATGCCAGAAAATCATAGGTTCCATAGAAACAAATCGCTACATCTGATTCGCGTAGAAGCTCGTGATCAGGTACGTCGGGTGATTATGTTGCGGTTGATTAAACAAGGTTAGAAAGATTTAAGAAATTGTTAGCAGATCCTATTGTTGAGATGAAACAATTTAAAGAAACTGCTGGTATAGAGGAATATCATGAGAAATTTGAGGTATTACGCAGTAGAGTAAATCTATCTGAAGCTTATTTGGTCAGTATTTTTCTCGATGGTTTACGAGCGGATACTAGGGTGAACATTCAAATGTTTAATCCTTGAACAGTACAACATTTTTTACTCGTGGGACTGTTGTATGAAAGAGCTCATCCGAGAAAACCAGTTTCTTCAGGTGAAACAAGCTCACATTTCAGCAATGAAGAATTGTTAACCTCTATTGTTGGGACCAGCTCACATTTCAACTCATATGGCAGCACTATTAGTGTTGGGAAATCAACAATACCTCAGCTTGTACACACTGAGCAGATTAAGGAAACTGTGAAAGCAAGTGAGTCGATGAGGACTTGTCAGGGAAGTAAGGACAACAATAAATCTACCCGAGCTGAGCTGATGAAAAAGGAGGAACCATCACAAGGGGAAGTGGTTGTTGGGAATGCCATAACAAGAGAGACTCAAAAACATCAACATAAAGTTAGTGAGAATCCCTTCTTCTCTGTTTTGTCAGTAGAGAATGATTCACTTTTGGCCAAGAAACCAGATGAAGGAATGAATGGAGGCAATATAATTGCAAAGTCTCATGATATGTCTGATGTTCTCACTGCTTATGAGAGCCACTCTCTTACGAGAGACTTTGAACCAAATGAAGCTGAAAACAAATACTACGACAACAAGGATGTGGAATTGTTGAGTGAATCTAACATTTCCACTACCTGGAGAGACATTTATTGTCTGAAGAGTGTGGTCTAGACGGGACAAGAGAGGTAAAAGATAGTATAGTAGCCAGTTGTGTAGACTCTCTTGTTTTTAGTTCTCCAGTGAGGCAACATCATTTAGGAAACTCAAAGCACACACTGCTGGAAAGGAAATGGATTTCAAGGATGAGTCTTCCTTCTTCACTAGACTTGAGAGTCATTTACGTTTAGGAGAGTCTGGACAGTACCGTCTTAGTAATAGTAAGTCTGGCTCAAGCCAGTATCAAATCCATCATGCTTCTTCTCCCAAAGTTATTTTGAAGGACGACAATGTGGTTTGGGGAAGTCACATATCAGCTATGGATTTAGGAAGAAACACCATTGTTGATTGATAGAGCAAGATTTAATCCCTATTCTACTGCAAGTGCACAATTACGCTGTTGTAGTATTCAGGGGTTTCGTATCCACAAGGACTCACGTTTCACACGATAGACTATATGTTCTCAAGTTAAGCTAAATCAATCAAAGAAAGCAGTAAACGAAAGAAAGTAAACAGAGAGGTGTTTTCAATAGGAAGAAGGCGTCAGACTTAGAAAGTTCTCAAGAATCATACAATGCTAGACACTTAACTAACCGGATTCAGATTAAGCACAAGTTCAAGAACTAGAAACACAATGCTAAACAATCCAACTCTCGCTGAGATTATTTCTATATCTAGCAACCTAGTGATCCAAATCTCTTTGTGATCCTAGAGTTCTAAACAAGCATTAAAAACATGTTCTTCGGTTCACAATTCTCCTAAACCAAATCTCTTTGTATCTAGTCAAATTGCTCACACTAAGTTTATTCAGATTATAACTCACATTCTCGTGCTAAGTTAATTATCTCAGATCTAAATCCTAGGTGATCAGTCCAGAATTCAGTATTAAGTACAACTTAGGCGATGAACGAATAGATTTAGAATCTTAATCAGTCAGTAGTCTAAACATGCATAAACCCTATGAGAATTCCTAAATCCAACTAGGTTACTACTCAGACATATTATCAGAATAACAACACATCATTGAATAGAAAACCAAAAGACTGAATAGATAAGTAAAAGGGTTCGAAATCCTTCTCTCAAAGGTTACAAGTAGCAAGAACAGCCCCTTGGCACAAATCTCTCAATCTCCAAGCAAGAACAAAAGTAAAAACTAGATAATGTGATAATGAGTCTAGAAAACCTAATTAAAACTGCTAAACACGTTTTGGGGCTAGATTAGAATTAGGAAAAACTTATGGGTCTTTTTGCAATTCTTCAAAACTTGTCTTCAACTCGCGTATAAGACTATGTCGCTCTCAGTGTCGACCGACACCAAGGTCAGTGTCGGTCGACATCCAGTCGTGGTCGAGACACCAACTTCAGCTTGTTGCACAAATCACCAGAAACGTCCTATAATCCCACTCCTTGCTCCAAACGCAAGCCTACCTGTAGAAGACTCAATAGACTCGAAAAACCAGGTTAAAAACTCAATATACACAACTATATCATGGTTGAAAATCTAGAAAAACCATGATATATCACTGACTCAAGTGGTGGTATCGTATCCAAAGTTTCTTACAGCCATGTTAATGTCGAGGAAGCAACTCCAGGTGCAGAATTTATGCCAAAAAGCTCTCAGGCTGAGAATGTTGCAGTGGCAGACACAATCATGCAGACACAATCATGGATGCAGAAATAACTTCTTTCTTCAGTTCCTATGTTCTTGTGTTACCAGCCAAAGGTAATTCCGAGACAATTGGTGGCATTTGCTTTCCTGAAGATAGGATTCCATTTGCTCAAACAACCATAGGGCATGCTGCATTTATACACGCAACAACACTCTTCCAGCTTCTTTCGCCTTACAAATTGGAACCTTGGCGTGTCATACTAGATAAAATGCTGAGTTGGTAATGGTAAATAGGTTCCAGATGTTGTTTGAACAACGTGAGAAGAGCAAGCTGCGAGGGATTGTTTATGGGTCGAAAACCAGACAAGTTTTGGATCCCGGTAGAATTTTCTCCATTACTGAAGCTACAAGGGACTATTTCCATGCATCTCTCCACCAAAACTTTCTTATAAACCTTGGGGTCAAGGTTTTTAAAACATAAAGTATTTGATATAGGAAATAGGCTGCATATAGTGAGAGACACGTGGAGGGTTCATAGTGCAAGATGTAATCAAAGGCTGCGATTTAATCAAGTCAACAAACAGAATTGGCATCAATAAGAAAAAAAAATTAGATCGAAGAAATCATATTTTGTTGTTGAATTTGAGATCGTGTATCTCTTCCTCTCTTCTTCTCTCTGTTATCGAAACTTTGTTCATCTTCTAAAGAATCTTTTCTAATTCATGGGTTCTTGTAAGATGAGATTGGGAGTTCTGTGTTTTATGACTATTGAACCCCTTTATCAATTCAATTGAGGTTTTCCTCTATCATTCTCGTTGAACCCCTATGATTCATAAAATGCTAGAAACAATATTTATTCTAAAGTGACATTTCTTATGATTCCTTGGATATATTTTGATTTCCATGGTCTTACAATCTGATGAGCGTAGAAGATCAATTTATCAATGGGATGCGGATAATCCGCTTCGGTATCTGGAGTCTTGTTGATTTGGATACCTTTTAGGAAATTTTCACTGGACAGGAAAACGAAAAAAAAAATTGAGTCGAACATAAATTTTACGTTTCCTGATTCTTCTAAATTAATGTTTTGTAGAGGTTTTCTTTTCTTTACTTTTTCGGG